>OX465590.1:15990582-16590582 GCA_950022655.1 Alentia gelatinosa
TGACCCTGGGCCCTTAAGTCAAAAATTGTGAAAACCAAAAATACCTTCAAAATTAATTTTAAATACATAGAAAGCTTCCTGTTGACAAGATGAATAGATTCTGGGTCTTTTTTAGGCAAGTTTCTAAGATTTCGGCACCCGAAATGATGAAAAAGGCACAGAGGCACAAAATTTCAAAACATATGAATTTAAAAGGAGGGGGAAGAAAACACACATTCTAAGGGTGGATATACATTGTACTGGGTCGAGAGAGTCTTTTGGAATACAAATTGATGCAGTTCTAATCCGAAGCCGAAGTCACCCAAAATTGACCCTGGCCCTTAAGTCAAAAATTGTCAAAACCAAAAATGTCTTTCAAAATTAATTTTAAATACATAGAAAGCTTCCTCTTGCCTAGATGAATAGATTCTGGGTCTTTTTTAGGCAAGTTTCTAAGATTTCGGCACCAGAAATGATAAAAAAGGCACAGAGGCACGAAATTACAAACATATGAATTTAAAAGGAGGGGGGGGGAAGAAAACACACATTCTAAGGGTGGATATACATTGTACTGGGTCCAGAGAGTCTATTGGAATACAAATTGATGCAGTTCTAATCCGAAGCCGAAGTCACCCAAAATTGACCCTGGGCCCTTAAGTCAAAAATTGTGAAAACCAAAAATGCCTTCAAAATTAATTTTAAATACATAGAAAGCTTCCTCTTGACTAGATGAATAGATTCTGGGTCTTTTTTAGGCAAGTTTCTAAGATTTCCACACCAGAACTGATGAAAAAGGCACAGAGGGCACGAAATTACAAAACATATGAATTTAAAAGGAGGGGGGAAGAAAACACACATTCTAAGGGTGGATATACGTTGTACTGGGTCCAGAGAGTCTATTGGAATACAAATTGATGCAGTTCTAATCCGAAGCCGAAGTCACCAAAATTGACGCTGGGCCCTTAAGTCAAAAATTGTGAAAACCAAAAATGTCTTTCAAAATTAATTTTAAATACATAGAAAGCTTCCTTTTGACTAGATGAATAGATTCTCGGTCTTTTTTATGCAAGTTTGTAAGATTTCGGCACCAGAACTGATGAAAAAGGCACAGAGGCACAAAATTTCAAAACATATGAATTTAAAAGGAGGTGGAAGAAAACACACATTCTGAGGGTGGATATACATTGTACTGGGTCCAGAGAGTCTATTGGAATACAAATTGATGCAGTTCTAATCCGAAGCCGAAGTCACCCAAAATTGACCCTGGGCCCTTAAGTAAAAATTGTGAAAACCAAAAATGCCTTCAAAATTAATTTTAAATACATAGAAAGCTTCCTCTTGACTAGATGAATAGATTCTGGGTCTTTTTTAGGCAAGTTTCTAAGATTTCCACACCAGAACTGATGAAAAAGGCACAGAGGCACGAAATTACAAAACATATGAATTTAAAAGGAAGGGGGGGGGGGAAGAAAACACACATTCTAAGGGTGGATATACGTTGTACTGCATCCAGAGAGTCTATTGGAATACAAATTGATGCAGTTCTAATCCGAAGCCGAAGTCACCAAAAATTGACCCTGGGCCCTTAAGTCAAAAATTGTGAAAAACCAAAATGTCTTTCAAAATTAATTTTAAATACATAGAAAGCTTCCTCTTGACTAGATGAATAGATTCTCGGTCTTTTTTATGCAAGTTTCTAAGATTTCGGCACCAGAACTGATGAAAAAGGCACAGAGGCACAAATTTCAAAACATATGAATTTAAAAGGAGGGGGAAGAAAACACACATTCTAAGGGTGGATATACATTGTACTGGGTCCAGAGAGTCTTTTGGAATACAAATTGATGCAGTTCTAATCCGAAGCCGAAGTCACCCAAAATTGACCCTGGGCCCTTAAGTGAAAAATTTGAAAATCAAAAATGTCTTTCAAAATTAATTTTAAATACATAGAAAGCTTCCTGTTGACTAGATGAATAGATTCTAGGTCTTTTTAGGCAAGTTTCTAAGATTTCTGCACCAGAACTGATGAAAAAGGCACAGAGGGACGAATTACAAAACATATGAATTTAAAAAGAGGGGGGGGAAGAAAACACACATTCTAAGGGTGGATATACATTGTACTGGGTCCAGAGAGTCTATTGGAATACAAATTGATGCAGTTCTAATCCGAAGCCGAAGTCACCCAAAATTGACCCTGGGCCCTTAAGTCAAAAATTGTCAAAACCAAAAATGCCTTCAAAATTAATTTTAAATACATAGAAAGCTTCCTGTTGGACAAGATGAATAGATTCTGGGTCTTTTTTAGGCAAGTTTCTAAGATTTCGGCACCAGAACTGATGAAAAAGGCACAGAGGCACGAAATTACAAAACATATGAATTTAAAAGGAGGGGGGGGAAGAAAACACACATTCTAAGGGTGGATATACATTGTACTGGGTCCAGAGAGTCTATTGGAATACAAATTGATGCAGTTCTAATCTGAAGCCGAAGTCACCCAAAATTGACCCTGGGCCCTTAAGTAAAAAATTGTGAAAACCAAAATGCCTTCAAAATTAATTTTAAATACATAGAAAGCTTCCTCTTGACTAGATGAATAGATTCTGGGTCTTTTTTAGGCAAGTTTCTAAGATTTCCACACCAGAACTCATGAAAAAGGCACAGAGGCACGAAATTACAAAACATATGAATTTAAAAGGAGGGGGGGGGAAGAAAACACACATTCTAAGGGTGGATATACGTTGTACTGGGTCCAGAGAGTCTATTGGAATACAAATTGATGCAGTTCTAATCCGAAGCCGAAGTCACCAAAAATTGACCCTGGGCCCTTAAGTCAAAAATTGTGAAAACCAAAAATGTCTTTCAAAATTAATTTTAAATACATAGAAAGCTTCCTCTTGACTAGATGAATAGATTCTCGGTCTTTTTTATGCAAGTTTGTAAGATTTCGCCACCAGAACTGATGAAAAAGGCACAGAGGCACAAAATTTCAAAACATATGAATTTAAAAGGAGGGGGAAGAAAACACACATTCTAAGGGTGGATATACATTGTACTGGGGTCCAGAGAGTCTTTTGGAATGCAAATTGATGCAGTTCTAATCCAAAGCCGAAGTCACCCAAAATTGACCCTGGCCCTTAAGTCAAAAATTGTGAAAACCAAAAATGTCTTTCAAAATAATTTTAAATACATAGAAAGCTTCCTCTTGACTAGATGAATAGATTCTGGGTCTTTTTTAGGCAAGTTTCTAAGATTTCCACACCAGAACTGATGAAAAAGGCACAGAGGCACAAAATTTCAAACATATGAATTTAAAAGGAGGGGGAAGAAAACACACATTCTAAGGGTGGATATACATTGTACTGGGTCCAGAGAGTCTTTTGGAATACAAATTGATGCAGTTCTAATCCGAAGCCGAAGTCACCCAAAATTAACCTGGGCCCTTAAGTCAAAAATTGTCAAAACCAAAAATGTCTTTCAAAATTAATTTTAAATACATAGAAAGCTTCCTCTTGACTAGATGAATAGATTCTGGGTCTTTTTAGGCAAGTGTCTAAGATTTTGGCACCAGAAATGATGAAAAAGGCACAGAGGCACGAAATTACAAAACATATGAATTTAAAAGGGGGGGGGAAGAAAACACACATTCTGAGGGTGGATATACATTGTACTGGGTCCAGAGAGTCTATTGGAATACAAATTGATGCAGTTCTAATCCAAAGCCGAAGTCACCCAAAATTGACCCTGGGCCCTTAAGTCAAAAATTGTGAAAACCAAAAATGCCTTCAAAATTAATTTTAAATACATAGAAAGCTTCCTGTTGACAAGATGAATAGATTCTGGGTCTTTTTTAGGCAAGTTTCTAAGATTTCGGCACCAGAAATGATGAAAAAGGCACAGAGGCACGAAATACAAAACATATGAATTTAAAAGGAGGGGGGGGGGAAGAAAACACACATTCTAAGGGTGGATATACATTGTACTGGGTCCAGAGAGTCTATTGGAATACAAATTGATGCAGTTCTAATCCGAAGCCGAAGTCACCCAAAATTGACCCTGGGGCCCTTAAGTCAAAAATTGTCAAAACCAAAAATGCCTTCAAAATTATTTTCAAATACATAGAAAGATTCCTCTTGACTAGATGAATAGATTCTGGGTCTTTTTTAGGCAAGTTTCTAAGATTTCCATACCAGAACTGATGAAAAAGGCACAGAGGCACGAAATTACAAAACATATGAATTTAAAAGGAGGGGGGGGGGGAAGAAAACACACATTCTAAGGGTGGATATACGTTGTACTGGGTCCAGAGAGTCTATTGGAATACAAATTGATGCAGTTCTAATCCGAAGCCGAAGTCACCAAAAATTGACCCTGGGCCCTTAAGTCAAAAATTGTCAAAACCAAAAATGTCTTTCAAAATTAATTTTAAATACATAGAAAGCTTCCTCTTGACTAGATGAATAGATTCTCGGTCTTTTTTATGCAAGTTTGTAAGATTTCGGCACCAGAACTGATGAAAAAGGCACAGAGGCACAAAATTTCAAAACATATGAATTTAAAAGGAGGGGGAAGAAAACACACATTCTAAGGGTGGATATACATTGAACTGGGTCCAGAGAGTCTTTTGGAATACAAATTGATGCAGTTCTAATCCGAAGCCGAAGTCACCCAAAATTGACCCTGGGCCCTTAAGTCAAAAATTGTCAAAACCAAAAATGTCTTTCAAAATTAATTTTAAATACATAGAAAGCTTCCTCTTGACTAGATGAATAGATTCTGGGTCTTTTTAGGCAAGTTTCTAAGATTTTGGCACCAGAAATGATGAAAAAGGCACAGAGGCACGAAATTACAAAACATATGAATTTAAAATGAGGGGGGGGGGAAGAAAACACACATTCTAAGGGTGGATATACATTGTACTGGGTCCAGAGAGTCTATTGGAATACAAATTGATGCAGTTCTAATCCGAAGCCGAAGTCACCCAAAATTGACCCTGGGCCCTTAAGTAAAAGATTGTGAATATCAAAAATGCCTTCAAAATTAATTTTAAATACATAGAAAGCTTCCTGTTGACAAGATGAATAGATTCTGGGTCTTTTTTAGGCAAGTTTCTAAGATTTCTGCACCAGAAATGATGAAAAAGGCACAGAGGCACGAAATTACAAAACATATGAATTTAAAAAGAGGGGGGGGAAGAAAACACACATTCTAAGGGTGGATATACATTGTACTGGGTCCAGAGAGTCTATTGGAATACAAATTGATGCAGTTCTAATCCGAAGCCGAAGTCACCCAAAATTGACCCTGGGCCCTTAAGTCAAAAATTGTGAAAACAAAAATGCCTTCAAAATTAATTTTAAATACATAGAAAGCTTCCTGTTGACAAGATGAATAGATTCTAGGTCTTTTTTATGCAAGTTTGTAAGATTTCGGCACCAGAACTGATGAAAAAGGCACAGAGGCACAAAATTTCAAAACATATGAATTTAAAAGGAGGGGGAAGAAAACACACATTCTAAGGGTGGATATACATTGTACTGGGTCCAGAGAGTCTATTGGAATACAAATTGATGCAGTTCTAATCCGAAGCCGAAGTCACCCAAAATTGACCCTGGGCCCTTAAGTCAAAAATTGTGAAAACCCAAATTGTCTTTCAAAATTAATTTTAAATACATAGAAAGATTCCTCTTGACTAGATGAATAGATTCTGGGTCTTTTTTAGGCAAGTTTCTAAGATTTCCATACCAGAACTGATGAAAAAGGCACAGAGGCACGAAATTACAAAACATATGAATTTAAAAGGAGGGGGGGGGGGAAGAAAACACACATTCTAAGGGTGGATATACGTTGTACTGGGTCCAGAGAGTCTATTGGAATAGAAATTGATGCAGTTCTAATCCGAAGCCGAAGTCACCAAAAATTGACCCTGGGCCCTTAAGTCAAAAATTGTGAAAACCAAAAATGTCTTTCAAAATTAATTTTAAATACATAGAAAGCTTCTTCTTGACTAGATGAATAGATTCTCGGTCTTTTTTATGCAAGTTTGTAAGATTTCGGCACCAGAACTGATGAAAAAGGCACAGATGCACAAAATTTCAAAACATATGAATTTAAAAGGAGGGGGAAGAAAACACACATTCTAAGGGTGGATATACATTGTACTGGGTCCAGAGAGTCTTTTGGAATACAAATTGATGCAGTTCTAATCCGAAGCCGAAGTCACCCAAAATTAACCCTGGGCCCTTAAGTCAAAATTGTCAAAACCAAAAATGTCTTTCAAATTAATTTTAAATACATAGAAAACTTCCTCTTGACTAGATGAATAGATTCTGGGTCTTTTTAGGCAAGTTTCTAAGATTTTGGCACCAGAAATGATGAAAAAGGCACAGAGGCACGAAATTACAAAACATATGAATTTAAAAGGGGGGGGGGAAGAAAACACACATTCTAAGGGTGGATATACATTGTACTGGGTCCAGAGAGTCTATTGGAATACAAATTGATGCAGTTCTAATCCGAAGCCGAAGTCACCCAAAATTGACCCTGGGCCCTTATGTCAAAAATTGTGAAAACCAAAAATGCCTTTAAAATTAATTTTAAATACATATGAAGCTTCCTGTTGACTAGATGAATAGATTCTGGGTCTTTTTTAGGCAAGTTTCTAAGATTTCGGCACCAGAAATGATGAAAAAGGCACAGAGGCACGAAATTACAAAACATATGAATTTAAAAAGAGGGGGGGGGAAGAAAACACACATTCTAAGGGTGGATATACATTGTACTGGGTCCAGAGAGTCTATTGAAATACAAATTGATGCAGTTCTAATCCGAAGCCGAAGTCACCCAAAATTGACCCTGGGCCCTTAAGTCAAAAATTATGAAAACCAAAAATACCTTCAAAATTAATTTTAAATACATAGAAAGCTTCCTGTTGACAAGATGAATAGATTCTGGGTCTTTTTTAGGCAAGTTTCTAAGATTTCGGCACCAGAACTGATGAAAAAGGCACAGAGGCACAAAATTTCAAAACATATGAATTTAAAAGGAGGGGGAAGAAAACACACATTCTAAGGGTGGATATACATTGTACTGGGTCCAGAGAGTCTTTTGGAATACAAATTGATGCAGTTCTAATCCGAAGCCGAAGTCACCCAAAATTGACCCTGGGCCCTTAAGTCAAAAATTGTGAAAACCCAAATTGTCTTTCAAAATTAATTTTAAATACATAGAAAGATTCCTCTTGACTAGATGAATAGATTCTGGGTCTTTTTTAGGCAAGTTTCTAAGATTTCCATACCAGAACTGATGAAAAAGGCACAGAGGCACGAAATTACAAAACATATGAATTTAAAAGGAGGGGGGGGGGGGAAGAAAACACACATTCTAAGGGTGGATATACGTTGTACTGGGTCCAGAGAGTCTATTGGAATAGAAATTGATGCAGTTCTAATCCGAAGCCGAAGTCACCAAAAATTGACCCTGGGCCCTTAAGTCAAAAATTGTGAAAACCAAAAATGTCTTTCAAAATTAATTTTAAATACATAGAAAGCTTCCTCTTGACTAGATGAATAGATTCTCGGTCTTTTTTATGCAAGTTTGTAAGATTTCGGCACCAGAACTGATGAAAAAGGCACAGATGCACAAAATTTCAAAACATATGAATTTAAAAGGAGGGGGAAGAAAACACACATTCTAAGGGTGGATATACATTGTACTGGGTCCAGAGAGTCTTTTGGAATACAAATTGATGCAGTTCTAATCCGAAGCCGACGTCACCCAAAATTAACCCTGGGCCCTTAAGTCAAAAATTGTCAAAACCAAAAATGTCTTTCAAAATTAATTTTAAATACATAGAAAGCTTCCTCTTGACTAGATGAATAGATTCTGGGTCTTTTTAGGCAAGTTTCTAAGATTTTGGCACCAGAAATGATGAAAAAGGCACAGAGGCAAGAAATTACAAAACATATGAATTTAAAAGGGGGGGGGGGGAAGAAAACACACATTCTAAGGGTGGATATACATTGTACTGGGTCCAGAGAGTCTATTGGAATACAAATTGATGCAGTTCTAATCCGAAGCCGAAGTCACCCAAAATTGACCCTGGGCCCTTATGTCAAAAATTGTGAAAACCAAAAATGCCTTTAAAATTAATTTTAAATACATATGAAGCTTCCTGTTGACTAGATGAATAGATTCTGGGTCTTTTTTAGGCAAGTTTCTAAGATTTCGGCACCAGAAATGATGAAAAAGGCACAGAGGCACGAAATTACAAAACATATGAATTTAAAAAGAGGGGGGGGGGAAGAAAACACACATTCTAAGGGTGGATATACATTGTACTGGGTCCAGAGAGTCTATTGAAATACAAATTGATGCAGTTCTAATCCGAAGCCGAAGTCACCCAAAATTGACCCTGGGCCCTTAAGTCAAAAATTGTGAAAACCAAAAATACCTTCAAAATTAATTTTAAATACATAGAAAGCTTCCTGTTGACAAGATGAATAGATTCTGGGTCTTTTTTAGGCAAGTTTCTAAGATTTCGGCACCAGAAATGATGAAAAAGGCACAGAGGCACGAAATTACAAAACATATGAATTTAAAAGGAGGGGGGGGGGAAGAAAACACACATTCTAAGGGTGGATATACATTGTACTGGGTCCAGAGAGTCTATTGGAATACAAATTGATGCAGTTCTAATCCGAAGCCGAAGTCACCCAAAATTGACCCTGGGCCCTTAAGTCAAAAATTGTCAAAACCAAAAATGCCTTCAAAATTATTTTTAAATACATAGAAAGATTCCTCTTGACTAGATGAATAGATTCTGGGTCTTTTTTAGGCAAGTTTCTAAGATTTCCATACCAGAACTGATGAAAAAGGCACAGAGGCACGAAATTACAAAACATATGAATTTAAAAGGAGGGGGGGGGGGAAGAAAACACACATTCTAAGGGTGGATATACGTTGTACTGGGTCCAGAGAGTCTATTGGAATACAAATTGATGCAGTTCTAATCCGAAGCCGAAGTCACCAAAAATTGACCCTGGGCCCTTAAGTCAAAAATTGTGAAAACCAAAAATGTCTTTCAAAATTAATTTTAAATACATAGAAAGCTTCCTCTTGACTAGATGAATAGATTCTCGGTCTTTTTTATGCAAGTTTGTAAGATTTCGGCACCAGAACTGATGAAAAAGGCACAGAGGCACGAAATTACAAAACATATGAATTTAAAAAGAGGGGGGGGGGAAGAAAACACACATTCTAAGGGTGGATATACATTGTACTGGGTCCAGAGAGTCTATTGAAATACAAATTGATGCAGTTCTAATCCGAAGCCGAAGTCACCCAAAATTGACCCTGGGCCCTTAAGTCAAAAATTGTGAAAACCAAAAATACCTTCAAAATTAATTTTAAATACATAGAAAGCTTCCTGTTGACAAGATGAATAGATTCTGGGTCTTTTTTAGGCAAGTTTCTAAGATTTCGGCACCCGAAATGATGAAAAAGGCACAGAGGCACAAAATTTCAAAACATATGAATTTAAAAGGAGGGGGAAGAAAACACACATTCTAAGGGTGGATATACATTGTACTGGGTCGAGAGAGTCTTTTGGAATACAAATTGATGCAGTTCTAATCCGAAGCCGAAGTCACCCAAAATTGACCCTGGGCCCTTAAGTCAAAAATTGTCAAAACCAAAAATGTCTTTCAAAATTAATTTTAAATACATAGAAAGCTTCCTCTTGCCTAGATGAATAGATTCTGGGTCTTTTTTAGGCAAGTTTCTAAGATTTCGGCACCAGAAATGATGAAAAAGGCACAGAGGCACGAAATTACAAAACATATGAATTTAAAAGGAGGGGGGGGGAAGAAAACACACATTCTAAGGGTGGATATACATTGTACTGGGTCCAGAGAGTCTATTGGAATACAAATTGATGCAGTTCTAATCCGAAGCCGAAGTCACCCAAAATTGACCCTGGGCCCTTAAGTAAAAAATTGTGAAAACCAAAAATGCCTTCAAAATTAATTTTAAATACATAGAAAGCTTCCTCTTGACTAGATGAATAGATTCTGGGTCTTTTTTAGGCAAGTTTCTAAGATTTCCACACCAGAACTGATGAAAAAGGCACAGAGGCACGAAATTACAAAACATATGAATTTAAAAGGAGGGGGGGAAGAAAACACACATTCTAAGGGTGGATATACGTTGTACTGGGTCCAGAGAGTCTATTGGAATACAAATTGATGCAGTTCTAATCCGAAGCCGAAGTCACCAAAAATTGACGCTGGGCCCTTAAGTCAAAAATTGTGAAAACCAAAAATGTCTTTCAAAATTAATTTTAAATACATAGAAAGCTTCCTTTTGACTAGATGAATAGATTCTCGGTCTTTTTTATGCAAGTTTGTAAGATTTCGGCACCAGAACTGATGAAAAAGGCACAGAGGCACAAAATTTCAAAACATATGAATTTAAAAGGAGGTGGAAGAAAACACACATTCTGAGGGTGGATATACATTGTACTGGGTCCAGAGAGTCTATTGGAATACAAATTGATGCAGTTCTAATCCGAAGCCGAAGTCACCCAAAATTGACCCTGGGCCCTTAAGTAAAAAATTGTGAAAACCAAAAATGCCTTCAAAATTAATTTTAAATACATAGAAAGCTTCCTCTTGACTAGATGAATAGATTCTGGGTCTTTTTTAGGCAAGTTTCTAAGATTTCCACACCAGAACTGATGAAAAAGGCACAGAGGCACGAAATTACAAAACATATGAATTTAAAAGGAAGGGGGGGGGGGAAGAAAACACACATTCTAAGGGTGGATATACGTTGTACTGCGTCCAGAGAGTCTATTGGAATACAAATTGATGCAGTTCTAATCCGAAGCCGAAGTCACCAAAAATTGACCCTGGGCCCTTAAGTCAAAAATTGTGAAAACCAAAAATGTCTTTCAAAATTAATTTTAAATACATAGAAAGCTTCCTCTTGACTAGATGAATAGATTCTCGGTCTTTTTTATGCAAGTTTCTAAGATTTCGGCACCAGAACTGATGAAAAAGGCACAGAGGCACAAAATTTCAAAACATATGAATTTAAAAGGAGGGGGAAGAAAACACACATTCTAAGGGTGGATATACATTGTACTGGGTCCAGAGAGTCTTTTGGAATACAAATTGATGCAGTTCTAATCCGAAGCCGAAGTCACCCAAAATTGACCCTGGGCCCTTAAGTCAAAAATTTTGAAAATCAAAAATGTCTTTCAAAATTAATTTTAAATACATAGAAAGCTTCCTGTTGACTAGATGAATAGATTCTAGGTCTTTTTAGGCAAGTTTCTAAGATTTCTGCACCAGAACTGATGAAAAAGGCACAGAGGGACGAAATTACAAAACATATGAATTTAAAAAGAGGGGGGGGAAGAAAACACACATTCTAAGGGTGGATATACATTGTACTGGGTCCAGAGAGTCTATTGGAATACAAATTGATGCAGTTCTAATCCGAAGCCGAAGTCACCCAAAATTGACCCTGGGCCCTTAAGTCAAAAATTGTCAAAACCAAAAATGCCTTCAAAATTAATTTTAAATACATAGAAAGCTTCCTGTTGACAAGATGAATAGATTCTGGGTCTTTTTTAGGCAAGTTTCTAAGATTTCGGCACCAGAACTGATGAAAAAGGCACAGAGGCACGAAATTACAAAACATATGAATTTAAAAGGAGGGGGGGGAAGAAAACACACATTCTAAGGGTGGATATACATTGTACTGGGTCCAGAGAGTCTATTGGAATACAAATTGATGCAGTTCTAATCTGAAGCCGAAGTCACCCAAAATTGACCCTGGGCCCTTAAGTAAAAAATTGTGAAAACCAAAAATGCCTTCAAAATTAATTTTAAATACATAGAAAGCTTCCTCTTGACTAGATGAATAGATTCTGGGTCTTTTTTAGGCAAGTTTCTAAGATTTCCACACCAGAACTCATGAAAAAGGCACAGAGGCACGAAATTACAAAACATATGAATTTAAAAGGAGGGGGGGGAAGAAAACACACATTCTAAGGGTGGATATACGTTGTACTGGGTCCAGAGAGTCTATTGGAATACAAATTGATGCAGTTCTAATCCGAAGCCGAAGTCACCAAAAATTGACCCTGGGCCCTTAAGTCAAAAATTGTGAAAACCAAAAATGTCTTTCAAAATTAATTTTAAATACATAGAAAGCTTCCTCTTGACTAGATGAATAGATTCTCGGTCTTTTTTATGCAAGTTTGTAAGATTTCGCCACCAGAACTGATGAAAAAGGCACAGAGGCACAAAATTTCAAAACATATGAATTTAAAAGGAGGGGGAAGAAAACACACATTCTAAGGGTGGATATACATTGTACTGGGTCCAGAGAGTCTTTTGGAATGCAAATTGATGCAGTTCTAATCCAAAGCCGAAGTCACCCAAAATTGACCCTGGGCCCTTAAGTCAAAAATTGTGAAAACCAAAAATGTCTTTCAAAATTAATTTTAAATACATAGAAAGCTTCCTCTTGACTAGATGAATAGATTCTGGGTCTTTTTTAGGCAAGTTTCTAAGATTTCCACACCAGAACTGATGAAAAAGGCACAGAGGCACAAAATTTCAAAACATATGAATTTAAAAGGAGGGGGAAGAAAACACACATTCTAAGGGTGGATATACATTGTACTGGGTCCAGAGAGTCTTTTGGAATACAAATTGATGCAGTTCTAATCCGAAGCCGAAGTCACCCAAAATTAACCCTGGGCCCTTAAGTCAAAAATTGTCAAAACCAAAAATGTCTTTCAAAATTAATTTTAAATACATAGAAAGCTTCCTCTTGACTAGATGAATAGATTCTGGGTCTTTTTAGGCAAGTGTCTAAGATTTTGGCACCAGAAATGATGAAAAAGGCACAGAGGCACGAAATTACAAAACATATGAATTTAAAAGGGGGGGGGAAGAAAACACACATTCTGAGGGTGGATATACATTGTACTGGGTCCAGAGAGTCTATTGGAATACAAATTGATGCAGTTCTAATCCGAAGCCGAAGTCACCCAAAATTGACCCTGGGCCCTTAAGTCAAAAATTGTGAAAACCAAAAATGCCTTCAAAATTAATTTTAAATACATAGAAAGCTTCCTGTTGACAAGATGAATAGATTCTGGGTCTTTTTTAGGCAAGTTTCTAAGATTTCGGCACCAGAAATGATGAAAAAGGCACAGAGGCACGAAATTACAAAACATATGAATTTAAAAGGAGGGGGGGGGGAAGAAAACACACATTCTAAGGGTGGATATACATTGTACTGGGTCCAGAGAGTCTATTGGAATACAAATTGATGCAGTTCTAATCCGAAGCCGAAGTCACCCAAAATTGACCCTGGGCCCTTAAGTCAAAAATTGTCAAAACCAAAAATGCCTTCAAAATTATTTTCAAATACATAGAAAGATTCCTCTTGACTAGATGAATAGATTCTGGGTCTTTTTTAGGCAAGTTTCTAAGATTTCCATACCAGAACTGATGAAAAAGGCACAGAGGCACGAAATTACAAAACATATGAATTTAAAAGGAGGGGGGGGGAAGAAAACACACATTCTAAGGGTGGATATACGTTGTACTGGGTCCAGAGAGTCTATTGGAATACAAATTGATGCAGTTCTAATCCGAAGCCGAAGTCACCAAAAATTGACCCTGGGCCCTTAAGTCAAAAATTGTCAAAACCAAAAATGTCTTTCAAAATTAATTTTAAATACATAGAAAGCTTCCTCTTGACTAGATGAATAGATTCTCGGTCTTTTTTATGCAAGTTTGTAAGATTTCGGCACCAGAACTGATGAAAAAGGCACAGAGGCACAAAATTTCAAAACATATGAATTTAAAAGGAGGGGGAAGAAAACACACATTCTAAGGGTGGATATACATTGAACTGGGTCCAGAGAGTCTTTTGGAATACAAATTGATGTAGTTCTAATCCGAAGCCGAAGTCACCCAAAATTGACCCTGGGCCCTTAAGTCAAAAATTGTCAAAACCAAAAATGTCTTTCAAAATTAATTTTAAATACATAGAAAGCTTCCTCTTGACTAGATGAATAGATTCTGGGTCTTTTTAGGCAAGTTTCTAAGATTTTGGCACCAGAAATGATGAAAAAGGCACAGAGGCACGAAATTACAAAACATATGAATTTAAAATGAGGGGGGGGGGGAAGAAAACACACATTCTAAGGGTGGATATACATTGTACTGGGTCCAGAGAGTCTATTGGAATACAAATTGATGCAGTTCTAATCCGAAGCCGAAGTCACCCAAAATTGACCCTGGGCCCTTAAGTAAAAGATTGTGAATATCAAAAATGCCTTCAAAATTAATTTTAAATACATAGAAAGCTTCCTGTTGACAAGATGAATAGATTCTGGGTCTTTTTTAGGCAAGTTTCTAAGATTTCTGCACCAGAAATGATGAAAAAGGCACAGAGGCACGAAATTACAAAACATATGAATTTAAAAAGAGGGGGGGGGAAGAAAACACACATTCTAAGGGTGGATATACATTGTACTGGGTCCAGAGAGTCTATTGGAATACAAATTGATGCAGTTCTAATCCGAAGCCGAAGTCACCCAAAATTGACCCTGGGCCCTTAAGTCAAAAATTGTGAAAACAAAAATGCCTTCAAAATTAATTTTAAATACATAGAAAGCTTCCTGTTGACAAGATGAATAGATTCTAGGTCTTTTTTATGCAAGTTTGTAAGATTTCGGCACCAGAACTGATGAAAAAGGCACAGAGGCACAAAATTTCAAAACATATGAATTTAAAAGGAGGGGGAAGAAAACACACATTCTAAGGGTGGATATACATTGTACTGGGTCCAGAGAGTCTATTGGAATACAAATTGATGCAGTTCTAATCCGAAGCCGAAGTCACCCAAAATTGACCCTGGGCCCTTAAGTCAAAAATTGTGAAAACCCAAATTGTCTTTCAAAATTAATTTTAAATACATAGAAAGATTCCTCTTGACTAGATGAATAGATTCTGGGTCTTTTTTAGGCAAGTTTCTAAGATTTCCATACCAGAACTGATGAAAAAGGCACAGAGGCACGAAATTACAAAACATATGAATTTAAAAGGAGGGGGGGGGGAAGAAAACACACATTCTAAGGGTGGATATACGTTGTACTGGGTCCAGAGAGTCTATTGGAATAGAAATTGATGCAGTTCTAATCCGAAGCCGAAGTCACCAAAAATTGACCCTGGGCCCTTAAGTCAAAAATTGTGAAAACCAAAAATGTCTTTCAAAATTAATTTTAAATACATAGAAAGCTTCTTCTTGACTAGATGAATAGATTCTCGGTCTTTTTTATGCAAGTTTGTAAGATTTCGGCACCAGAACTGATGAAAAAGGCACAGATGCACAAAATTTCAAAACATATGAATTTAAAAGGAGGGGGAAGAAAACACACATTCTAAGGGTGGATATACATTGTACTGGGTCCAGAGAGTCTTTTGGAATACAAATTGATGCAGTTCTAATCCGAAGCCGAAGTCACCCAAAATTAACCCTGGGCCCTTAAGTCAAAAATTGTCAAAACCAAAAATGTCTTTCAAAATTAATTTTAAATACATAGAAAACTTCCTCTTGACTAGATGAATAGATTCTGGGTCTTTTTAGGCAAGTTTCTAAGATTTTGGCACCAGAAATGATGAAAAAGGCACAGAGGCACGAAATTACAAAACATATGAATTTAAAAGGGGGGGGGGGAAGAAAACACACATTCTAAGGGTGGATATACATTGTACTGGGTCCAGAGAGTCTATTGGAATACAAATTGATGCAGTTCTAATCCGAAGCCGAAGTCACCCAAAATTGACCCTGGGCCCTTATGTCAAAAATTGTGAAAACCAAAAATGCCTTTAAAATTAATTTTAAATACATATGAAGCTTCCTGTTGACTAGATGAATAGATTCTGGGTCTTTTTTAGGCAAGTTTCTAAGATTTCGGCACCAGAAATGATGAAAAAGGCACAGAGGCACGAAATTACAAAACATATGAATTTAAAAAGAGGGGGGGGGAAGAAAACACACATTCTAAGGGTGGATATACATTGTACTGGGTCCAGAGAGTCTATTGAAATACAAATTGATGCAGTTCTAATCCGAAGCCGAAGTCACCCAAAATTGACCCTGGGCCCTTAAGTCAAAAATTATGAAAACCAAAAATACCTTCAAAATTAATTTTAAATACATAGAAAGCTTCCTGTTGACAAGATGAATAGATTCTGGGTCTTTTTTAGGCAAGTTTCTAAGATTTCGGCACCAGAAATGATGAAAAAGGCACAGAGGCACGAAATTACAAAACATATGAATTTAAAAGGAGGGGGGGGGAAGAAAACACACATTCTAAGGGTGGATATACATTGTACTGGGTCCAGAGAGTCTATTGGAATACAAATTGATGCAGTTCTAATCCGAAGCCGAAGTCACCCAAAATTGACCCTGGGCCCTTAAGACAAAAATTGTCAAAACCAAAAATGCCTTCAAAATTATTTTTAAATACATAGAAAGATTCCTCTTGACTAGATGAATAGATTCTGGGTCTTTTTTAGGCAAGTTTCTAAGATTTCCATACCAGAACTGATGAAAAAGGCACAGAGGCACGAAATTACAAAACATATGAATTTAAAAGGAGGGGGGGGGGAAGAAAACACACATTCTAAGGGTGGATATACGTTGTACTGGGTCCAGAGAGTCTATTGGAATACAAATTGATGCAGTTCTAATCCGAAGCCGAAGTCACCAAAAATTGACCCTGGGCCCTTAAGTCAAAAATTGTGAAAACCAAAAATGTCTTTCAAAATTAATTTTAAATACATAGAAAGCTTCCTTTTGACTAGATGAATAGATTCTCGGTCTTTTTTATGCAAGTTTGTAAGATTTCGGCACCAGAACTGATGAAAAAGGCACAGAGGCACAAAATTTCAAAACATATGAATTTAAAAGGAGGGGGAAGAAAACACACATTCTAAGGGTGGATATACATTGTACTGGGTCGAGAGAGTCTTTTGGAATACAAATTGATGCAGTTCTAATCCGAAGCCGAAGTCACCCAAAATTGACCCTGGGCCCTTAAGTCAAAAATTGTCAAAACCAAAAATGTCTTTCAAAATTAATTTTAAATACATAGAAAGCTTCCTCTTGCCTAGATGAATAGATTCTGGGTCTTTTTTAGGCAAGTTTCTAAGATTTCCACACCAGAACTGATGAAAAAGGCACAGAGGCACGAAATTACAAAACATATGAATTTAAAAGGAGGGGGGGGGAAGAAAACACACATTCTAAGGGTGGATATACATTGTACTGGGTCCAGAGAGTCTATTGGAATACAAATTGATGCAGTTCTAATCCGAAGCCGAAGTCACCCAAAATTGACCCTGGGCCCCTAAGTCAAAAATTGTGAAAACCAAAAATGCCTTCAAAATTAATTTTAAATACATAGAAAGCTTCCTGTTGACAAGATGAATAGATTCTGGGTCTTTTTTAGGCAAGTTTCTAAGATTTCGGCACCAGAAATGATGAAAAAGGCACAGAGGCACGAAATTACAAAACATATGAATTTAAAAGGAGGGGGAAGAAAACACACATTCTAAGGGTGGATATACATTGTACTGGGTCCAGAGAGTCTATTGGAATACAAATTGATGCAGTTCTAATCCGAAGCCGAAGTCACCCAAAATTGACCCTGGGCCCTTAATTCAAAAATTTTGAAAACCAAAAATGCCTTCAAATTTAATTTTAAATACATAGAAAGCTTCCTGTTGACTATATGAATAGATTCTGGGTCTTTTTTAGGCAAGTTTCTAAGATTTCGGCACCAGAAATGATGAAAAAGGCACAGAGGCACGAAATTACAAAACATATGAATTTAAAAGGAGGGGGGGGGGAAGAAAACACACATTCTAAGGGTGGATATACATTGTACTGGGTCCAGAGAGTCTATTGGAATACAAATTGATGCAGTTCTAATCCGAAGCCGAAGTCACCCAAAATTGACCCTGGGCCCTTAAGTAAAAAATTGTGAAAACCAAAAATGCCTTCAAAATTAATTTTAAATACATAGAAAGCTTCCTCTTGACTAGATGAATAGATTCTGGGTCTTTTTTAGGCAAGTTTCTAAGATTTCCACACCAGAACTGATGAAAAAGGCACAGAGGCACGAAATTACAAAACATATGAATTTAAAAGGAGGGGGGGAAGAAAACACACATTCTAAGGGTGGATATACGTTGTACTGGGTCCAGAGAGTCTATTGGAATACAAATTGATGCAGTTCTAATCCGAAGCCGAAGTCACCAAAAATTGACGCTGGGCCCTTAAGTCAAAAATTGTGAAAACCAAAAATGTCTTTCAAAATTAATTTTAAATACATAGAAAGCTTCCTTTTGACTAGATGAATAGATTCTCGGTCTTTTTTATGCAAGTTTGTAAGATTTCGGCACCAGAACTGATGAAAAAGGCACAGAGGCACAAAATTTCAAAACATATGAATTTAAAAGGAGGTGGAAGAAAACACACATTCTGAGGGTGGATATACATTGTACTGGGTCCAGAGAGTCTATTGGAATACAAATTGATGCAGTTCTAATCCGAAGCCGAAGTCACCCAAAATTGACCCTGGGCCCTTAAGTAAAAAATTGTGAAAACCAAAAATGCCTTCAAAATTAATTTTAAATACATAGAAAGCTTCCTCTTGACTAGATGAATAGATTCTGGGTCTTTTTTAGGCAAGTTTCTAAGATTTCCACACCAGAACTGATGAAAAAGGCACAGAGGCACGAAATTACAAAACATATGAATTTAAAAGGAAGGGGGGGGGGGGAAGAAAACACACATTCTAAGGGTGGATATACGTTGTACTGGGTCCAGAGAGTCTATTGGAATACAAATTGATGCAGTTCTAATCCGAAGCCGAAGTCACCCAAAATTGACCCTGGGCCCTTAAGTCAAAAATTGTGAAAACCAAAAATGTCTTTCAAAATTAATTTTAAATACATAGAAAGCTTCCTCTTGACTAGATGAATAGATTATCGGTCTTTTTTATGCAAGTTTCTAAGATTTCGGCACCAGAACTGATGAAAAAGGCACAGAGGCACAAAATTTCAAAACATATGAATTTAAAAGGAGGGGGAAGAAAACACACATTCTAAGGGTGGATATACATTGTACTGGGTCCAGAGAGTCTTTTGGAATACAAATTGATGCAGTTCTAATCCGAAGCCGAAGTCACCCAAAATTGACCCTGGGCCCTTAAGTCAAAAATTTTGAAAATCAAAAATGTCTTTCAAAATTAATTTTAAATACATAGAAAGCTTCCTGTTGACTAGATGAATAGATTCTAGGTCTTTTTAGGCAAGTTTCTAAGATTTCTGCACCAGAACTGATGAAAAAGGCACAGAGGGACGAAATTACAAAACATATGAATTTAAAAAGAGGGGGGGGAAGAAAACACACATTCTAAGGGTGGATATACATTGTACTGGGTCCAGAGAGTCTATTGGAATACAAATTGATGCAGTTCTAATCCGAAGCCGAAGTCACCCAAAATTGACCCTGGGCCCTTAAGTCAAAAATTGTCAAAACCAAAAATGCCTTCAAAATTAATTTTAAATACATAGAAAGCTTCCTGTTGACAAGATGAATAGATTCTGGGTCTTTTTTAGGCAAGTTTCTAAGATTTCGGCACCAGAACTGATGAAAAAGGCACAGAGGCACGAAATTACAAAACATATGAATTTAAAAGGAGGGGGGGGGAAGAAAACACACATTCTAAGGGTGGATATACATTGTACTGGGTCCAGAGAGTCTATTGGAATACAAATTGATGCAGTTCTAATCTGAAGCCGAAGTCACCCAAAATTGACCCTGGGCCCTTAAGTCAAAAATTGTGAAAACCAAAAATGCCTTCAAAATTAATTTTAAATACATAGAAAGCTTCCTCTTGACTAGATGAATAGATTCTGGGTCTTTTTTAGGCAAGTTTCTAAGATTTCCACACCAGAACTGATGAAAAAGGCACAGAGGCACGAAATTACAAAACATATGAATTTAAAAGGAGGGGGGGGAAGAAAACACACATTCTAAGGGTGGATATACGTTGTACTGGGTCCAGAGAGTCTATTGGAATACAAATTGATGCAGTTCTAATCCGAAGCCGAAGTCACCAAAAATTGACCCTGGGCCCTTAAGTCAAAAATTGTGAAAACCAAAAATGTCTTTCAAAATTAATTTTAAATACATAGAAAGCTTCCTCTTGACTAGATGAATAGATTCTCGGTCTTTTTTATGCAAGTTTGTAAGATTTCGCCACCAGAACTGATGAAAAAGGCACAGAGGCACAAAATTTCAAAACATATGAATTTAAAAGGAGGGGGAAGAAAACACACATTCTAAGGGTGGATATACATTGTACTGGGTCCAGAGAGTCTTTTGGAATGCAAATTGATGCAGTTCTAATCCAAAGCCGAAGTCACCCAAAATTGACCCTGGGCCCTTAAGTCAAAAATTGTGAAAACCAAAAATGTCTTTCAAAATTAATTTTAAATACATAGAAAGCTTCCTCTTGACTAGATGAATAGATTCTGGGTCTTTTTTAGGCAAGTTTCTAAGATTTCCACACCAGAACTGATGAAAAAGGCACAGAGGCACGAAATTACAAAACATATGAATTTAAAAGGAGGGGGGGGCGAAGAAAACACACATTCTAAGGGTGGATATACGTTGTACTGGGTCCAGAGAGTCTATTGGAATACAAATTGATGCAGTTCTAATCCGAAGCCGAAGTCACCAAAAATTGACCCTGGGCCCTTAAGTCAAAAATTGTGAAAACCAAAAATGTCTTTCAAAATTAATTTTAAATACATAGAAAGCTTCCTCTTGACTAGATGAATAGATTCTCGGTCTTTTTTATGCAAGTTTGTAAGATTTCGGCACCAGAACTGATGAAAAAGGCACAGAGGCACAAAATTTCAAAACATATGAATTTAAAAGGAGGGGGAAGAAAACACACATTCTAAGGGTGGATATACATTGTACTGGGTCCAGAGAGTCTTTTGGAATACAAATTGATGCAGTTCTAATCCGAAGCCGAAGTCACCCAAAATTAACCCTGGGCCCTTAAGTCAAAAATTGTCAAAACCAAAAATGTCTTTCAAAATTAATTTTAAATACATAGAAAGCTTCCTCTTGACTAGATGAATAGATTCTCGGTCTTTTTTATGCAAGTTTGTAAGATTTCGGCACCAGAACTGATGAAAAAGGCACAGAGGCACAAAATTTCAAAACATATGAATTTAAAAGGAGGGGGAAGAAAACACACATTCTAAGGGTGGATATACATTGTACTGGGTCGAGAGAGTCTTTTGGAATACAAATTGATGCAGTTCTAATCCGAAGCCGAAGTCACCCAAAATTGACCCTGGGCCCTTAAGTCAAAAATTGTCAAAACCAAAAATGTCTTTCAAAATTAATTTTAAATACATAGAAAGCTTCCTCTTGCCTAGATGAATAGATTCTGGGTCTTTTTAAGGCAAGTTTCTAAGATTTCCACACCAGAACTGATGAAAAAGGCACAGAGGCACGAAATTACAAAACATATGAATTTAAAAGGAGGGGGGGGAAGAAAACACACATTCTAAGGGTGGATATACATTGTACTGGGTCCAGAGAGTCTATTGGAATACAAATTGATGCAGTTCTAATCCGAAGCCGAAGTCACCCAAAATTGACCCTGGGCCCCTAAGTCAAAAATTGTGAAAACCAAAAATGCCTTCAAAATTAATTTTAAATACATAGAAAGCTTCCTGTTGACAAGATGAATAGATTCTGGGTCTTTTTTAGGCAAGTTTCTAAGATTTCGGCACCAGAAATGATGAAAAAGGCACAGAGGCACGAAATTACAAAACATATGAATTTAAAAGGAGGGGGAAGAAAACACACATTCTAAGGGTGGATATACATTGTACTGGGTCCAGAGAGTCTATTGGAATACAAATTGATGCAGTTCTAATCCGAAGCCGAAGTCACCCAAAATTGACCCTGGGCCCTTAAGTCAAAAATTGTCAAAACCAAAAATGCCTTCAAAATTATTTTTAAATACATAGAAAGATTCCTCTTGACTAGATGAATAGATTCTGGGTCTTTTTTAGGCAAGTTTCTAAGATTTCGGCACCAGAACTGATGAAAAAGGCACAGAGGCACAAAATTTCAAAACATATGAATTTAAAAGGAGGGGGAAGAAAACACACATTCTAAGGGTGGATAGACATTGTACTGGGTCCAGAGAGTCTTTTGGAATACAAATTGATGCAGTTCTAATCCGAAGCCGAAGTCACCCAAAATTGACCCTTGGCCCTTAAGTCAAAAATTGTCAAAACCAAAAATGTCTTTCAAAATTAATTTTAAATACATAGAAAGCTTCCTCTTGACTAGATGAATAGATTCTGGGTCTTTTTAGGCAAGTTTCTAAGATTTCTGCACCAGAACTGATGAAAAAGGCACAGAGGGACGAAATTACAAAACATATGAATTTAAAAAGAGGGATGGGGAAGAAAACACACATTCTAAGGGTGGATATACATTGTACTGGGTCCAGAGAGTCTATTGGAATAGAAATTGATGCAGTTCTAATCCGAAGCCGATGTCACTAAAAATTGACCCTGGGCCCTTAAGTCAAAAATTGTGAAAACCAAAAATGTCTTTCAAAATTAATTTTAAATACATAGAAAGCTTCCTCTTGACTAGATGAATAGATTCTCGGTCTTTTTTATGCAAGTTTCTAAGATTTCGGCACCAGAACTGATGAAAAAGGCACAGAGGCACAAAATTTCAAAACATATGAATTTAAAAGGAGGGGGAAGAAAACACACATTCTAAGGGTGGATATACATTGTACTGGGTCCAGAGAGTCTTTTGGAATACAAATTGATGCAGTTCTAATCCGAAGCCGAAGTCACCCAAAATTGACCCTGGGCCCTTAAGTCAATAACTGTGAAAACCAAAAATGTCTTTCAAAATTAATTTTAAATACATAGAAAGCTTCCTCTTGACAAGATGAATAGATTCTCGGTCTTTTTTAGGCAAGTTTCTAAGATTTTGGCACCAGAAATGATGAAAAAGGCACAGAGGCACGAAATTACAAAACATATGAATTTAAAAGGGGGGGGGAAGAAAACACACATTCTAAGGGTGGATATACATTGTACTGGGTCCAGAGAGTCTATTGGAATACAAATTGATGCAGTTCTAATCCGAAGCCGAAGTCACCCAAAATTGACCCTGGGCCCTTAAGTCAAAAATTGTGAAAACCAAAAATGCCTTCAAAATTAATTTTAAATACATATAAAGCTTCCTGTTGACTAGATGAACAGATTCTGGGTCTTTTTTAGGCAAGTTTCTAAGATTTCTGCACCAGAAATGATGAAAAAGGCACAGAGGCACGAAATTACAAAACATATGAATTTAAAATGAGGGGGGGGGGGGAAGAAAACACACATTCTAAGGGTGGATATACATTGTACTGGGTCCAGAGAGTCTATTGGAATACAAATTGATGCAGTTCTAATCCGAAGCCGAAGTCACCCAAAATTGACCCTGGGCCCTTAAGTCAAAAATTGTCAAAACCAAAAATGTCTTTCAAAATTAATTTTAAATACATAGAAAGCTTCCTCTTGACTAGATGAATAGATTCTGGGTTTTTTATTAGGCAAGTTTCTAAGATTTCGGCACCAGAACTGATGAAAAAGGAACAGAGGCACGAAATTACAAAACATATGAATTTAAAAGGAGGGGGGTGGGAAGAAAACACACATTCTAAGGGTGGATATACATTGTACTGGGTCCAGAGAGTCTATTGGAATACAAATTGATGCAGTTCTAATCCGAAGCCGAAGTCACTCAAAATTGACCCTGGGCCCTTAAGTCAAAAATTGTCAAAACCAAAAATGCCTTCAAAATTAATTTTAAATACATAGAAAGCTTCCTCTTGACTAGATGAATAGATTCTGGGTCTTTTTTAGGCAAGTTTCTATAGATTTCCGCACCAGAACTGATGAAAAAGACACAGAAGCACGAAATTACAAAACATTTGAATTTAAAAGGAGGGGGGGGGGAAGAAAACACACATTCTAAGGGTGGATATACATTGTACTGGGTCCAGAGAGTCTATTGGAATACAAATTGATGCAGTTCTAATCCGAAGCCGAAGTCACTCAAAATTGACCCTGGGCCCTTAAGTAAAAGATTGTGAAAACCAAAAATGCCTTCAAAATTAATTTTAAATACATAGAAAGCTTCCTCTTGACAAGATGAATAGATTCTGGGTCTTTTTTAGGCAAGTTTCTAAGATTTCGGCACCAGAAATGATGAAAAAGGCACAGAGGCACGAAATTACAAAACATATGAATTCAAAAGGAGGGGGGGGGGAAGAAAACACACATTCTAAGGGTGGATATACGTTGTACTGGGTCCAGAGAGTCTATTGGAATACAAATTGATGCAGTTTTAATCCGAAGCCGAAGTCACCAAAAATTGACCCTGGGTCCTTAAGTCAAAAATTGTGAAAACCAAAAATGTCTTTCAAAATTAATTTTAAATACATAGAAAGCTTCCTCTTGACTAGATGAATAGATTCTCGGTCTTTTTTATGCAAGTTTCTAAGATTTCGGCACCAGAACTGATGAAAAAGGCACAGAGGCACAAAATTTCAAAACATATGAATTTAAAAGGAGGGGGAAGAAAACACACATTCTAAGGGTGGATATACATTGTACTGGGTCCAGAGTCTATTGGAATACAAATTGATGCAGTTCTAATCCGAAGCGGAAGTCACCCAAAATTGACCATGGGCCCTTAATTCAAAAATTGTGAAAACCAAAAATGCCTTCAAATTTAATTTTAAATACATAGAAAGCTTCCTGTTGACTATATGAATAGATTCTGGGTCTTTTTTAGGCAAGTTTCTAAGATTTCGGCACCAGAAATGATGAAAAAGGCACAGAGGCACGAAATTACAAAACATATGAATTTAAAAGGAGGGGGGGGAAGAAAACACACATTCTAAGGGTGGATATACATTGTACTGGGTCCAGAGAGTCTATTGGAATACAAATTGATGCAGTTCTAATCCGAAGCCGAAGTCACCCAAAATTGACCCTGGGCCCTTAAGTAAAAAATTGTGAAAACCAAAAATGCCTTCAAAATTAATTTTAAATACATAGAAAGCTTCCTCTTGACTAGATGAATAGATTCTTGGTCTTTTTTAGGCAAGTTTCTAAGATTTCCACACCAGAACTGATGAAAAAGGCACAGAGGCAAGAAATTACAAAACATATGAATTTAAAAGGAGGGGGGGGGAAGAAAACACACATTCTAAGGGTGGATATACGTTGTACTGGGTCCAGAGAGTCTATTGGAATACAAATTGATGCAGTTCTAATCCGAAGCCGAAGTCACCAAAAATTGACGCTGGGCCCTTAAGTCAAAAATTGTGAAAACCAAAAATGTCTTTCAAAATTAATTTTAAATACATAGAAAGCTTCCTCTTGACTAGATGAATAGATTCTGGGTCTTTTTAGGCAAGTTTCTAAGATTTTGGCACCAGAAATGATGAAAAAGGCACAGAGGCACGAAATTACAAAACATATGAATTTAAAAGGGGGGGGGAAGAAAACACACATTCTAAGGGTGGATATACATTGTACTGGGTCCAGAGAGTCTATTGGAATACAAATTGATGCAGTTCTAATCCGAAGCCGAAGTCACCCAAAATTGACCCTGGGCCCTTATGTCAAAAATTGTGAAAACCAAAAATGCCTTTAAAATTAATTTTAAATACATATGAAGCTTCCTGTTGACTAGATGAATAGATTCTGGGTCTTTTTAAGGCAAGTTTCTAAGATTTCTGCACCAGAAATGATGAAAAAGGCACAGAGGCACGAAATTACAAAACATATGAATTTAAAAAGAGGGGGGGGGGAAGAAAACACACATTCTAAGGGTGGATATACATTGTACTGGGTCCAGAGAGTCTATTGAAATACAAATTGATGCAGTTCTAATCCGAAGCCGAAGTCACCCAAAATTGACCCTGGGCCCTTAAGTCAAAAATTGTGAAAACCAAAAATGTCTTTCAAAATTAATTTTAAATACATAGAAAGCTTCCTCTTGACTAGATGAATAGATTCTCGGTCTTTTTTATGCAAGTTTCTAAGATTTCGGCACCAGAACTGATGAAAAAGGCACAGAGGCACAAAATTTCAAAACATATGAATTTAAAAGGAGGGGGAAGAAAACACACATTCTAAGGGTGGATATACATTGTACTGGGTCCAGAGAGTCTTTTGGAATACAAATTGATGCAGTTCTAATCCGAAGCCGAAGTCACCCAAAATTGACCCTGGGCCCTTAAGTCAAAAATTTTGAAAATCAAAAATGTCTTTCAAAATTAATTTTAAATACATAGAAAGCTTCCTGTTGACTAGATGAATAGATTCTAGGTCTTTTTAGGCAAGTTTCTAAGATTTCTGCACCAGAACTGATGAAAAAGGCACAGAGGGACGAAATTACAAAACATATGAATTTAAAAAGAGGGGGGGGAAGAAAACACACATTCTAAGGGTGGATATACATTGTACTGGGTCCAGAGAGTCTATTGGAATACAAATTGATGCAGTTCTAATCCGAAGCCGAAGTCACCCAAAATTGACCCTGGGCCCTTAAGTCAAAAATTGTCAAAACCAAAAATGCCTTCAAATTTAATTTTAAATACATAGAAAGCTTCCTGTTGACAAGATGAATAGATTCTGGGTCTTTTTTAGGCAAGTTTCTAAGATTTCGGCACCAGAACTGATGAAAAAGGCACAGAGGCACGAAATTACAAAACATATGAATTTAAAAGGAGGGGGGGGGAAGAAAACACACATTCTAAGGGTGGATATACATTGTACTGGGTCCAGAGAGTCTATTGGAATACAAATTGATGCAGTTCTAATCTGAAGCCGAAGTCACCCAAAATTGACCCTGGGCCCTTAAGTCAAAAATTGTGAAAACCAAAAATGCCTTCAAAATTAATTTTAAATACATAGAAAGCTTCCTCTTGACTAGATGAATAGATTCTGGGTCTTTTTTAGGCAAGTTTCTAAGATTTCCACACCAGAACTGATGAAAAAGGCACAGAGGCACGAAATTACAAAACATATGAATTTAAAAGGAGGGGGGGGAAGAAAACACACATTCTAAGGGTGGATATACGTTGTACTGGGTCCAGAGAGTCTATTGGAATACAAATTGATGCAGTTCTAATCCGAAGCCGAAGTCACCAAAAATTGACCCTGGGCCCTTAAGTCAAAAATTGTGAAAACCAAAAATGTCTTTCAAAATTAATTTTAAATACATAGAAAGCTTCCTCTTGACTAGATGAATAGATTCTCGGTCTTTTTTATGCAAGTTTGTAAGATTTCGCCACCAGAACTGATGAAAAAGGCACAGAGGCACAAAATTTCAAAACATATGAATTTAAAAGGAGGGGGAAGAAAACACACATTCTAAGGGTGGATATACATTGTACTGGGTCCAGAGAGTCTTTTGGAATGCAAATTGATGCAGTTCTAATCCAAAGCCGAAGTCACCCAAAATTGACCCTGGGCCCTTAAGTCAAAAATTGTGAAAACCAAAAATGTCTTTCAAAATTAATTTTAAATACATAGAAAGCTTCCTCTTGACTAGATGAATAGATTCTGGGTCTTTTTTAGGCAAGTTTCTAAGATTTCCACACCAGAACTGATGAAAAAGGCACAGAGGCACGAAATTACAAAACATATGAATTTAAAAGGAGGGGGGGGGCGAAGAAAACACACATTCTAAGGGTGGATATACGTTGTACTGGGTCCAGAGAGTCTATTGGAATACAAATTGATGCAGTTCTAATCCGAAGCCGAAGTCACCAAAAATTGACCCTGGGCCCTTAAGTCAAAAATTGTGAAAACCAAAAATGTCTTTCAAAATTAATTTTAAATACATAGAAAGCTTCCTCTTGACTAGATGAATAGATTCTCGGTCTTTTTTATGCAAGTTTGTAAGATTTCGGCACCAGAACTGATGAAAAAGGCACAGAGGCACAAAATTTCAAAACATATGAATTTAAAAGGAGGGGGAAGAAAACACACATTCTAAGGGTGGATATACATTGTACTGGGTCGAGAGAGTCTTTTGGAATACAAATTGATGCAGTTCTAATCCGAAGCCGAAGTCACCCAAAATTGACCCTGGGCCCTTAAGTCAAAAATTGTCAAAACCAAAAATGTCTTTCAAAATTAATTTTAAATACATAGAAAGCTTCCTCTTGCCTAGATGAATAGATTCTGGGTCTTTTTTAGGCAAGTTTCTAAGATTTCCATACCAGAACTGATGAAAAAGGCACAGAGGCACGAAATTACAAAACATATGAATTTAAAAGGAGGGGGGGGGAAGAAAACACACATTCTAAGGGTGGATATACATTGTACTGGGTCCAGAGAGTCTATTGGAATACAAATTGATGCAGTTCTAATCCGAAGCCGAAGTCACCCAAAATTGACCCTGGGCCCCTAAGTCAAAAATTGTGAAAACCAAAAATGCCTTCAAAATTAATTTTAAATACATAGAAAGCTTCCTGTTGACAAGATGAATAGATTCTGGGTCTTTTTTATGCAAGTTTCTAAGATTTCGGCACCAGAAATGATGAAAAAGGCACAGAGGCACGAAATTACAAAACATATGAATTTAAAAGGAGGGGGAAGAAAACACACATTCTAAGGGTGGATATACATTGTACTGGGTCCAGAGAGTCTATTGGAATACAAATTGATGCAGTTCTAATCCGAAGCCGAAGTCACCCAAAATTGACCCTGGGCCCTTAAGTCAAAAATTGTCAAAACCAAAAATGCCTTCAAAATTATTTTTAAATACATAGAAAGATTCCTCTTGACTAGATGAATAGATTCTGGGTCTTTTTTAGGCAAGTTTCTAAGATTTCGGCACCAGAAATGATGAAAAAGGCACAGAGGCACGAAATTACAAAACATATGAATTTAAAAGGAGGGGGGGGGGAAGAAAACACACATTCTAAGGGTGGATATACATTGTACTGGGTCCAGAGAGTCTATTGGAATACAAATTGATGCAGTTCTAATCCGAAGCCGAAGTCACCAAAAATTGACCCTGGGCCCTTAAGTCAAAAATTGTGAAAACCAAAAATGTCTTTCAAAATTAATTTTAAATACATAGAAAGCTTCCTCTTGACTAGATGAATAGATTCTCGGTCTTTTTTATGCAAGTTTCTAAGATTTCGGCACCAGAACTGATGAAAAAGGCACAGAGGCACAAAATTTCAAAACATATGAATTTAAAAGGAGGGGGAAGAAAACACACATTCTAAGGGTGGATAGACATTGTACTGGGTCCAGAGAGTCTTTTGGAATACAAATTGATGCAGTTCTAATCCGAAGCCGAAGTCACCCAAAATTGACCCTGGGCCCTTAAGTCAAAAATTGTCAAAACCAAAAATGTCTTTCAAAATTAATTTTAAATACATAGAAAGCTTCCTCTTGACTAGATGAATAGATTCTGGGTCTTTTTAGGCAAGTTTCTAAGATTTCTGCACCAGAACTGATGAAAAAGGCACAGAGGGACGAAATTACAAAACATATGAATTTAAAAAGAGGGATGGGGAAGAAAACACACATTCTAAGGGTGGATATACATTGTACTGGGTCGAGAGAGTCTTTTGGAATACAAATTGATGCAGTTCTAATCCGAAGCCGAAGTCACCCAAAATTGACCCTGGGCCCTTAAGTCAAAAATTGTCAAAACCAAAAATGTCTTTCAAAATTAATTTTAAATACATAGAAAGCTTCCTCTTGCCTAGATGAATAGATTCTGGGTCTTTTTTAGGCAAGTTTCTAAGATTTCCATACCAGAACTGATGAAAAAGGCACAGAGGCACGAAATTACAAAACATATGAATTTAAAAGGAGGGGGGGGGAAGAAAACACACATTCTAAGGGTGGATATACATTGTACTGGGTCCAGAGAGTCTATTGGAATACAAATTGATGCAGTTCTAATCCGAAGCCGAAGTCACCCAAAATTGACCCTGGGCCCCTAAGTCAAAAATTGTGAAAACCAAAAATGCCTTCAAAATTAATTTTAAATACATAGAAAGCTTCCTGTTGACAAGATGAATAGATTCTGGGTCTTTTTTAGGCAAGTTTCTAAGATTTCGGCACCAGAAATGATGAAAAAGGCACAGAGGCACGAAATTACAAAACATATGAATTTAAAAGGAGGGGGAAGAAAACACACATTCTAAGGGTGGATATACATTGTACTGGGTCCAGAGAGTCTATTGGAATACAAATTGATGCAGTTCTAATCCGAAGCCGAAGTCACCCAAAATTGACCCTGGGCCCTTAAGTCAAAAATTGTCAAAACCAAAAATGCCTTCAAAATTATTTTTAAATACATAGAAAGATTCCTCTTGACTAGATGAATAGATTCTGGGTCTTTTTTAGGCAAGTTTCTAAGATTTCGGCACCAGAAATGATGAAAAAGGCACAGAGGCACGAAATTACAAAACATATGAATTTAAAAGGAGGGGGGGGGGGAAGAAAACACACATTCTAAGGGTGGATATACATTGTACTGGGTCCAGAGAGTCTATTGGAATACAAATTGATGCAGTTCTAATCCGAAGCCGAAGTCACCAAAAATTGACCCTGGGCCCTTAAGTCAAAAATTGTGAAAACCAAAAATGTCTTTCAAAATTAATTTTAAATACATAGAAAGCTTCCTCTTGACTAGATGAATAGATTCTCGGTCTTTTTTATGCAAGTTTCTAAGATTTCGGCACCAGAACTGATGAAAAAGGCACAGAGGCACAAAATTTCAAAACATATGAATTTAAAAGGAGGGGGAAGAAAACACACATTCTAAGGGTGGATAGACATTGTACTGGGTCCAGAGAGTCTTTTGGAATACAAATTGATGCAGTTCTAATCCGAAGCCGAAGTCACCCAAAATTGACCCTGGGCCCTTAAGTCAAAAATTGTCAAAACCAAAAATGTCTTTCAAAATTAATTTTAAATACATAGAAAGCTTCCTCTTGACTAGATGAATAGATTCTGGGTCTTTTTAGGCAAGTTTCTAAGATTTCTGCACCAGAACTGATGAAAAAGGCACAGAGGGACGAAATTACAAAACATATGAATTTAAAAAGAGGGATGGGGAAGAAAACACACATTCTAAGGGTGGATATACATTGTACTGGGTCCAGAGAGTCTATTGGAATAGAAATTGATGCAGTTCTAATCCGAAGCCGATGTCACTAAAAATTGACCCTGGGCCCTTAAGTCAAAAATTGTGAAAACCAAAAATGTCTTTCAAAATTAATTTTAAATACATAGAAAGCTTCCTCTTGACTAGATGAATAGATTCTCGGTCTTTTTTATGCAAGTTTCTAAGATTTCGGCACCAGAACTGATGAAAAAGGCACAGAGGCACAAAATTTCAAAACATATGAATTTAAAAGGAGGGGGAAGAAAACACACATTCTAAGGGTGGATATACATTGTACTGGGTCCAGAGAGTCTTTTGGAATACAAATTGATGCAGTTCTAATCCGAAGCCGAAGTCACCCAAAATTGACCCTGGGCCCTTAAGTCAATAACTGTGAAAACCAAAAATGTCTTTCAAAATTAATTTTAAATACATAGAAAGCTTCCTCTTGACAAGATGAATAGATTCTCGGTCTTTTTTAGGCAAGTTTCTAAGATTTTGGCACCAGAAATGATGAAAAAGGCACAGAGGCACGAAATTACAAAACATATGAATTTAAAAGGGGGGGGGGGAAGAAAACACACATTCTAAGGGTGGATATACATTGTACTGGGTCCAGAGAGTCTATTGGAATACAAATTGATGCAGTTCTAATCCGAAGCCGAAGTCACCCAAAATTGACCCTGGGCCCTTAAGTCAAAAATTGTGAAAACCAAAAATGCCTTCAAAATTAATTTTAAATACATATAAAGCTTCCTGTTGACTAGATGAACAGATTCTGGGTCTTTTTTAGGCAAGTTTCTAAGATTTCTGCACCAGAAATGATGAAAAAGGCACAGAGGCACGAAATTACAAAACATATGAATTTAAAATGAGGGGGGGGGAAGAAAACACACATTCTAAGGGTGGATATACATTGTACTGGGTCCAGAGAGTCTATTGGAATACAAATTGATGCAGTTCTAATCCGAAGCCGAAGTCACCCAAAATTGACCCTGGGCCCTTAAGTCAAAAATTGTCAAAACCAAAAATGTCTTTCAAAATTAATTTTAAATACATAGAAAGCTTCCTCTTGACTAGATGAATAGATTCTGGGTTTTTTATTAGGCAAGTTTCTAAGATTTCGGCACCAGAACTGATGAAAAAGGAACAGAGGCACGAAATTACAAAACATATGAAATTAAAAGGAGGGGGGTGGGAAGAAAACACACATTCTAAGGGTGGATATACATTGTACTGGGTCCAGAGAGTCTATTGGAATACAAATTGATGCAGTTCTAATCCGAAGCCGAAGTCACTCAAAATTGACCCTGGGCCCTTAAGTCAAAAATTGTCAAAACCAAAAATGCCTTCAAAATTAATTTTGAATACATAGAAAGCTTCCTCTTGACTAGATGAATAGATTCTGGGTCTTTTTTAGGCAAGTTTCTATAGATTTCCGCACCAGAACTGATGAAAAAGACACAGAAGCATGAAATTACAAAACATTTGAATTTAAAAGGAGGGGGGGGGGAAGAAAACACACATTCTAAGGGTGGATATACATTGTACTGGGTCCAGAGAGTCTATTGGAATACAAATTGATGCAGTTCTAATCCGAAGCCGAAGTCACTCAAAATTGACCCTGGGCCCTTAAGTAAAAGATTGTGAAAACCAAAAATGCCTTCAAAATTAATTTTAAATACATAGAAAGCTTCCTCTTGACAAGATGAATAGATTCTGGGTCTTTTTTAGGCAAGTTTCTAAGATTTCGGCACCAGAAATGATGAAAAAGGCACAGAGGCACGAAATTACAAAACATATGAATTTAAAAGGAGGGGGGGGGGGAAGAAAACACACATTCTAAGGGTGGATATACGTTGTACTGGGTCCAGAGAGTCTATTGGAATACAAATTGATGCAGTTTTAATCCGAAGCCGAAGTCACCAAAAATTGACCCTGGGTCCTTAAGTCAAAAATTGTGAAAACCAAAAATGTCTTTCAAAATTAATTTTAAATACATAGAAAGCTTCCTCTTGACTAGATGAATAGATTCTCGGTCTTTTTTATGCAAGTTTCTAAGATTTCGGCACCAGAACTGATGAAAAAGGCACAGAGGCACAAAATTTCAAAACATATGAATTTAAAAGGAGGGGGAAGAAAACACACATTCTAAGGGTGGATATACATTGTACTGGGTCCAGAGTCTATTGGAATACAAATTGATGCAGTTCTAATCCGAAGCGGAAGTCACCCAAAATTGACCATGGGCCCTTAATTCAAAAATTGTGAAAACCAAAAATGCCTTCAAATTTAATTTTAAATACATAGAAAGCTTCCTGTTGACTATATGAATAGATTCTGGGTATTTTTTAGGCAAGTTTCTAAGATTTCGGCACCAGAAATGATGAAAAAGGCACAGAGGCACGAAATTACAAAACATATGAATTTAAAAGGAGGGGGGGGAAGAAAACACACATTCTAAGGGTGGATATACATTGTACTGGGTCCAGAGAGTCTATTGGAATACAAATTGATGCAGTTCTAATCCGAAGCCGAAGTCACCCAAAATTGACCCTGGGCCCTTAAGTAAAAAATTGTGAAAACCAAAAATGCCTTCAAAATTAATTTTAAATACATAGAAAGCTTCCTCTTGACTAGATGAATAGATTCTGGGTCTTTTTTAGGCAAGTTTCTAAGATTTCCACACCAGAACTGATGAAAAAGGCACAGAGGCAAGAAATTACAAAACATATGAATTTAAAAGGAGGGGGGGGGAAGAAAACACACATTCTAAGGGTGGATATACGTTGTACTGGGTCCAGAGAGTCTATTGGAATACAAATTGATGCAGTTCTAATCCGAAGCCGAGGTCACCAAAAATTGACGCTGGGCCCTTAAGTCAAAAATTGTGAAAACCAAAAATGTCTTTCAAAATTAATTTTAAATACATAGAAAGCTTCCTCTTGACTAGATGAATAGATTCTCGGTCTTTTTTATGCAAGTTTGTAAGATTTCGGCACCAGAACTGATGAAAAAGGCACAGAGGCACAAAATTTCAAAACATATGAATTTAAAAGGAGGGGGAAGAAAACACACATTCTAAGGGTGGATATACATTGTACTGGGTCCAGAGAGTCTTTTGGAATACAAATTGATGCAGTTCTAATCCGAAGCCGAAGTCACCCAAAATTGACCCTAAGCCCTTAAGTCAAAAATTGTCAAAACCAAAAATGTCTTTCAAAATTAATTTTAAATACATAGAAAGCTTCCTCTTGACTAGATGAATAGATTCTGGGTCTTTTTAGGCAAGTTTCTAAGATTTTGGCACCAGAAATGATGAAAAAGGCACAGAGGCACGAAATTACAAAACATATGAATTTAAAAGGGGGGGGGGAAGAAAACACACATTCTAAGGGTGGATATACATTGTACTGGGTCCAGAGAGTCTATTGGAATACAAATTGATGCAGTTCTAATCCGAAGCCGAAGTCACCCAAAATTGACCCTGGGCCCTTATGTCAAAAATTGTGAAAACCAAAAATGCCTTTAAAATTAATTTTAAATACATATGAAGCTTCCTGTTGACTAGATGAATAGATTCTGGGTCTTTTTAAGGCAAGTTTCTAAGATTTCTGCACCAGAAATGATGAAAAAGGCACAGAGGCACGAAATTACAAAACATATGAATTTAAAAAGAGGGGGGGGGGAAGAAAACACACATTCTAAGGGTGGATATACATTGTACTGGGTCCAGAGAGTCTATTGAAATACAAATTGATGCAGTTCTAATCCGAAGCCGAAGTCACCCAAAATTGACCCTGGGCCCTTAAGTCAAAAATTGTGAAAACCAAAAATACCTTCAAAATTAATTTTAAATACATAGAAAGCTTCCTGTTGACAAGATGAATAGATTCTGGGTCTTTTTTAGGCAAGTTTCTAAGATTTCGGCACCAGAAATGATGAAAAAGGCACAGAGGCACGAAATTACAAAACATATGAATTTAAAAGGAGGGGGGGGGGAAGAAAACACACATTCTAAGGGTGGATATACATTGTACTGGGTCCAGAGAGTCTATTGGAATACAAATTGATGCAGTTCTAATCCGAAGCCGAAGTCACCCAAAATTGACCCTGGGCCCTTAAGTCAAAAATTGTCAAAACCAAAAATGTCTTTCAAAATTAATTTTAAATACATAGAAAGCTTCCTCTTGCCTAGATGAATAGATTCTGGGTCTTTTTTAGGCAAGTTTCTAAGATTTCCACACCAGAACTGATGAAAAAGGCACAGAGGCACGAAATTACAAAACATATGAATTTAAAAGGAGGGGGGGGGGGAAGAAAACACACATTCTAAGGGTGGATATACATTGTACTGGGTCCAGAGAGTCTATTGGAATACAAATTGATGCAGTTCTAATCCGAAGCCGAAGTCACCCAAAATTGACCCTGGGCCCTTAAGTCAAAAATTGTGAAAACCAAAAATGCCTTCAAAATTAATTTTAAATACATAGAAAGCTTCCTGTTGACAAGATGAATAGATTCTGGGTCTTTTTTAGGCAAGTTTCTAAGATTTCGGCACCAGAAATGATGAAAAAGGCACAGAGGCACGAAATTACAAAACATATGAATTTAAAAGGAGGGGGAAGAAAACACACATTCTAAGGGTGGATATACATTGTACTGGGTCCAGAGAGTCTATTGGAATACAAATTGATGCAGTTCTAATCCGAAGCCGAAGTCACCCAAAATTGACCCTGGGCCCTTAAGTCAAAAATTGTCAAAACCAAAAATGCCTTCAAAATTATTTTTAAATACATAGAAAGATTCCTCTTGACTAGATGAATAGATTCTGGGTCTTTTTTAGGCAAGTTTCTAAGATTTCGGCACCAGAACTGATGAAAAAGGCACAGAGGCACAAAATTTCAAAACATATGAATTTAAAAGGAGGGGGAAGAAAACACACATTCTAAGGGTGGATATACATTGTACTGGGTCGAGAGAGTCTTTTGGAATACAAATTGATGCAGTTCTAATCCGAAGCCGAAGTCACCCAAAATTGACCCTGGGCCCTTAAGTCAAAAATTGTCAAAAACCAAAAATGTCTTTCAAAATTAATTTTAAATACATAGAAAGCTTCCTCTTGCCTAGATGAATAGATTCTGGGTCTTTTTTAGGCAAGTTTCTAAGATTTCCACACCAGAACTGATGAAAAAGGCACAGAGGCACGAAATTACAAAACATATGAATTTAAAAGGAGGGGGGGGGGAAGAAAACACACATTCTAAGGGTGGATATACATTGTACTGGGTCCAGAGAGTCTATTGGAATACAAATTGATGCAGTTCTAATCCGAAGCCGAAGTCACCCAAAATTGACCCTGGGCCCTTAAGTCAAAAATTGTGAAAACCAAAAATGCCTTCAAAATTAATTTTAAATACATAGAAAGCTTCCTGTTGACAAGATGAATAGATTCTGGGTCTTTTTTAGGCAAGTTTCTAAGATTTCGGCACCAGAAATGATGAAAAAGGCACAGAGGCACGAAATTACAAAACATATGAATTTAAAAGGAGGGGGAAGAAAACACACATTCTAAGGGTGGATATACATTGTACTGGGTCCAGAGAGTCTATTGGAATACAAATTGATGCAGTTCTAATCCGAAGCCGAAGTCACCCAAAATTGACCCTGGGCCCTTAAGTCAAAAATTGTCAAAACCAAAAATGCCTTCAAAATTATTTTTAAATACATAGAAAGATTCCTCTTGACTAGATGAATAGATTCTGGGTCTTTTTTAGGCAAGTTTCTAAGATTTCGGCACCAGAAATGATGAAAAAGGCACAGAGGCACGAAATTACAAAACATATGAATTTAAAAGGAGGGGGGGGGAAGAAAACACACATTCTAAGGGTGGATATACGTTGTACTGGGTCCAGAGAGTCTATTGGAATACAAATTGATGCAGTTCTAATCCGAAGCCGAAGTCACCAAAAATTGACCCTGGGCCCTTAAGTCAAAAATTGTGAAAACCAAAAATGTCTTTCAAAATTAATTTTAAATACATAGAAAGCTTCCTCTTGACTAGATGAATAGATTCTCGGTCTTTTTTATGCAAGTTTCTAAGATTTCGGCACCAGAACTGATGAAAAAGGCACAGAGGCACAAAATTTCAAAACATATGAATTTAAAAGGAGGGGGAAGAAAACACACATTCTAAGGGTGGATAGACATTGTACTGGGTCCAGAGAGTCTTTTGGAATACAAATTGATGCAGTTCTAATCCGAAGCCGAAGTCACCCAAAATTGACCCTGGGCCCTTAAGTCAAAAATTGTCAAAACCAAAAATGTCTTTCAAAATTAATTTTAAATACATAGAAAGCTTCCTCTTGACTAGATGAATAGATTCTGGGTCTTTTTAGGCAAGTTTCTAAGATTTCTGCACCAGAACTGATGAAAAAGGCACAGAGGAACGAAATTACAAAACATATGAATTTAAAAAGAGGGATGGGGAAGAAAACACACATTCTAAGGGTGGATATACATTGTACTGGGTCCAGAGAGTCTATTGGAATAGAAATTGATGCAGTTCTAATCCGAAGCCGATGTCACTAAAAATTGACCCTGGGCCCTTAAGTCAAAAATTGTGAAAACCAAAAATGTCTTTCAAAATTAATTTTGAATACATAGAAAGCTTCCTCTTGACTAGATGAATAGATTCTCGGTCTTTTTTATGCAAGTTTCTAAGATTTCGGCACCAGAACTGATGAAAAAGGCACAGAGGCACAAAATTTCAAAACATATGAATTTAAAAGGAGGGGGAAGAAAACACACATTCTAAGGGTGGATATACATTGTACTGGGTCCAGAGAGTCTTTTGGAATACAAATTGATGCAGTTCTAATCCGAAGCCGAAGTCACCCAAAATTGACCCTGGGCCCTTAAGTCAATAATTGTGAAAACCAAAAATGTCTTTCAAAATTAATTTTAAATACATAGAAAGCTTCCTCTTGACAAGATGAATAGATTCTCGGTCTTTTTTAGGCAAGTTTCTAAGATTTTGGCACCAGAAATGATGAAAAAGGCACAGAGGCACGAAATTACAAAACATATGAATTTAAAAGGGGGGGGGAAGAAAACACACATTCTAAGGGTGGATATACACTGTACTGGGTCCAGAGAGTCTATTGGAATACAAATTGATGCAGTTCTAATCCGAAGCCGAAGTCACCCAAAATTGACCCTGGGCCCTTAAGTCAAAAATTGTGAAAACCAAAAATGCCTTCAAAAATTAATTTTAAATACATATAAAGCTTCCTGTTGACTAGATGAACAGATTCTGGGTCTTTTTTAGGCAGGTTTCTAAGATTTCTGCACCAGAAATGATGAAAAAGGCACAGAGGCACGAAATTACAAAACATATGAATTTAAAATGAGGGGGGGGGAAGAAAACACACATTCTAAGGGTGGATATACATTGTACTGGGTCCAGAGAGTCTATTGGAATACAAATTGATGCAGTTCTAATCCGAAGCCGAAGTCACCCAAAATTGACCCTGGGCCCTTAAGTCAAAAATTGTGAAAACCAAAAATGCCTTCAAAATTAATTTTAAATACATAGAAAGCTTCCTGTTGACAAGATGAATAGATTCTGGGTCTTTTTTAGGCAAGTTTCTAAGATTTCGGCACCAGAAATGATGAAAAAGGCACAGAGGCACGAAATTACAAAACATATGAATTTAAAAGGAGGGGGGGGGGGAAGAAAACACACATTCTAAGGGTGGATATACATTGTACTGGGTCCAGAGAGTCTATTGGAATACAAATTGATGCAGTTCTAATCCGAAGCCGAAGTCACCCAAAATTGACCCTGGGCCCTTAAGTAAAAGATTGTGAATACCAAAAATGCCTTCAAAATTAATTTTAAATACATAGAAAGCTTCCTCTTGACTAGATGAATAGATTCTGGATCTTTTTTAGGCAAGTTTCTAAGATTTCCACACCAGAACTGATGAAAAAGGCACAGAGGCACGAAATTACAAAACATATGAATTTAAAAAGAGGGGGGGGGAAGAAAACACACATTCTAAGGGTGGATATACATTGTACTGGGTCCAGAGAGCCTATTGGAATAAAAAATTGATGCAGTTCTAATCCGAAGCCGATGTCACTAAAAATTGACCCTGGGCCCTTAAGTCAAAAATTGTGAAAACCAAAAATGTCTTTCAAAATTAATTTTAAATACATAGAAAGCTTCCTCTTGACAAGATAAATAGATTTTCGGTCTTTTTTAGGCAAGTTTCTAAGATTTTGGCACCAGAAATGATGAAAAAGGCACAGAGGCACGAAATTACAAAACATATGAATTTAAAAAGAGGGGGGGGGGGGAAGAAAACACACATTCTAAGGGTGGATATACATTGTACTGGGTCCAGAGAGTCTATTGGAATACAAATTGATGCAGTTCTAATCCGAAGCCGAAGTCATCCAAAATTGACCCTGGGCCCTTAAGTCAAAAACTGTCAAAACCAAAAATGCCTTCAAAATTAATTTTAAATACATAGAAAGCTTCCTCTTGACTAGATGAATAGATTCTGGGTTATTTTAGGCAAGTTTCTAAGATTTCGGCACCAGAACTGATGAAAAAGGCACAGAGGCACAAAATTTCAAAACATATGAATTTAAAAGGAGGGGGAAGAAAACACACATTCTGAGGGTGGATATACATTGTACTGGGTCCAGAGAGTCTATTGGAATACAAATTGATGCAGTTCTAATCCGAAGCCGAAGTCACCAAAAATTGACCCTGGGCCCTTAAGTCAAAAATTGTGAAAACCAAAAATGCCTTCAAAATTAATTTTAAATACATAGAAAGCTTCCTCTTGACTAGATGAATAGATTCTCGGTCTTTTTTATGCAAGTTTCTAAGATTTCGGCACCAGAACTGATGAAAAAGGCACAGAGGCACAAAATTTCAAAACATATGAATTTAAAAGGAGGGGGAAGAAAACACACATTCTAAGGGTGGATATACATTGTACTGGGTCCAGAGAGTCTTTTGGAATACAAATTGATGCAGTTCTAATCCGAAGCCGACGTCACCCAAAATTGACCCTGGGCCCTTAAGTCAAAAATTGTGAAAACCAAAAATGTCTTTCAAAATTAATTTTAAATACATAGAAAGCTTCCTCTTGACTAGATGAATAGATTCTGGGTCTTTTTAGGCAAGTTTCTAAGATTTCTGCACCAGAACTGATGAAAAAGGCACAGAGGCACGAAATTACAAAACATATGAATTTAAAAAGAGGGGTGGGGAAGAAAACACACATTCTAAGGGTGGATATACATTGTACTGGGTCCAGAGAGTCTATTGGAATAGAAATTGATGCAGTTCTAATCCGAAGCCGATGTCACTAAAAATTGACCCTGGGCCCTTAAGTCAAAAATTGTGAAAACCAAAAATGTCTTTCAAAATTAATTTTAAATACATAGAAAGCTTCCTCTTGACTAGATGAATAGATTCTGGGTCTTTTTTAGGCAAGTTTCTAAGATTTCTGCACCAGAAATGATAAAAAAGGCACAGAGGCAAGAAATTACAAAACATATGAATTTAAAAGGGGGGGGGGAAGAAAACACACATTCTAAGGGTGGATATACATTGTACTGGGTCCAGAGAGTCTATTGGAATACAAATTGATGCAGTTCTAATCCGAAGCCGAAGTCACCCAAAATTGACCCTGGGCCCTTAAGTCAAAAATTGTGAAAACCAAAAATGCCTTCAAAATTAATTTTAAATACATAGAAAGCTTCCTGTTGACAAGATGAATAGATTCTGGGTCTTTTTTAGGCAAGTTTCTAAGATTTCGGCACCAGAAATGATGAAAAAGGCACAGAGGCACGAAATTACAAAAAAATGAATTTAAAAGGAGGGGGGGGGAAGAAAACACACATTCTAAGGGTGGATATACGTTGTACTGGGTCCAGAGAGTCTATTGGAATACAAATTGATGCAGTTCTAATCCGAAGCCAAAGTCACCAAAAATTGACCCTGGGCCCTTCAGTCAAAAATTGAGAAAACCAAAAATGTCTTTCAAAATTAATTTTAAATACATAGAAAGCTTCCTCTTGACTAGATGAATAGATTCTCGGTCTTTTTTATGCAAGTTTGTAAGATTTCGGCACCAGAACTGATGAAAAAGGCACAGAGGCACAAAATTTCAAAACATATGAATTTAAAAGGAGGGGGGAAGAAAACACACATTCTAAGGGTGGATATACATTGTACTGGGTCCAGAGAATCTTTTGGAATACAAATTGATGCAGTTCTAATCCGAAGCCGAAGTCACCCAAAATTGACCCTGGGCCCTTAAGTCAAAAATTGTCAAAACCAAAAATGTCTTTCAAAATTAATTTTAAATACATAGAAAGCTTCCTCTTGACTAGATGAATAGATTCTGGGTCTTTTTAGGCAAGTTTCTAAGATTCTGGCACCAGAAATGATGAAAAAGGCACAGAGGCCCGAAATTACAAAACATATGAATTTAAAAGGGGGGGGAAGAAAACACACATTCTAAGGGTAGATATACATTGTACTGGGTCCAGAGAGTCTATTGGAATACAAATTGATGCAGTTCTAATCCGAAGCCGAAGTCACTCAAAATTGACCCTGGGCCCTTAAGTAAAAAATTGTCAAAACCAAAAATGCCTTCAAAATTAATTTTAAATACATAGAAAGCTTCCTCTTGACTAGATGAATAGATTCTGGGTCTTTTTTAGGCAAGTTTTTAAGATTTCCGCACCAGAACTGATGAAAAAGGCACAGAGGCACGAAATTACAAAACATATGAATTTAAAAGGAGGGGGGGGGGGAAGAAAACACAGATTCTAAGGGTGGATATACATTGTACTGGGTCCAGAGAGTCTATTGGAATACAAATTGATGCAGTTCTAAACCGAAGCCAAAGTCACCCAAAATTGACCCTGGGCCCTTAAGTCAAAAATTGTCAAAACCAAAAATGTCTTTCAAAATTAATTTTAAATACATAGAAAGATTCCTGTTGCCTAGATGAATAGATTCTGGGTCTTTTTTAGGCAAGTTTCTATGATTTCGGCACCAGAACTGATGAAAAAGGCACAGAGGCACGAAATTTCAAAACATATAAATTTAAATGGGGGGGAAACACACATTCTAAGGGTGGATATACGTTGTACTGGGTCCAGAGAGTCTATTGGAATACAAATTGATGCAGTTCTAATCCGAAGCCGAAGTCACCAAAAATTGACCCTGGGCCCTTAAGTCAAAAATTGTCAAAACCAAAAATGTCTTTCAAAATTAATTTTAAATACATAGAAAGCTTCTTTTGAGAAGATGAATAGATTTTTGGTCTTTTTTATGCAAGTTTCTAAGATTTCGGCACCAGAACTGATGAAAAAGGCACAGAGGCACAAAATTTCAAAACATATGAATTTAAAAGGAGGGGGAAGAAAACACACATTCTAAGGGTGGATATACATTGTACTGGGTCCAGAGAGTCTTTTGGAATACAAATTGATGCAGTTCTAATCCAAAGCCGAAGTCACCCAAAATTGACCCTGGGCCCTTAAGTCAAAAATTGTCAAAACAAAAAATGTCTTTCAAAATTAATTTTAAATACATAGAAAGCTTCCTCTTGACTAGATGAATAGATTCTGGGTCTTTTTTAGGCAAGTTTCTAAGATTTCTGCACCAGAAATGATGAAAAAGGCACAGAGGGACGAAATTACATAACATATGAATTTAAAAGGGGGGGGGGGAAGAAAACACACATTCTAAGGGTGGATATACATTGTACTGGGTCCAGAGAGTCTATTGGAATACAAATTGATGCAGTTCTAATCCGAAGCCGAAGTCACCCAAAATTGACCCTGGGCCCTTAATTCAAAAATTTTGAAAACCAAAAATGCCTTCAAATTTAATTTTAAATACATAGAAAGCTTCCTGTTGACTATATGAATAGATTCTGGGTCTTTTTTAGGCAAGTTTCTAAGATTTCGGCACCAGAAATGATGAAAAAGGCACAGAGGCACGAAATTACAAAACATATGAATTTAAAAGGAGGGGGGGGGGAAGAAAACACACATTCTAAGGGTGGATATACATTGTACTGGGTCCAGAGAGTCTATTGGAATACAAATTGATGCAGTTCTAATCCGAAGCCGAAGTCACCCAAAATTGACCCTGGGCCCTTAAGTAAAAAATTGTGAAAACCAAAAATGCCTTCAAAATTAATTTTAAATACATAGAAAGCTTCCTCTTGACTAGATGAATAGATTCTGGGTCTTTTTTAGGCAAGTTTCTAAGATTTCCACACCAGAACTGATGAAAAAGGCACAGAGGCACGAAATTACAAAACATATGAATTTAAAAGGAGGGGGGGAAGAAAACACACATTCTAAGGGTGGATATACGTTGTACTGGGTCCAGAGAGTCTATTGGAATACAAATTGATGCAGTTCTAATCCGAAGCCGAAGTCACCAAAAATTGACGCTGGGCCCTTAAGTCAAAAATTGTGAAAACCAAAAATGTCTTTCAAAATTAATTTTAAATACATAGAAAGCTTCCTTTTGACTAGATGAATAGATTCTCGGTCTTTTTTATGCAAGTTTGTAAGATTTCGGCACCAGAACTGATGAAAAAGGCACAGAGGCACAAAATTTCAAAACATATGAATTTAAAAGGAGGTGGAAGAAAACACACATTCTGAGGGTGGATATACATTGTACTGGGTCCAGAGAGTCTATTGGAATACAAATTGATGCAGTTCTAATCCGAAGCCGAAGTCACCCAAAATTGACCCTGGGCCCTTAAGTAAAAAATTGTGAAAACCAAAAATGCCTTCAAAATTAATTTTAAATACATAGAAAGCTTCCTCTTGACTAGATGAATAGATTCTGGGTCTTTTTTAGGCAAGTTTCTAAGATTTCCACACCAGAACTGATGAAAAAGGCACAGAGGCACGAAATTACAAAACATATGAATTTAAAAGGAAGGGGGGGGGGGAAGAAAACACACATTCTAAGGGTGGATATACGTTGTACTGGGTCCAGAGAGTCTATTGGAATACAAATTGATGCAGTTCTAATCCGAAGCCGAAGTCACCAAAAATTGACCCTGGGCCCTTAAGTAAAAAATTGTGAAAACCAAAAATGTCTTTCAAAATTAATTTTGAATACATAGAAAGCTTCCTCTTGACTAGATGAATAGATTCTCGGTCTTTTTTATGCAAGTTTCTAAGATTTCGGCACCAGAACTGATGAAAAAGGCACAGAGGCACAAAATTTCAAAACATATGAATTTAAAAGGAGGGGGAAGAAAACACACATTCTAAGGGTGGATATACATTGTACTGGGTCCAGAGAGTCTTTTGGAATACAAATTGATGCAGTTCTAATCCGAAGCCGAAGTCACCCAAAATTGACCCTGGGCCCTTAAGTCAAAAATTGTGAAAACCAAAAATGTCTTTCAAAATTAATTTTAAATACGTAGAAAGCTTCCTGTTGACTAGATGAATAGATTCTAGGTCTTTTTAGGCAAGTTTCTAAGATTTCTGCACCAGAACTGATGAAAAAGGCACAGAGGGACGAAATTACAAAACATATGAATTTAAAAAGAGGGGGGGGAAGAAAACACACATTCTAAGGGTGGATATACATTGTACTGGGTCCAGAGAGTCTATTGGAATACAAATTGATGCAGTTCTAATCCGAAGCCGAAGTCACCCAAAATTGACCCTGGGCCCTTAAGTCAAAAATTGTGAAAACCAAAAATGCCTTCAAAATTAATTTTAAATACATAGAAAGCTTCCTGTTGACAAGATGAATAGATTCTGGGTCTTTTTTAGGCAAGTTTCTAAGATTTCGGCACCAGAACTGATGAAAAAGGCACAGAGGCACGAAATTACAAAACATATGAATTTAAAAGGAGGGGGGGGGGAAGAAAACACAGATTCTAAGGTTGGATATACATTGTACTGGGTCCAGAGAGTCTATTGGAAAAAAAATTGATGCAGTTCTAAACCGAAGCCAAAGTCACCCAAAATTGACCCTGGGCCCTTAAGTCAAAAATTGTCAAAACCAAAAATGTCTTTCAAAATTAATTTTGAATACATAGAAAGATTCCTCTTGCCTAGATGAATAGATTCTGGGTCTTTTTTAGGCAAGTTTCTATGATTTCGGCACCAGAACTGATGAAAAAGGCACGGAGGCACGAAATTTCAAAACATATAAATTTAAAAGGGGGGGAAACACACATTCTAAGGGTGGATATACGTTGTACTGGGTCCAGAGAGTCTATTGGAATACAAATTGATGCAGTTCTAATCCGAAGCCGAAGTCACCAAAAATTGACCCTGGGCCCTTAAGTCAAAAATTGTCAAAACCAAAAATGTCTTTCAAAATTAATTTTAAATACATAGAAAGCTTCTTTTGAGAAGATGAATAGATTTTCGGTCTTTTTTATGCAAGTTTCTAAGATTTCGGCACCAGAACTGATGAAAAAGGCACAGAGGCACAAAATTACAAAACATATGAATTTAAAAGGGGGGGGGGGAAGAAAACACACATTCTAAGGGTGGATATACATTGTACTGGGTCCAGAGAGTCTATTGGAATACAAATTGATGCAGTTCTAATCCGAAGCCGAAGTCACCCAAAATTGACCCTGGGCCCTTAAGTCAAAAATTGTGAAAACCAAAAATGCCTTCAAAATTAATTTTAAATACATAGAAAGCTTCCTGTTGACAAGATGAATAGATTCTGGGTCTTTTTTAGGCAAGTTTCTAAGATTTCGGCACCAGAAATGATGAAAAAGGCACAGAGGCACGAAATTACAAAAAAATGAATTTAAAAGGAGGGGGGGGGAAGAAAACACACATTCTAAGGGTGGATATACATTGTACTGGGTCCAGAGAGTCCATTGGAATACAAATTGATGCAGTTCTAATCCGAAGCCGAAGTCACCCAAAATTGACCCTGGGCCCTTAAGTAAAAAATTGTGAAAACCAAAAATGCCTTCAAAATTAATTTTAAATACATAGAAAGCTTCCTCTTGACTAGATGAATAGATTCTGGGTCTTTTTTATGCAAGTTTGTAAGATTTCGGCACCAGAACTGATGAAAAAGGCACAGAGGCACGAAATTACAAAACATATGAATTTAAAAGGAGGGGGGGGGGAAGAAAACACACATTCTAAGGGTGGATATACGTTGTACTGGGTCCAGAGAGTCTATTGGAATACAAATTGATGCAGTTCTAATCCGAAGCCAAAGTCACCAAAAATTGACCCTGGGCCCTTAAGTCAAAAATTGAGAAAACCAAAAATGTCTTTCAAAATTAATTTTAAATACATAGAAAGCTTCCTCTTGACTAGATGAATAGATTCTCGGTCTTTTTTATGCAAGTTTGTAAGATTTCGGCACCAGAACTGATGAAAAAGGCACAGAGGCACAAAATTTCAAAACATATGAATTTAAAAGGAGGGGGGAAGAAAACACACATTCTAAGGGTGGATATACATTGTACTGGGTCCAGAGAATCTTTTGGAATACAAATTGATGCAGTTCTAATCCGAAGCCGAAGTCACCCAAAATTGACCCTGGGCCCTTAAGTCAAAAATTGTCAAAACCAAAAATGTCTTTCAAAATTAATTTTAAATACATAGAAAGCTTCCTCTTGACTAGATGAATAGATTCTGGGTCTTTTTAGGCAAGTTTCTAAGATTCTGGCACCAGAAATGATGAAAAAGGCACAGAGGCCCGAAATTACAAAACATATGAATTTAAAAGGGGGGGGAAGAAAACACACATTCTAAGGGTGGATATACATTGTACTGGGTCCAGAGAGTCTATTGGAATACAAATTGATGCAGTTCTAATCCGAAGCCGAAGTCACTCAAAATTGACCCTGGGCCCTTAAGTAAAAAATTGTCAAAACCAAAAATGCCTTCAAAATTAATTTTAAATACATAGAAAGCTTCCTCTTGACTAGATGAATAGATTCTGGGTCTTTTTTAGGCAAGTTTTTAAGATTTCCGCACCAGAACTGATGAAAAAGGCACAGAGGCACGAAATTACAAAACATATGAATTTAAAAGGAGGGGGGGGGAAGAAAACACAGATTCTAAGGGTGGATATACATTGTACTGGGTCCAGAGAGTCTATTGGAATACAAATTGATGCAGTTCTAAACCGAAGCCAAAGTCACCCAAAATTGACCCTGGGCCCTTAAGTCAAAAATTGTCAAAACCAAAAATGTCTTTCAAAATTAATTTTAAATACATAGAAAGATTCCTCTTGCCTAGATGAATAGATTCTGGGTCTTTTTTAGGCAAGTTTCTATGATTTCGGCACCAGAACTGATGAAAAAGGCACAGAGGCACGAAATTTCAAAACATATAAATTTAAATGGGGGGGGAAACACACATTCTAAGGGTGGATATACGTTGTACTGGGTCCAGAGAGTCTATTGGAATACAAATTGATGCAGTTCTAATCCGAAGCCGAAGTCACCAAAAATTGACCCTGGGCCCTTAAGTCAAAAATTGTCAAAACCAAAAATGTCTTTCAAAATTAATTTTAAATACATAGAAAGCTTCTTTTGAGAAGATGAATAGATTTTTGGTCTTTTTTATGCAAGTTTCTAAGATTTCGGCACCAGAACTGATGAAAAAGGCACAGAGGCACAAAATTTCAAAACATATGAATTTAAAAGGAGGGGGAAGAAAACACACATTCTAAGGGTGGATATACATTGTACTGGGTCCAGAGAGTCTTTTGGAATACAAATTGATGCAGTTCTAATCCAAAGCCGAAGTCACCCAAAATTGACCCTGGGCCCTTAAGTCAAAAATTGTCAAAACAAAAAATGTCTTTCAAAATTAATTTTAAATACATAGAAAGCTTCCTCTTGACTAGATGAATAGATTCTGGGTCTTTTTTAGGCAAGTTTCTAAGATTTCTGCACCAGAAATGATGAAAAAGGCACAGAGGGACGAAATTACAAAACATATGAATTTAAAAGGGGGGGGGGGAAGAAAACACACATTCTAAGGGTGGATATACATTGTACTGGGTCCAGAGAGTCTATTGGAATACAAATTGATGCAGTTCTAATCCGAAGCCGAAGTCACCCAAAATTGACCCTGGGCCCTTAATTCAAAAATTTTGAAAACCAAAAATGCCTTCAAATTTAATTTTAAATACATAGAAAGCTTCCTGTTGACTATATGAATAGATTCTGGGTCTTTTTTAGGCAAGTTTCTAAGATTTCGGCACCAGAAATGATGAAAAAGGCACAGAGGCACGAAATTACAAAACATATGAATTTAAAAGGAGGGGGGGGGAAGAAAACACACATTCTAAGGGTGGATATACATTGTACTGGGTCCAGAGAGTCTATTGGAATACAAATTGATGCAGTTCTAATCCGAAGCCGAAGTCACCCAAAATTGACCCTGGGCCCTTAAGTAAAAAATTGTGAAAACCAAAAATGCCTTCAAAATTAATTTTAAATACATAGAAAGCTTCCTCTTGACTAGATGAATAGATTCTGGGTCTTTTTTAGGCAAGTTTCTAAGATTTCCACACCAGAACTGATGAAAAAGGCACAGAGGCACAAAATTACAAAACATATGAATTTAAAAGGAGGGGGGGAAGAAAACACACATTCTAAGGGTGGATATACGTTGTACTGGGTCCAGAGAGTCTATTGGAATACAAATTGATGCAGTTCTAATCCGAAGCCGAAGTCACCAAAAATTGACGCTGGGCCCTTAAGTCAAAAATTGTGAAAACCAAAAATGTCTTTCAAAATTAATTTTAAATACATAGAAAGCTTCCTTTTGACTAGATGAATAGATTCTCGGTCTTTTTTATGCAAGTTTGTAAGATTTCGGCACCAGAACTGATGAAAAAGGCACAGAGGCACAAAATTTCAAAACATATGAATTTAAAAGGAGGTGGAAGAAAACACACATTCTGAGGGTGGATATACATTGTACTGGGTCCAGAGAGTCTATTGGAATACAAATTGATGCAGTTCTAATCCGAAGCCGAAGTCACCCAAAATTGACCCTGGGCCCTTAAGTAAAAAATTGTGAAAACCAAAAATGCCTTCAAAATTAATTTTAAATACATAGAAAGCTTCCTCTTGACTAGATGAATAGATTCTGGGTCTTTTTTAGGCAAGTTTCTAAGATTTCCACACCAGAACTGATGAAAAAGGCACAGAGGCACGAAATTACAAAACATATGAATTTAAAAGGAAGGGGGGGGGGAAGAAAACACACATTCTAAGGGTGGATATACGTTGTACTGGGTCCAGAGAGTCTATTGGAATACAAATTGATGCAGTTCTAATCCGAAGCCGAAGTCACCAAAAATTGACCCTGGGCCCTTAAGTAAAAAATTGTGAAAACCAAAAATGCCTTCAAAATTAATTTTAAATACATAGAAAGCTTCCTCTTGACTAGATGAATAGATTCTGGGTCTTTTTTAGGCAAGTTTCTAAGATTTCGGCACCAGAACTGATGAAAAAGGCACAGAGGCACAAAATTTCAAAACATATGAATTTAAAAGGAGGGGGAAGAAAACACACATTCTAAGGGTGGATATACATTGTACTGGGTCCAGAGAGTCTTTTGGAATACAAATTGATGCAGTTCTAATCCGAAGCCGAAGTCACCCAAAATTGACCCTGGGCCCTTAAGTCAAAAATTGTGAAAACCAAAAATGTCTTTCAAAATTAATTTTAAATACGTAGAAAGCTTCCTGTTGACTAGATGAATAGATTCTAGGTCTTTTTAGGCAAGTTTCTAAGATTTCTGCACCAGAACTGATGAAAAAGGCACAGAGGGACGAAATTACAAAACATATGAATTTAAAAAGAGGGGGGGGAAGAAAACACACATTCTAAGGGTGGATATACATTGTACTGGGTCCAGAGAGTCTATTGGAATACAAATTGATGCAGTTCTAATCCGAAGCCGAAGTCACCCAAAATTGACCCTGGGCCCTTAAGTCAAAAATTGTGAAAACCAAAAATGCCTTCAAAATTAATTTTAAATACATAGAAAGCTTCCTGTTGACAAGATGAATAGATTCTGGGTCTTTTTTAGGCAAGTTTCTAAGATTTCGGCACCAGAACTGATGAAAAAGGCACAGAGGCACGAAATTACAAAACATATGAATTTAAAAGGAGGGGGGGGAAGAAAACACACATTCTAAGGGTGGATATACATTGTACTGGGTCCAGAGAGTCTATTGGAATACAAATTGATGCAGTTCTAATCCGAAGCCGAAGTCACCCAAAATTGACCCTGGGCCCTTAAGTCAAAAATTGTGAAAACCAAAAATGCCTTCAAAATTAATTTTAAATACATAGAAAGCTTCCTCTTGACTAGATGAATAGATTCTGGGTCTTTTTTAGGCAAGTTTCTAAGATTTCCACACCAGAACTGATGAAAAAGGCACAGAGGCACGAAATTACAAAACATATGAATTTAAAAGGAGGGGGGGGGGAAGAAAACACACATTCTAAGGGTGGATATACGTTGTACTGGGTCCAGAGAGTCTATTGGAATACAAATTGATGCAGTTCTAATCCGAAGCCGAAGTCACCAAAAATTGACCCTGGGCCCTTAAGTCAAAAATTGTGAAAACCAAAAATGTCTTTCAAAATTAATTTTAAATACATAGAAAGCTTCCTCTTGACTAGATGAATAGATTCTCGGTCTTTTTTATGCAAGTTTCTAAGATTTCGGCACCAGAACTGATGAAAAAGGCACAGAGGCACAAAATTTCAAAACATATGAATTTAAAAGGAGGGGGAAGAAAACACACATTCTAAGGGTGGATATACATTGTACTGGGTCCAGAGAGTCTTTTGTAATGCAAATTGATGCAGTTCTAATCCAAAGCCGAAGTCACCCAAAATTGACCCTGGGCCCTTAAGTCAAAAATTGTGAAAACCAAAAATGTCTTTCAAAATTAATTTTAAATACATAGAAAGCTTCCTCTTGACTAGATAAATAGATTCTGGGTCTTTCTTAGGCAAGTTTCTAAGATTTCCACACCAGAACTGATGAAAAAGGCACAGAGGCACGAAATTACAAAACATATGAATTTAAAAGGAGGGGGGGGACGAAGAAAACACACATTCTAAGGGTGGATATACGTTGTACTGGGTCCAGAGAGTCTATTGGAATACAAATTGATGCAGTTCTAATCCGAAGCCGAAGTCACCAAAAATTGACCCTGGGCCCTTAAGTAAAAAATTGTGAAAACCAAAAATGTCTTTCAAAATTAATTTTATATACATAGAAAGCTTCCTCTTGACTAGATGAATAGATTCTCGGTCTTTTTTATGCAAGTTTGTAAGATTTCGGCACCAGAACTGATGAAAAAGGCACAGAGGCACAAAATTTCAAAACATATGAATTTAAAAGGAGGGGGAAGAAAACACACATTCTAAGGGTGGATATACATTGTACTGGGTCCAGAGAGTCTTTTGGAATACAAATTGATGCAGTTCTAATCCGAAGCCGAAGTAACCCAAAATTGACCATGGGCCCTTAAGTCAAAAATTGTCAAAACCAAAAATGTCTTTCAAAATTAATTTTAAATACATAGAAAGCTTCCTCTTGACAAGATGAATAGATTCTGGGTCTTTTTAGGCAAGTTTCTAAGATTTTGGCACCAGAAATGATGAAAAAGGCACAGAGGCACGAAATTACAAAACATATGAATTTAAAATGAGGGGGGGGGGAAGAAAACACACATTCTAAGGGTGGATATACATTGTACTGGGTCCAGAGAGTCTATTGGAATACAAATTGATGCAGTTCTAATCCGAAGCCGAAGTCACCCAAAATTGACCCTGGGCCCTTAAGTAAAAGATTGTGAATACCAAAAATGCCTTCAAAATTAATTTTAAATACATAGAAAGCTTCCTGTTGACAAGATGAATAGATTCTGGGTCTTTTTTAGGCAAGTTTCTAAGATTTCTGCACCAGAAATGATGAAAAAGGCACAGAGGCACGAAATTACAAAACATATGAATTTAAAAAGAGGGGGGGGAAGAAAACACACATTCTAAGGGTGGATATACATTGTACTGGGTCCAGAGAGTCTATTGGAATACAAATTGATGCAGTTCTAATCCGAAGCCGAAGTCACCCAAAATTGACCCTGGGCCCTTAAGTCAAAAATTGTGAAAACCAAAAATGCCTTCAAAATTAATTTTAAATTCATAGAAAGCTTCCTGTTGACAAGATGAATAGATTCTAGGTCTTTTTTATGCAAGTTTGTAAGATTTCGGCACCAGAACTGATGAAAAAGGCACAGAGGCACAAAATTTCAAAACATATGAATTTAAAAGGAGGGGGAAGAAAACACACATTCTAAGGGTGGATATACATTGTACTGGGTCCAGAGAGTCTATTGGAATACAAATTGATGCAGTTCTAATCCGAAGCCGAAGTCACCCAAAATTGACCCTGGGCCCTTAAGTCAAAAATTGTGAAAACCCAAATTGTCTTTCAAAATTAATTTTAAATACATAGAAAGATTCCTCTTGACTAGATGAATAGATTCTGGGTCTTTTTTAGGCAAGTTTCTAAGATTTCCATACCAGAACTGATGAAAAAGGCACAGAGGCACGAAATTACAAAACATATGAATTTAAAAGGAAGGGGGGGGGGGAAGAAAACACACATTCTAAGGGTGGATATACGTTGTACTGGGTCCAGAGAGTCTATTGGAATACAAATTGATGCAGTTCTAATCCGAAGCCAAAGTCACCAAAAATTGACCCTGGGCCCTTAAGTCAAAAATTGTGAAAACCAAAAATGTCTTTCAAAATTAATTTTAAATACATAGAAAGCTTCCTCTTGACTAGATGAATAGATTCTCGGTCTTTTTTATGCAAGTTTCTAAGATTTCGGCACCAGAACTGATGAAAAAGGCACAGAGGCACAAAATTTCAAAACATATGAATTTAAAAGGAGGGGGAAGAAAACACACATTCTAAGGGTGGATATACATTGTACTGGGTCCAGAGAGTCTTTTCGAATACAAATTGATGCAGTTCTAATCCGAAGCCGAAGTCACCCAAAATTAACCCTGGGCCCTTAAGTCAAAAATTGTCAAAACCAAAAATGTCTTTCAAAATTAATTTTAAATACATAGAAAGCTTCCTCTTGACTAGATGAATAGATTCTGGGTCTTTTTAGGCAAGTTTCTAAGATTTTGGCACCAGAAATGATGAAAAAGGCACAGAGGCACGAAATTACAAAACATATGAATTTAAAAGGGGGGGGGGAAGAAAACACACATTCTAAGGGTGGATATACATTGTACTGGGTCCAGAGAGTCTATTGGAATACAAATTGATGCAGTTCTAATCCGAAGCCGAAGTCACCCAAAATTGACCCTGGGCCCTTATGTCAAAAATTGTGAAAACCAAAAATGCCTTTAAAATTAATTTTAAATACATATGAAGCTTCCTGTTGACAAGATGAATAGATTCTGGGTCTTTTTTAGGCAAGTTTCTAAGATTTCTGCACCAGAAATGATGAAAAAGGCACAGAGGCACGAAATTACAAAACATATGAATTTAAAAAGAGGGGGGGGGGAAGAAAACACACATTCTAAGGGTGGATATACATTGTACTGGGTCCAGAGAGTCTATTAAAATACAAATTGATGCAGTTCTAATCCGAAGCCGAAGTCACCCAAAATTGACCCTGGGCCCTTAAGTCAAATATTGTGAAAACCAAAAATACCTTCAAAATTAATTTTAAATACATAGAAAGCTTCCTGTTGACAAGATGAATAGATTCTGGGTCTTTTTTAGGCAAGTTTCTAAGATTTCGGCACCAGAAATGATGAAAAAGGCACAGAGGCACGAAATTACAAAACATATGAATTTAAAAGGAGGGGGGGGAAGAAAACACACATTCTAAGGGTGGATATACATTGTACTGGGTCCAGAGAGTCTATTGGAATACAAATTGATGCAGTTCTAATCCGAAGCCGAAGTCACCCAAAATTGACCCTGGGCCCTTAAGTCAAAAATTGTCAAAACCAAAAATGCCTTCAAAATTATTTTTAAATACATAGAAAGATTCCTCTTGACTAGATGAATAGATTCTGGGTCTTTTTTATGCAAGTTTGTAAGATTTCGGCACCAGAACTGATGAAAAAGGCACAGAGGCACAAAATTTCAAAACATATGAATTTAAAAGGAGGGGGAAGAAAACACACATTCTAAGGGTGGATATACATTGTACTGGGTCCAGAGAGTCTATTGGAATACAAATTGATGCAGTTCTAATCCGAAGCCGAAGTCACCCAAAATTGACCCTGGGCCCTTAAGTCAAAAATTGTGAAAACCCAAATTGTCTTTCAAAATTAATTTTAAATACATAGAAAGATTCCTCTTGACTAGATGAATAGATTCTGGGTCTTTTTTAGGCAAGTTTCTAAGATTTCCATACCAGAACTGATGAAAAAGGCACAGAGGCACGAAATTACAAAACATATGAATTTAAAAGGAAGGGGGGGGGGGAAGAAAACACACATTCTAAGGGTGGATATACGTTGTACTGGGTCCAGAGAGTCTATTGGAATACAAATTGATGCAGTTCTAATCCGAAGCCAAAGTCACCAAAAATTGACCCTGGGCCCTTAAGTCAAAAATTGTGAAAACCAAAAATGTCTTTCAAAATTAATTTTAAATACATAGAAAGCTTCCTCTTGACTAGATGAATAGATTCTCGGTCTTTTTTATGCAAGTTTCTAAGATTTCGGCACCAGAACTGATGAAAAAGGCACAGAGGCACAAAATTTCAAAACATATGAATTTAAAAGGAGGGGGAAGAAAACACACATTCTAAGGGTGGATATACATTGTACTGGGTCCAGAGAGTCTTTTGGAATACAAATTGATGCAGTTCTAATCCGAAGCCGAAGTCACCCAAAATTAACCCTGGGCCCTTAAGTCAAAAATTGTCAAAACCAAAAATGTCTTTCAAAATTAATTTTAAATACATAGAAAGCTTCCTCTTGACTAGATGAATAGATTCTGGGTCTTTTTAGGCAAGTTTCTAAGATTTTGGCACCAGAAATGATGAAAAAGGCACAGAGGCACGAAATTACAAAACATATGAATTTAAAAGGGGGGGGGGAAGAAAACACACATTCTAAGGGTGGATATACATTGTACTGGGTCCAGAGAGTCTATTGGAATACAAATTGATGCAGTTCTAATCCGAAGCCGAAGTCACCCAAAATTGACCCTGGGCCCTTATGTCAAAAATTGTGAAAACCAAAAATGCCTTTAAAATTAATTTTAAATACATATGAAGCTTCCTGTTGACAAGATGAATAGATTCTGGGTCTTTTTTAGGCAAGTTTCTAAGATTTCTGCACCAGAAATGATGAAAAAGGCACAGAGGCACGAAATTACAAAACATATGAATTTAAAAAGAGGGGGGGGGGAAGAAAACACACATTCTAAGGGTGGATATACATTGTACTGGGTCCAGAGAGTCTATTAAAATACAAATTGATGCAGTTCTAATCCGAAGCCGAAGTCACCCAAAATTGACCCTGGGCCCTTAAGTCAAATATTGTGAAAACCAAAAATACCTTCAAAATTAATTTTAAATACATAGAAAGCTTCCTGTTGACAAGATGAATAGATTCTGGGTCTTTTTTAGGCAAGTTTCTAAGATTTCGGCACCAGAAATGATGAAAAAGGCACAGAGGCACGAAATTACAAAACATATGAATTTAAAAGGAGGGGGGGGGAAGAAAACACACATTCTAAGGGTGGATATACATTGTACTGGGTCCAGAGAGTCTATTGGAATACAAATTGATGCAGTTCTAATCCGAAGCCGAAGTCACCCAAAATTGACCCTGGGCCCTTAAGTCAAAAATTGTCAAAACCAAAAATGCCTTCAAAATTATTTTTAAATACATAGAAAGATTCCTCTTGACTAGATGAATAGATTCTGGGTCTTTTTTAGGCAAGTTTCTAAGATTTCCATACCAGAACTGATGAAAAAGGCACAGAGGCACGAAATTACAAAACATATGAATTTAAAAGGAGGGGGGGGGGAAGAAAACACACATTCTAAGGGTGGATATACGTTGTACTGGGTCCAGAAAGTCTATTGGAATACAAATTGATGCAGTTCTAATCCGAAGCCGAAGTCACCAAAAATTGACCCTGGGCCCTTAAGTCAAAAATTGTGAAAACCAAAAATGTCTTTCAAAATTAATTTTAAATACATAGAAAGCTTCCTCTTGACTAGATGAATAGATTCTCGGTCTTTTTTATGCAAGTTTGTAAGATTTCGGCACCAGAACTGATGAAAAAGGCACAGAGGCACAAAATTTCAAAACATATGAATTTAAAAGGAGGGGGAAGAAAACACACATTCTAAGGGTGGATATACATTGTACTGGGTCGAGAGAGTCTTTTGGAATACAAATTGATGCAGTTCTAATCCGAAGCCGAAGTCACCCAAAATTGACCCTGGGCCCTTAAGTCAAAAATTGTCAAAACCAAAAATGTCTTTCAAAATTAATTTTAAATACATAGAAAGCTTCCTCTTGCCTAGATGAATAGATTCTGGGTCTTTTTTAGGCAAGTTTCTAAGATTTCCACACCAGAACTGATGAAAAAGGCACAGAGGCACGAAATTACAAAACATATGAATTTAAAAGGAGGGGGGGGAAGAAAACACACATTCTAAGGGTGGATATACATTGTACTGGGTCCAGAGAGTCTATTGGAATACAAATTGATGCAGTTCTAATCCGAAGCCGAAGTCACCCAAAATTGACCCTGGGCCCTTAAGTCAAAAATTGTGAAAACCAAAAATGCCTTCAAAATTAATTTTAAATACATAGAAAGCTTCCTGTTGACAAGATGAATAGATTCTGGGTCTTTTTTAGGCAAGTTTCTAAGATTTCGGCACCAGAAATGATGAAAAAGGCACAGAGGCACGAAATTACAAAACATATGAATTTAAAAGGAGGGGGAAGAAAACACACATTCTAAGGGTGGATATACATTGTACTGGGTCCAGAGAGTCTATTGGAATACAAATTGATGCAGTTCTAATCCGAAGCCGAAGTCACCAAAAATTGACCCTGGGCCCTTAAGTAAAAAATTGTGAAAACCAAAAATGTCTTTCAAAATTAATTTTAAATACATAGAAAGCTTCCTCTTGACTAGATGAATAGATTCTCGGTCTTTTTTATGCAAGTTTCTAAGATTTCGGCACCAGAACTGATGAAAAAGGCACAGAGGCACAAAATTTCAAAACATATGAATTTAAAAGGAGGGGGAAGAAAACACACATTCTTAGGGTGGATAGACATTGTACTGGGTCCAGAGAGTCTTTTGGAATACAAATTGATGCAGTTCTAATCCGAAGCCGAAGTCACCCAAAATTGACCCTGGGCCCTTAAGTCAAAAATTGTCAAAACCAAAAATGTCTTTCAAAATTAATTTTAAATACATAGAAAGCTTCCTCTTGACTAGATGAATAGATTCTGGGTCTTTTTAGGCAAGTTTCTAAGATTTCTGCACCAGAACTGATGAAAAAGGCACAGAGGGACGAAATTACAAAACATATGAATTTAAAAAGAGGGATGGGGAAGAAAACACACATTCTAAGGGTGGATATACATTGTACTGGGTCCAGAGAGTCTATTGGAATAGAAATTGATGCAGTTCTAATCCGAAGCCGATGTCACTAAAAATTGACCCTGGGCCCTTAAGTCAAAAATTGTGAAAACCAAAAATGTCTTTCAAAATTAATTTTAAATACATAGAAAGCTTCCTCTTGACTAGATGAATAGATTCTGGGTCTTTTTTAGGCAAGTTTCTAAGATTTCGGCACCAGAACTGATGAAAAAGGCACAGAGGCACAAAATTTCAAAACATATGAATTTAAAAGGAGGGGAAAGAAAACACACATTCTAAGGGTGGATATACATTGTACTGGGTCCAGAGAGTCTTTTGGAATACAAATTGATGCAGTTCTAATCCGAAGCCGAAGTCACCCAAAATTGACCCTGGGCCCTTAAGTCAATAATTGTGAAAACCAAAAATGTCTTTCAAAATTAATTTTAAATACATAGAAAGCTTCCTCTTGACAAGATGAATAGATTCTCGGTCTTTTTTAGGCAAGTTTCTAAGATTTTGGCACCAGAAATGATGAAAAAGGCACAGAGGCACGAAATTACAAAACATATGAATTTAAAAGGGGGGGGAAGAAAACACACATTCTAAGGGTGGATATACATTGTACTGGGTCCAGAGAGTCTATTGGAATACAAATTGATGCAGTTCTAATCCGAAGCCGAAGTCACCCAAAATTGACCCTGGGCCCTTAAGTCAAAAATTGTGAAAACCAAAAATGCCTTCAAAATTAATTTTAAATACATATAAAGCTTCCTGTTGACTAGATGAACAGATTCTGGGTCTTTTTTAGGCAAGTTTCTAAGATTTCTGCACCAGAAATGATGAAAAAGGCACAGAGGCACGAAATTACAAAACATATGAATTTAAAATGAGGGGGGGGGGAAGAAAACACACATTCTAAGGGTGGATATACATTGTACTGGGTCCAGAGAGTCTATTGGAATACAAATTGATGCAGTTCTAATCCGAAGCCGAAGTCACCCAAAATTGACCCTGGGCCCTTAAGTCAAAAATTGTGAAAACCAAAAATGCCTTCAAAATTAATTTTAAATACATAGAAAGCTTCCTGTTGACAAGATGAATAGATTCTGGGTCTTTTTTAGGCAAGTTTCTAAGATTTCGGCACCAGAACTGATGAAAAAGGCACAGAGGCACGAAATTACAAAACATATGAATTTAAAAGGAGGGGGGGGGGAAGAAAACACACATTCTAAGGGTGGATATACATTGTACTGGGTCCAGAGAGTCTATTGGAATACAAATTGATGCAGTTCTAATCCGAAGCCGAAGTCACCCAAAATTGACCCTGGGCCCTTAAGTAAAAAATTGTGAAAACCAAAAATGCCTTCAAAATTAATTTTAAATACATAGAAAGCTTCCTCTTGACTAGATGAATAGATTCTGGGTCTTTTTTAGGCAAGTTTCTAAGATTTCCACACCAGAACTGATGAAAAAGGCACAGAGGCACGAAATTACAAAACATATGAATTTAAAAGGAAGGGGGGGGGGAAGAAAACACACATTCTAAGGGTGGATATACGTTGTACTGGGTCCAGAGAGTCTATTGGAATACAAATTGATGCAGTTCTAATCCGAAGCCGAAGTCACCAAAAATTGACCCTGGGCCCTTAAGTAAAAAATTGTGAAAACCAAAAATGTCTTTCAAAATTAATTTTAAATACATAGAAAGCTTCCTCTTGACTAGATGAATAGATTCTCGGTCTTTTTTATGCAAGTTTCTAAGATTTCGGCACCAGAACTGATGAAAAAGGCACAGAGGCACAAAATTTCAAAACATATGAATTTAAAAGGAGGGGGAAGAAAACACACATTCTAAGGGTGGATATACATTGTACTGGGTCCAGAGAGTCTTTTGGAATACAAATTGATGCAGTTCTAATCCGAAGCCGAAGTCACCCAAAATTGACCCTGGGCCCTTAAGTCAAAAATTGTGAAAACCAAAAATGTCTTTCAAAATTAATTTTAAATACGTAGAAAGCTTCCTGTTGACTAGATGAATAGATTCTAGGTCTTTTTAGGCAAGTTTCTAAGATTTCTGCACCAGAACTGATGAAAAAGGCACAGAGGGACGAAATTACAAAACATATGAATTTAAAAAGAGGGGGGGGAAGAAAACACACATTCTAAGGGTGGATATACATTGTACTGGGTCCAGAGAGTCTATTGGAATACAAATTGATGCAGTTCTAATCCGAAGCCGAAGTCACCTAAAATTGACCCTGGGCCCTTAAGTCAAAAATTGTGAAAACCAAAAATGCCTTCAAAATTAATTTTAAATACATAGAAAGCTTCCTGTTGACAAGATGAATAGATTCTGGGTCTTTTTTAGGCAAGTTTCTAAGATTTCGGCACCAGAACTGATGAAAAAGGCACAGAGGCACGAAATTACAAAACATATGAATTTAAAAGGAGGGGGGGGAAGAAAACACACATTCTAAGGGTGGATATACATTGTACTGGGTCCAGAGAGTCTATTGGAATACAAATTGATGCAGTTCTAATCCGAAGCCGAAGTCACCAAAAATTGACCCTGGGCCCTTAGGTCAAAAATTGTGAAAACCAAAAATGCCCTCAAAATTAATTTTAAATACATAGAAAGCTTCCTCTTGACTAGATGAATAGATTCTGGGTCTTTTTTAGGCAAGTTTCTAAGATATCCCCACCAGAACTGATGAAAAAGGCACAGAGGCAAGAAATTACAAAACATATGAATTTAAAAGGAGGGGGGGAAAGAAAACACACATTCTAAGGGTGGATATACATTGTACTGGGTCCAGAGAGTCTATTGGAATATAAATTGATGCAGTTCTAATCCGAAGCCGAAGTCACCCAAAATTGACCCTGGGCCCTTAAGTCAAAAATTGTGAAAACCAAAAATGTCTTTCAAAATTAATTTTAAATACATAGAAAGCTTCCTCTTGACAAGATGAATAGATTCTCGGTCTTTTTTAGGCAAGTTTCTAAGATTTCGGCACCAGAAATGATGAAAAAGGCAGAGGCACGAAATTACAAAACATATGAATTTAAAAGGGGGGGAAGAAAACACACATTCTAAGGGTGGATATACGTTGTACTGGGTCCAGAGAGTCTATTGGAATACAAATTGATGCAGTTCTAATCCGAAGCCGAAGTCACCAAAAATTGACCCTGGGCCCTTAGGTAAAAAATTGTGAAAACCAAAAATGCCTTCAAAATTAATTTTAAATACATAGAAAGCTTCCTGTTGACTAGATGAATAGATTCTCGGTCTTTTTTAGGCAAGTTTCTAAGATTTCCCCACCAGAACTGATGAAAAAGGCACAGAGGTACGAAATTACAAAACATATGAATTTAAATGGGGGGGGGGGGGGAAACACACATTCTAAGGGTGGATATACGTTGTACTGGGTCCAGAGAGTCTATTGGAATACAAATTGATGCAGTTCTAATCCGAAGCCGAAGTCACCCAAAATTGACCCTTGGCCCTTAAGTCAAAAATTGTGAAAACCAAAAATGTCTTTCAAAATTAATTTTAAATACATAGAAAGCTTCCTCTTGACAAGATGAATAGATTCTCGGTCTTTTTTATGCAAGTTTCTAAGATTTCGGCACCAGAATTGATGAAAAAGGCACAGAGGCACAAAATTTCAAAACATATGAATTTAAAAGGGGACGAAGAAAATGCACATTCTAAGGGTGGATATACATTGTACTGGGTCCAGAGAGTCTATTGGAATACAAATTGATGCAGTTCTAATCCGAAGCCGAAGTCACCCAAAATTGACCCTGGGCCCTTAAGTCAAAAATTGTCAAAACCAAAAATGTCTTTCAAAATTAAATTTAAATACATAGAAAGCTTCCTCTTGACTAGATGAATAGATTCTCGGTCTTTTTTAGGCAAGTTTCTAAGATTTCCGCACCAGAACTGATGAAAAAGGCACAGAGGCACAAAATTACAAAACATATGAATTTAAAAGGAGGGGGGGAAGAAAACACACATTCTAAGGGTGGATATACATTGTACTGGGTCCAGAGAGTCTATTGGAATACAAATTGATGCATAATCCGAAGCCGAAGTCACCAAAAATTGACCCTGGGCCCTTAAGTCAAAAATTGTGAAAACCAAAAATGTCTTTCAAAATTAATTTTAAATACATAGAAAGCTTCCTCTTGACAAGATGAATAGATTCTCGGTCTTTTTTATGCAAGTTTCTAAGATTTCGGCACCAGAATTGATGAAAAAGGCACAGAGGCACAACATTTCAAAACATATTAATTTAAAAGGGGACGAAGAAAACACACATTCTAAGGGTGGATATACGTTGTACTGGGTCCAGAGAGTCTATTGGAATACAAATTGATGCAGTTCTAATCCGAAGCCGAAGTCACCAAAAATTGACCCTGGGCCCTTAGGTAAAACATTGTGAAAACCAAAAATGCCTTCAAAATTAATTTTAAATACATAGAAAGCTTCCTGTTGACTAGATGAATAGATTCTCGGTCTTTTTTAGGCAAGTTTCTAAGATTTCCCCACCAGAACTGATGAAAAAGGCACAGAGGCACGAAATTACAAAACATATGAATTTAAATGGGGGGGGGGGGAAACACACATTCTAAGGGTGGATATACGTTGTACTGGGTCCAGAGAGTCTATTGGAATACAAATTGATGCAGTTCTAATCCAAAGCCGAAGTCACCCAAAATTGACCCTGGGCCCTTAAGTCAAAAATTGTCAAAACCAAAAATGTCTTTCAAAATTAATTTTGAATACATAGAAAGCTTCCTCTTGACTAGATGAATAGATTCTGGGTCTTTTTTAGGCAAGTTTCTAAGATTTCCGCACCAGAACTGATGAAAAAGGCACAGAGGCAAGAAATTACAAAACATATGAATTTAAAAGGAGGGGGGGAAAGAAAACACACATTCTAAGGGTGGATATACATTGTACTGGGTCCAGAGAGTCTATTGGAATACAAATTGATGCAGTTCTAATCCGAAGCCGAAGTCACCCAAAATTGACCCTGGGCCCTTAAGTCAAAAATTGTGAAAACCAAAAATGTCTTTCAAAATTAATTTTAAATACATAGAAAGCTTCCTCTTGACAAGATGAATAGATTCTCGGTCTTTTTTATGCAAGTTTCTAAGATTTCGGCACCAGAATTGATGAAAAAGGAACAGAGGCACAAAATTTCAAAACATATGAATTTAAAAGGGGACGAAGAAAATACACATTCTAAGGGTGGATATACATTGTACTGGGTCCAGAGAGTCTATTGGAATACAAATTGATGCAGTTCTAATCCGAAGCCGAAGTCACCCAAAATTGACCCTGGGCCCTTAAGTCAAAAATTGTCAAAACCAAAAATGTCTTTCAAAATTAAATTTAAATACATAGAAAGCTTCCTCTTGACTAGATGAATAGATTCTCGGTCTTTCTTAGGCAAGTTTCTAAGATTTCCGCACCAGAACTGATGAAAAAGGCACAGAGGCACAAAATTACAAAACATATGAATTTAAAAGGAGGGGGGGGAAGAAAACACACATTCTAAGGGTGGATATACGTTGTACTGGGTCCAGAGAGTCTATTGGAATACAAATTGATGCATAATCCGAAGCCGAAGTCACCAAAAATTGACCCTGGGCCCTTAAGTCAAAAATTGTCAAAACCAAAAATGTCTTTCAAAATTAATTTTAAATACATAGAAAGCTTCCTCTTGACAAGATGAATAGATTCTCGGTCTTTTTTATGCAAGTTTCTAAGATTTTGGCACCAGAATTGATGAAAAAGGCACAGAGGCACAACATTTCAAAACATATTAATTTAAAAGGGGACGAAGAAAACACACATTCTAAGGGTGGATATACATTGTACTGAGTCCAGAGAGTCTATTGGAATACAACTTGATGCAGTTCTAATCCGAAGCCGAAGTCACCCAAAATTGACCCTGGGCCCTTAAGTAAAAAATTGTCAAAACCAAAAATGTCTTTTAAAAATTAATTTTAAATACATAGAAAGCTTCCTCTTGACTAGATGAATAGATTCTCGGTCTTTTTTAGGCAAGTTTCTAAGATTTCCACACCAGAACTGATGAAAAAGGCACAGAGGCACAAAATTACAAAACATATGAATTTAAAAGGGGGGGGGAAGAAAACACACATTCTAAGGGTGGATATACGTTGTACTGGGTCCAGAGAGTCTATTGGAGTACAAATTGATGCAGTTCTAATCCGAAGCCGAAGTCACCAAAAATTGACCCTGGGCCCTTAAGTCAAAAATTGTGAAAACCAAAAATGTCTTTCAAAATTAATTTTAAATACATAGAAAGCTTCCTCTTGACAAGATGAATAGATTCTCGGTCTTTTTTATGCAAGTTTCTAAGATTTCGGCACCAGAATTTATGAAATAGGCACAGAGGCGCAAAATTTCAAAACATATGAATTTAAAAGGAGGGGAAGAAAACACACATTCTAAGGGTGGATATACGTTGTACTGGGTCCAGAGAGTCTATTGGAATACAAATTGATGCAGTTCTAATCCGAAGCCGAAGTCACCCAAAATTGACCCTGGGCCCTTAAGTCAAAAATTGTGAAAACCAAAAATGTCTTTCAAAATTAATTTTAAATACATAGAAAGCTTCCTCTTGACAAGATGAATAGATTCTGGGTCTTTTTTAGGCAAGTTTCTAAGATTTTGGCACCAGAAATGAAGAAAAAGGCACAGAGGCACGAAATGACAAAACATATGAATTTAAAAAGGGGGGGGGGAAGAAAACACACATTCTAAGGGTGGATATACGTTGTACTGGGTCCAGAGAGTCTATTGGAATACAAATTGATGCAGTTCTAATCCGAAGCCGAAGTCACCCAAAATTGACCCTGGGCCCCTAAGTCAAAAATTGTGAAAACCAAAAATGTCTTTCAAAATTGATTTTAAATACATAGAAAGCTTCCTCTTGACAAGATGAATAGATTCTCGGTCTTTTTTATGCAAGTTTCTAAGATTTCGGCACCAGAATTGATGAAAAAGGCAAAGAGGCACAAAATTTCAAAACATATGAATTTAAAAGGAGGGGAAGAAAATACACATTCTAAGGGTGGATATACGTTGTACTGGGTCCAGAGAGTCTATTGGAATACAAATTGATGCAGTTCTAATCCGAAGCCGAAGTCACCCAAAATTGACCCTGGGCCCTTAAGTCAAAAATTGTGAAAACCAAAAATGCCTTTAAAATTAATTTTAAATACATATGAAGCTTCCTGTTGACAAGATGAATAGATTCTGGGTCTTTTTTAGGCAAGTTTCTAAGATTTCGGCACCAGAAATGATGAAAAAGGCACAGAGGCACGAAATTACAAAACATATGAATTTAAAAAGAGGGGGGGGGGGGAAGAAAACACACATTCTAAGGGTGGATATACATTGTACTGGGTCCAGAGAGTCTATTAAAATACAAATTGATGCAGTTCTAATCCGAAGCCGAAGTCACCCAAAATTGACCCTGGGCCCTTAAGTCAAATATTGTGAAAACCAAAAATACCTTCAAAATTAATTTTAAATACATAGAAAGCTTCCTGTTGACAAGATGAATAGATTCTGGGTCTTTTTTAGGCAAGTTTCTAAGATTTCGGCACCAGAAATGATGAAAAAGGCACAGAGGCACGAAATTACAAAACATATGAATTTAAAAGGAGGGGGGGGGGAAGAAAACACACATTCTAAGGGTGGATATACATTGTACTGGGTCCAGAGAGTCTATTGGAATACAAATTGATGCAGTTCTAATCCGAAGCCGAAGTCACCCAAAATTGACCCTGGGCCCTTAAGTCAAAAATTGTCAAAACCAAAAATGCCTTCAAAATTATTTTTAAATACATAGAAAGATTCCTCTTGACTAGATGAATAGATTCTGGGTCTTTTTTAGGCAAGTTTCTAAGATTTCCATACCAGAACTGATGAAAAAGGCACAGAGGCACGAAATTACAAAACATATGAATTTAAAAGGAGGGGGGGGGGAAGAAAACACACATTCTAAGGGTGGATATACGTTGTACTGGGTCCAGAAAGTCTATTGGAATACAAATTGATGCAGTTCTAATCCGAAGCCGAAGTCACCAAAAATTGACCCTGGGCCCTTAAGTCAAAAATTGTGAAAACCAAAAATGTCTTTCAAAATTAATTTTAAATACATAGAAAGCTTCCTCTTGACTAGATGAATAGATTCTCGGTCTTTTTTATGCAAGTTTGTAAGATTTCGGCACCAGAACTGATGAAAAAGGCACAGAGGCACAAAATTTCAAAACATATGAATTTAAAAGGAGGGGGAAGAAAACACACATTCTAAGGGTGGATATACATTGTACTGGGTCGAGAGAGTCTTTTGGAATACAAATTGATGCAGTTCTAATCCGAAGCCGAAGTCACCCAAAATTGACCCTGGGCCCTTAAGTCAAAAATTGTCAAAACCAAAAATGTCTTTCAAAATTAATTTTAAATACATAGAAAGCTTCCTCTTGCCTAGATGAATAGATTCTGGGTCTTTTTTAGGCAAGTTTCTAAGATTTCCACACCAGAACTGATGAAAAAGGCACAGAGGCACGAAATTACAAAACATATGAATTTAAAAGGAGGGGGGGGAAGAAAACACACATTCTAAGGGTGGATATACATTGTACTGGGTCCAGAGAGTCTATTGGAATACAAATTGATGCAGTTCTAATCCGAAGCCGAAGTCACCCAAAATTGACCCTGGGCCCTTAAGTCAAAAATTGTGAAAACCAAAAATGCCTTCAAAATTAATTTTAAATACATAGAAAGCTTCCTGTTGACAAGATGAATAGATTCTGGGTCTTTTTTAGGCAAGTTTCTAAGATTTCGGCACCAGAAATGATGAAAAAGGCACAGAGGCACGAAATTACAAAACATATGAATTTAAAAGGAGGGGGAAGAAAACACACATTCTAAGGGTGGATATACATTGTACTGGGTCCAGAGAGTCTATTGGAATACAAATTGATGCAGTTCTAATCCGAAGCCGAAGTCACCAAAAATTGACCCTGGGCCCTTAAGTAAAAAATTGTGAAAACCAAAAATGTCTTTCAAAATTAATTTTAAATACATAGAAAGCTTCCTCTTGACTAGATGAATAGATTCTCGGTCTTTTTTATGCAAGTTTCTAAGATTTCGGCACCAGAACTGATGAAAAAGGCACAGAGGCACAAAATTTCAAAACATATGAATTTAAAAGGAGGGGGAAGAAAACACACATTCTAAGGGTGGATAGACATTGTACTGGGTCCAGAGAGTCTTTTGGAATACAAATTGATGCAGTTCTAATCCGAAGCCGAAGTCACCCAAAATTGACCCTGGGCCCTTAAGTCAAAAATTGTCAAAACCAAAAATGTCTTTCAAAATTAATTTTAAATACATAGAAAGCTTCCTCTTGACTAGATGAATAGATTCTGGGTCTTTTTAGGCAAGTTTCTAAGATTTCTGCACCAGAACTGATGAAAAAGGCACAGAGGGACGAAATTACAAAACATATGAATTTAAAAAGAGGGATGGGGAAGAAAACACACATTCTAAGGGTGGATATACATTGTACTGGGTCCAGAGAGTCTATTGGAATAGAAATTGATGCAGTTCTAATCCGAAGCCGATGTCACTAAAAATTGACCCTGGGCCCTTAAGTCAAAAATTGTGAAAACCAAAAATGTCTTTCAAAATTAATTTTAAATACATAGAAAGCTTCCTCTTGACTAGATGAATAGATTCTGGGTCTTTTTTAGGCAAGTTTCTAAGATTTCGGCACCAGAACTGATGAAAAAGGCACAGAGGCACAAAATTTCAAAACATATGAATTTAAAAGGAGGGGAAAGAAAACACACATTCTAAGGGTGGATATACATTGTACTGGGTCCAGAGAGTCTTTTGGAATACAAATTGATGCAGTTCTAATCCGAAGCCGAAGTCACCCAAAATTGACCCTGGGCCCTTAAGTCAATAATTGTGAAAACCAAAAATGTCTTTCAAAATTAATTTTAAATACATAGAAAGCTTCCTCTTGACAAGATGAATAGATTCTGGGTCTTTTTTAGGCAAGTTTTTAAGATTTCCGCACCAGAACTGATGAAAAAGGCACAGAGGCACGAAATTACAAAACATATGAATTTAAAAGGAGGGGGGGGGGGAAGAAAACACAGATTCTAAGGGTGGATATACATTGTACTGGGTCCAGAGAGTCTATTGGAATACAAATTGATGCAGTTCTAAACCGAAGCCAAAGTCACCCAAAATTGACCCTGGGCCCTTAAGTCAAAAATTGTCAAAACCAAAAATGCCTTCAAAATTAATTTTAAATACATAGAAAGCTTCCTGTTGACAAGATGAATAGATTCTGGGTCTTTTTTAGGCAAGTTTCTAAGATTTCGGCACCAGAAATGATGAAAAAGGCACAGAGGCACGAAATTACAAAACATATGAATTTAAAAGGAGGGGGAAGAAAACACACATTCTAAGGGTGGATATACATTGTACTGGGTCCAGAGAGTCTATTGGAATACAAATTGATGCAGTTCTAATCCGAAGCCGAAGTCACCAAAAATTGACCCTGGGCCCTTAAGTAAAAAATTGTGAAAACCAAAAATGTCTTTCAAAATTAATTTTAAATACATAGAAAGCTTCCTCTTGACTAGATGAATAGATTCTCGGTCTTTTTTATGCAAGTTTCTAAGATTTCGGCACCAGAACTGATGAAAAAGGCACAGAGGCACAAAATTTCAAAACATATGAATTTAAAAGGAGGGGGAAGAAAACACACATTCTAAGGGTGGATAGACATTGTACTGGGTCCAGAGAGTCTTTTGGAATACAAATTGATGCAGTTCTAATCCGAAGCCGAAGTCACCCAAAATTGACCCTGGGCCCTTAAGTCAAAAATTGTCAAAACCAAAAATGTCTTTCAAAATTAATTTTAAATACATAGAAAGCTTCCTCTTGACTAGATGAATAGATTCTGGGTCTTTTTAGGCAAGTTTCTAAGATTTCTGCACCAGAACTGATGAAAAAGGCACAGAGGGACGAAATTACAAAACATATGAATTTAAAAAGAGGGATGGGGAAGAAAACACACATTCTAAGGGTGGATATACATTGTACTGGGTCCAGAGAGTCTATTGGAATAGAAATTGATGCAGTTCTAATCCGAAGCCGATGTCACTAAAAATTGACCCTGGGCCCTTAAGTCAAAAATTGTGAAAACCAAAAATGTCTTTCAAAATTAATTTTAAATACATAGAAAGCTTCCTCTTGACTAGATGAATAGATTCTGGGTCTTTTTTAGGCAAGTTTCTAAGATTTCGGCACCAGAACTGATGAAAAAGGCACAGAGGCACAAAATTTCAAAACATATGAATTTAAAAGGAGGGGAAAGAAAACACACATTCTAAGGGTGGATATACATTGTACTGGGTCCAGAGAGTCTTTTGGAATACAAATTGATGCAGTTCTAATCCGAAGCCGAAGTCACCCAAAATTGACCCTGGGCCCTTAAGTCAATAATTGTGAAAACCAAAAATGTCTTTCAAAATTAATTTTAAATACATAGAAAGCTTCCTCTTGACAAGATGAATAGATTCTCGGTCTTTTTTAGGCAAGTTTCTAAGATTTTGGCACCAGAAATGATGAAAAAGGCACAGAGGCACGAAATTACAAAACATATGAATTTAAAAGGGGGGGGGAAGAAAACACACATTCTAAGGGTGGATATACATTGTACTGGGTCCAGAGAGTCTATTGGAATACAAATTGATGCAGTTCTAATCCGAAGCCGAAGTCACCCAAAATTGACCCTGGGCCCTTAAGTCAAAAATTGTGAAAACCAAAAATGCCTTCAAAATTAATTTTAAATACATATAAAGCTTCCTGTTGACTAGATCAACAGATTCTGGGTCTTTTTTAGGCAAGTTTCTAAGATTTCTGCACCAGAAATGATGAAAAAGGCACAGAGGCACGAAATTACAAAACATATGAATTTAAAATGAGGGGGGGGGGGAAGAAAACACACATTCTAAGGGTGGATATACATTGTACTGGGTCCAGAGAGTCTATTGGAATACAAATTGATGCAGTTCTAATCCGAAGCCGAAGTCACCCAAAATTGACCCTGGGCCCTTAAGTCAAAAATTGTGAAAACCAAAAATGCCTTCAAAATTAATTTTAAATACATAGAAAGCTTCCTGTTGACAAGATGAATAGATTCTGGGTCTTTTTTAGGCAAGTTTCTAAGATTTCGGCACCAGAAATGATGAAAAAGGCACAGAGGCACGAAATTACAAAACATATGAATTTAAAAGGAGGGGGGGGGGAAGAAAACACACATTCTAAGGGTGGATATACATTGTACTGGGTCCAGAGAGTCTATTGGAATACAAATTGATGCAGTTCTAATCCGAAGCCGAAGTCACCCAAAATTGACCCTGGGCCCTTAAGTAAAAAATTGTGAAAACCAAAAATGCCTTCAAAATTAATTTTAAATACATAGAAAGCTTCCTCTTGACTAGATGAATAGATTCTGGGTCTTTTTTAGGCAAGTTTCTAAGATTTCCACACCAGAACTGATGAAAAAGGCACAGAGGCACGAAATTACAAAACATATGAATTTAAAAGGAAGGGGGGGGGAAGAAAACACACATTCTAAGGGTGGATATACGTTGTACTGGGTCCAGAGAGTCTATTGGAATACAAATTGATGCAGTTCTAATCCGAAGCCGAAGTCACCAAAAATTGACCCTGGGCCCTTAAGTAAAAAATTGTGAAAACCAAAAATGTCTTTCAAAATTAATTTTAAATACATAGAAAGCTTCCTCTTGACTAGATGAATAGATTCTCGGTCTTTTTTATGCAAGTTTCTAAGATTTCGGCACCAGAACTGATGAAAAAGGCACAGAGGCACAAAATTTCAAAACATATGAATTTAAAAGGAGGGGGAAGAAAACACACATTCTAAGGGTGGATATACATTGTACTGGGTCCAGAGAGTCTTTTGGAATACAAATTGATGCAGTTCTAATCCGAAGCCGAAGTCACCCAAAATTGACCCTGGGCCCTTAAGTCAAAAATTGTGAAAACCAAAAATGTCTTTCAAAATTAATTTTAAATACGTAGAAAGCTTCCTGTTGACTAGATGAATAGATTCTAGGTCTTTTTAGGCAAGTTTCTAAGATTTCTGCACCAGAACTGATGAAAAAGGCACAGAGGGACGAAATTACAAAACATATGAATTTAAAAAGAGGGGGGGGAAGAAAACACACATTCTAAGGGTGGATATACATTGTACTGGGTCCAGAGAGTCTATTGGAATACAAATTGATGCAGTTCTAATCCGAAGCCGAAATCACCTAAAATTGACCCTGGGCCCTTAAGTCAAAAATTGTGAAAACCAAAAATGCCTTCAAAATTAATTTTAAATACATAGAAAGCTTCCTGTTGACAAGATGAATAGATTCTGGGTCTTTTTTAGGCAAGTTTCTAAGATTTCGGCACCAGAACTGATGAAAAAGGCACAGAGGCACGAAATTACAAAACATATGAATTTAAAAGGAGGGGGGGGAAGAAAACACACATTCTAAGGGTGGATATACATTGTACTGGGTCCAGAGAGTCTATTGGAATACAAATTGATGCAGTTCTAATCCGAAGCCGAAGTCACCAAAAATTGACCCTGGGCCCTTAGGTCAAAAATTGTGAAAACCAAAAATGCCCTCAAAATTAATTTTAAATACATAGAAAGCTTCCTCTTGACTAGATGAATAGATTCTGGGTCTTTTTTAGGCAAGTTTCTAAGATTTCCCCACCAGAACTGATGAAAAAGGCACAGAGGCAAGAAATTACAAAACATATGAATTTAAAAGGAGGGGGGGAAAGAAAACACACATTCTAAGGGTGGATATACATTGTACTGGGTCCAGAGAGTCTATTGGAATATAAATTGATGCAGTTCTAATCCGAAGCCGAAGTCACCCAAAATTGACCCTGGGCCCTTAAGTCAAAAATTGTGAAAACCAAAAATGTCTTTCAAAATTAATTTTAAATACATAGAAAGCTTCCTCTTGACAAGATGAATAGATTCTCGGTCTTTTTTAGGCAAGTTTCTAAGATTTCGGCACCAGAAATGATGAAAAAGGCAGAGGCACGAAATTACAAAACATATGAATTTAAAAGGGGGGGAAGAAAACACACATTCTAAGGGTGGATATACGTTGTACTGGGTCCAGAGAGTCTATTGGAATACAAATTGATGCAGTTCTAATCCGAAGCCGAAGTCACCAAAAATTGACCCTGGGCCCTTAGGTAAAAAATTGTGAAAACCAAAAATGCCTTCAAAATTAATTTTAAATACATAGAAAGCTTCCTGTTGACTAGATGAATAGATTCTCGGTCTTTTTTAGGCAAGTTTCTAAGATTTCCCCACCAGAACTGATGAAAAAGGCACAGAGGTACGAAATTACAAAACATATGAATTTAAATGGGGGGGGGGGGGGAAACACACATTCTAAGGGTGGATATACGTTGTACTGGGTCCAGAGAGTCTATTGGAATACAAATTGATGCAGTTCTAATCCGAAGCCGAAGTCACCCAAAATTGACCCTTGGCCCTTAAGTCAAAAATTGTGAAAACCAAAAATGTCTTTCAAAATTAATTTTAAATACATAGAAAGCTTCCTCTTGACAAGATGAATAGATTCTCGGTCTTTTTTATGCAAGTTTCTAAGATTTCGGCACCAGAATTGATGAAAAAGGCACAGAGGCACAAAATTTCAAAACATATGAATTTAAAAGGGGACGAAGAAAATGCACATTCTAAGGGTGGATATACATTGTACTGGGTCCAGAGAGTCTATTGGAATACAAATTGATGCAGTTCTAATCCGAAGCCGAAGTCACCCAAAATTGACCCTGGGCCCTTAAGTCAAAAATTGTGAAAACCAAAAATGCCTTCAAAATTAATTTTAAATACATAGAAAGCTTCCTGTTGACAAGATGAATAGATTCTGGGTCTTTTTTAGGCAAGTTTCTAAGATTTCGGCACCAGAAATGATGAAAAAGGCACAGAGGCACGAAATTACAAAACATATGAATTTAAAAGGAGGGGGAAGAAAACACACATTCTAAGGGTGGATATACATTGTACTGGGTCCAGAGAGTCTATTGGAATACAAATTGATGCAGTTCTAATCCGAAGCCGAAGTCACCAAAAATTGACCCTGGGCCCTTAAGTAAAAAATTGTGAAAACCAAAAATGTCTTTCAAAATTAATTTTAAATACATAGAAAGCTTCCTGTTGACAAGATGAATAGATTCTCGGTCTTTTTTATGCAAGTTTCTAAGATTTCGGCACCAGAATTGATGAAAAAGGCACAGAGGCACAACATTTCAAAACATATTAATTTAAAAGGGGACGAAGAAAACACACATTCTAAGGGTGGATATACGTTGTACTGGGTCCAGAGAGTCTATTGGAATACAAATTGATGCAGTTCTAATCCGAAGCCGAAGTCACCAAAAATTGACCCTGGGCCCTGAGGTAAAACATTGTGAAAACCAAAAATGCCTTCAAAATTAATTTTAAATACATAGAAAGCTTCCTGTTGACTAGATAAATAGATTCTCGGTCTTTTTTAGGCAAGTTTCTAAGATTTCCCCACCAGAACTGATGAAAAAGGCACAGAGGCACGAAATTACAAAACATATGAATTTAAATGGGGGGGGGGGGGAAACACACATTCTAAGGGTGGATATACGTTGTACTGGGTCCAGAGAGTCTATTGGAATACAAATTGATGCAGTTCTAATCCAAAGCCGAAGTCACCCAAAATTGACCCTGGGCCCTTAAGTCAAAAATTGTCAAAACCAAAAATGTCTTTCAAAATTAATTTTGAATACATAGAAAGCTTCCTCTTGACTAGATGAATAGATTCTGGGTCTTTTTTAGGCAAGTTTCTAAGATTTCCGCACCAGAACTGATGAAAAAGGCACAGAGGCAAGAAATTACAAAACATATGAATTTAAAAGGAGGGGGGGAAAGAAAACACACATTCTAAGGGTGGATATACATTGTACTGGGTCCAGAGAGTCTATTGGAATACAAATTGATGCAGTTCTAATCCGAAGCCGAAGTCACCCAAAATTGACCCTGGGCCCTTAAGTCAAAAATTGTGAAAACCAAAAATGTCTTTCAAAATTAATTTTAAATACATAGAAAGCTTCCTCTTGACAAGATGAATAGATTCTCGGTCTTTTTTATGCAAGTTTCTAAGATTTCGGCACCAGAATTGATGAAAAAGGAACAGAGGCACAAAATTTCAAAACATATGAATTTAAAAGGGGACGAAGAAAATACACATTCTAAGGGTGGATATACATTGTACTGGGTCCAGAGAGTCTATTGGAATACAAATTGATGCAGTTCTAATCCGAAGCCGAAGTCACCCAAAATTGACCCTGGGCCCTTAAGTCAAAAATTGTCAAAACCAAAAATGTCTTTCAAAATTAAATTTAAATACATAGAAAGCTTCCTCTTGACTAGATGAATAGATTCTCGGTCTTTCTTAGGCAAGTTTCTAAGATTTCCGCACCAGAACTGATGAAAAAGGCACAGAGGCACAAAATTACAAAACATATGAATTTAAAAGGAGGGGGGGAAGAAAACACACATTCTAAGGGTGGATATACGTTGTACTGGGTCCAGAGAGTCTATTGGAATACAAATTGATGCATAATCCGAAGCCGAAGTCACCAAAAATTGACCCTGGGCCCTTAAGTCAAAAATTGTCAAAACCAAAAATGTCTTTCAAAATTAATTTTAAATACATAGAAAGCTTCCTCTTGACAAGATGAATAGATTCTCGGTCTTTTTTATGCAAGTTTCTAAGATTTTGGCACCAGAATTGATGAAAAAGGCACAGAGGCACAACATTTCAAAACATATTAATTTAAAAGGGGACGAAGAAAACACACATTCTAAGGGTGGATATACATTGTACTGAGTCCAGAGAGTCTATTGGAATACAACTTGATGCAGTTCTAATCCGAAGCCGAAGTCACCCAAAATTGACCCTGGGCCCTTAAGTAAAAAATTGTCAAAACCAAAAATGTCTTTTAAAAATTAATTTTAAATACATAGAAAGCTTCCTCTTGACTAGATGAATAGATTCTCGGTCTTTTTTAGGCAAGTTTCTAAGATTTCCACACCAGAACTGATGAAAAAGGCACAGAGGCACAAAATTACAAAACATATGAATTTAAAAGGGGGGGGGAAGAAAACACACATTCTAAGGGTGGATATACGTTGTACTGGGTCCAGAGAGTCTATTGGAGTACAAATTGATGCAGTTCTAATCCGAAGCCGAAGTCACCAAAAATTGACCCTGGGCCCTTAAGTCAAAAATTGTGAAAACCAAAAATGTCTTTCAAAATTAATTTTAAATACATAGAAAGCTTCCTCTTGACAAGATGAATAGATTCTCGGTCTTTTTTATGCAAGTTTCTAAGATTTCGGCACCAGAATTTATGAAATAGGCACAGAGGCGCAAAATTTCAAAACATATGAATTTAAAAGGAGGGGAAGAAAACACACATTCTAAGGGTGGATATACGTTGTACTGGGTCCAGAGAGTCTATTGGAATACAAATTGATGCAGTTCTAATCCGAAGGCGAAGTCACCCAAAATTGACCCTGGGCCCTTAAGTCAAAAATTGTGAAAACCAAAAATGTCTTTCAAAATTAATTTTAAATACATAGAAAGCTTCCTCTTGACAAGATGAATAGATTCTGGGTCTTTTTTAGGCAAGTTTCTAAGATTTTGGCACCAGAAATGAAGAAAAAGGCACAGAGGCACGAAATGACAAAACATATGAATTTAAAAAGGGGGGGGGGAAGAAAACACACATTCTAAGGGTGGATATACGTTGTACTGGGTCCAGAGAGTCTATTGGAATACAAATTGATGCAGTTCTAATCCGAAGCCGAAGTCACCCAAAATTGACCCTGGGCCCCTAAGTCAAAAATTGTGAAAACCAAAAATGTCTTTCAAAATTGATTTTAAATACATAGAAAGCTTCCTCTTGACAAGATGAATAGATTCTCGGTCTTTTTTATGCAAGTTTCTAAGATTTCGGCACCAGAATTGATGAAAAAGGCAAAGAGGCACAAAATTTCAAAACATATGAATTTAAAAGGAGGGGAAGAAAATACACATTCTAAGGGTGGATATACGTTGTACTGGGTCCAGAGAGTCTATTGGAATACAAATTGATGCAGTTCTAATCCGAAGCCGAAGTCACCCAAAATTGACCCTGGGCCCTTAAGTCAAAAATTGTGAAAACCAAAAATGTCTTTCAAAATTAATTTTAAATACATAGAAAGCTTCCTCTTGACAAGATGAATAGATTCTCGGTCTTTTTTAGGCAAGTTTCTAAGATTTCGGCACCAGAAATGATGAAAAAGGCACAGAGGCACGAAATTACAAAACATATGAATTTAAAAAGAGGGGGGGGGGGAAGAAAACACACATTCTAAGGGTGGATATACGTTGTACTGGGTCCAGAGAGTCTATTGGAATACAAATTGATGCAGTTCTAATCCGAAGCCGAAGTCACCCAAAATTGACCCTGGGCCCTTAAGTCAAAAATTGTGAAAACCAAAAATGTCTTTCAAAATTAATTTTAAATACATAGAAAGCTTCCTCTTGACAAGATGAATAGATTCTCGGTCTTTTTTATGCAAGTTTCTAAGATTTCGGCACCAGAATTGATGAAATAGGCACAGAGGCGCAAAATTTCAAAACATATGAATTTAAAAGGAGGGGAAGAAAACACACATTCTAAGGGTGGATATACGTTGTACTGGGTCCAGAGAGTCTATTGGAATACAAATTGATGCAGTTCTAATCCGAAGCCGAAGTCACCCAAAATTGACCCTGGGCCCTTAAGTCAAAAATTGTGAAAACCAAAAATGTCTTTCAAAATTAATTTTAAATACATAGAAAGCTTCCTCTTGACAAGATGAATAGATTCTGGGTCTTTTTTAGGCAAGTTTCTAAGATTTTGGCACCAGAAATGAAGAAAAAGGCAAAGAGGCACGAAATGACAAAACATATGAATTTAAAAAGGGGGGGGGGAAGAAAACACACATTCTAAGGGTGGATATACGTTGTACTGGGTCCAGAGAGTCTATTGGAATACAAATTGATGCAGTTCTAATCCGAAGCCGAAGTCACCCAAAATTGACCCTGGGCCCCTAAGTCAAAAATTGTGAAAACCAAAAATGTCTTTCAAAATTGATTTTAAATACATAGAAAGCTTCCTCTTGACAAGATGAATAGATTCTCGGTCTTTTTTATGCAAGTTTCTAAGATTTCGGCACCAGAATTGATGAAAAAGGCAAAGAGGCACAAAATTTCAAAACATATGAATTTAAAAGGAGGGGAAGAAAATACACATTCTAAGGGTGGATATACGTTGTACTGGGTCCAGAGAGTCTATTGGAATACAAATTGATGCAGTTCTAATCCGAAGCCGAAGTCACCCAAAATTGACCCTGGGCCCTTAAGTCAAAAATTGTGAAAACCAAAAATGTCTTTCAAAATTAATTTTAAATACATAGAAAGCTTCCTCTTGACAAGATGAATAGATTCTCGGTCTTTTTTAGGCAAGTTTCTAAGATTTCGGCACCAGAAATGATGAAAAAGGCACAGAGGCACGAAATTACAAAACATATGAATTTAAAAAGAGGGGGGGGGGAAGAAAACACACATTCTAAGGGTGGATATATGTTGTACTGGGTCCAGAGAGTCTATTGGAATACAAATTGATGCAGTTCTAATCAGAAGCCAAAGTCACCCAAAATTGACCCTGGGCCCTTAAAGTCAAAAATTGTCAAAACCAAAAATGTCTTTCAAAATTAATTTTAAATACATAGAAAGCTTCCTCTATACAAGATGAATAGATTCTCGGTCTTTTTTATGCAAGTTTCTAAGATTTCGGCACCAGAACTGATGAAAAAGGCACAGAGGCACAAAATTTCAAAACATATGAATTTAAACGGAGGGGAAGAAAACACACATTCCAAGGGTGGATATACATTGTACTGGGTCCAGAGAGTCTATTGGAATACAAATTGATGCAGTTCTAATCCGAAGCCGAAGTCACCCAAAATTGACCCTGGGCCCTTCAGTCAAAAATTGTCAAAACCAAAAATTTCTTTCAAAATTAATTTTAAATACATAGAAAGCTTCCTCTTGACTAGATGAATAGATTCTGGTTTTTTTTAGGCAAGTTTCTAAGATTTCCGCACCAGAACTGATGAAAAAGGCACAGAGGCACGAAATTACAAAACATATGAATTTAAAAGGAGGGGGGGGGAAGAAAACACACATTCTAAGGGTGGATATACGTTGTACTGGGTCCAGAGTCTATTGGAATACAAATTGATGCAGTTCTATTCCGAAGCCGAAGTCACCAAAAATTGACCCTGGGCCCTTAAGTCAAAAATTGTGAAAACCAAAAATGTCTTTCAAAATTAATTTTAAATACATAGAAAGCTTCCTCTTGACTAGATGAATAGATTCTGGGTCTTTTTTAGGCAAGTTTCTAAGATTTCCCCACCAGAACTGATGAAAAAGGCACAGAGGCACAAAATTACAAAACATATGAATTCAAAAGGGGGGGAAACACACATTCTAAGGGTGGATATATGTTGTACTGGGTCCAGAGAGTCTATTGGAATACAAATTGATGCAGTTCTAATCCGAAGCTGAAGTCACCCAAAATTGACCCTGGGCCCTTAAGTCAAAAATTGTCAGAACCAAAAATGTCTTTCAAAATTAATTTTAAATACATAGAAAGCTTCCTCTTGACTAGATGAATAGATTCTGGGTCTTTTTTAGGCAAGTTTCTAAGATTTCCGCACCAGAAATGATGAAAAAGGCACAGAGGCACGAAATTACAAAACATATGAATTTAAAAAGAGGGGGGGGGAGAAAACACACATTCTAAGGGTGGATATACATTGTACTGGGTCCAGAGAGTCTATTGGAATACAAATTGATGCAGTTCTAATCCGAAGCTGAAGTCACCAAAAATTGACCCTGGGCCCTTAAGTCAAAAATTGTGAAAACCAAAAATGTCTTTCAAAATTAATTTTAAATACATAGAAAGCTTCCTCTTGACAAGATGAATAGATTCTCGGTCTTTTTTATGCAAGTTTCTAAGATTTCGGCACCAGAAATGATGAAAAAGGCACAGAGGCACGAAATTACAAAACATATGAATTTAAAAGGGGAGGGAAACACACATTCTAAGGGTGGATATACGTTGTACTGGGTCCAGAGAGTCTATTGGAATACAAATTGATGCAGTTCTAATCCGAAGCCGAAGTCACCCAAAATTGACCCTGGGCCCTTAAGTCAAAAATTGTCAAAACCAAAAATGTCTTTCAAAATTAATTTTAAATACATAAAAGGTTCCTCTTGACTAGATGAATAGTTTCTGGGTCTTTTTTAGGCAAGTTTCTAAGATTTCCGCACCAGAACTGATGAAAAAGGCACAGAGGCACGAAATTACAAAACATATGAATTTAAAAGGAGGGGGGTGGGAAGAAAACACACATTCTAAGGGTGGATATACGTTGTACTGTGTCCAGAGAGTCTATTGGAATACAAATTGATGCAGTTCTAATCCGAAGCCGAAGTCACCAAAAATTGACCCTGGGCCCTTAAGTCAAAAATTGTGAAAACCAAAAATGCCTTCAAAATTAATTTTAAATACATAGAAAGCTTCCTCTTGACTAGATGAATAGATTCTGGGTCTTTTTTAGGCAAGTTTCTAAGATTTCCCCACCAGAACTGATGAAAAAGGCACAGAGGCACGAAATTACAAAACATATGAATTTAAAAGGGGGGGGGGGGAAACACACATTCTAAGGGTGGATATACGTTGTACTGGGTCCAGAGAGTCTATTGGAATACAAATTGATGCAGTTCTAATCCGAAGCCGAAGTCACCCAAAATTGACCCTGGGCCCTTAAGTCAAAAATTGTCAAAACCAAAAATGTCTTTCAAAATTAATTTTAAATACATAAAAGGTTCCTCTTGACTAGATGAATAGTTTCTGGGTCTTTTTTAGGCAAGTTTCTAAGATTTCCGCACCAGAACTGATGAAAAAGGCACAGAGGCACGAAATTACAAAACATATGAATTTAAAAGGAGGGGGGTGGGAAGAAAACACACATTCTAAGGGTGGATATACGTTGTACTGTGTCCAGAGAGTCTATTGGAATACAAATTGATGCAGTTCTAATCCGAAGCCGAAGTCACCAAAAATTGACCCTGGGCCCTTAAGTCAAAAATTGTGAAAACCAAAAATGCCTTCAAAATTAATTTTAAATACATAGAAAGCTTCCTCTTGACTAGATGAATAGATTCTGGGTCTTTTTTAGGCAAGTTTCTAAGATTTCCCCACCAGAACTGATGAAAAAGGCACAGAGGCACGAAATTACAAAACATATGAATTTAAAAGGGGGGGGGGGGAAACACACATTCTAAGGGTGGATATATGTTGTACTGGGTCCAGAGAGTCTATTGGAATACAAATTGATGCAGTTCTAATCCGAAGCTGAAGTCACCCAAAATTGACCCTGGGCCCTTAAGTCAAAAATTGTCAAAACCAAAAATGTCTTTCAAAATTAATTTTAAATACATAGAAAGCTTCCTCTTGACTAGATGAATAGATTCTGGGTCTTTCTTAGGCAAGTTTCTAAGATTTCCGAACCAGACCTGATGAAATAGGCACAGAGTCACGAAATTACAAAACATATGAATTTAAAAGGAGGGGGGGGAAGAAAACACACATTCTAAGGGTGGATATACATTGTACTGGGTCCAGAGAGTCTATTGGAATACAAATTGATGCAGTTCTAATCCGAAGCCAAAGTCACCCAAAATTGACCCTGGGCCCTAAAGTCAAAAATTGTCAAAACCAAAAATGTCTTTCAAAATTAATTTTAAATACATAGAAAGCTTCCTCTTGACAAGATGAATAGATTCTCGGTCTTTTTTATGCAAGTTTCTAAGATTTCGGAACCAGAAATGATGAAAAAGGCACAGAGGCACGAAATTACAAAACATATGAATTTAAAAAGAGGGGGGGGGAGAAAACACACATTCTAAGGGTGGATATACATTGTACTGGGTCCAGAGAGTCTATTGGAATACAAATTGATGCAGTTCTAATCCGAAGCTGAAGTCACCAAAAATTGACCCTGGGCCCTTAAGTCAAAAATTTTGAAAACCAAAAATGTCTTTCAAAATTAATTTTAAATACATAGAAAGCTTCCTCTTGACAAGATGAATAGATTCTCGGTCTTTTTTATGCAAGTTTCTAAGATTTCGGCACCAGAAATGATGAAAAAGGCACAGAGGCACGAAATTACAAAACATATGAATTTAAAAGGGGAGGGAAACACACATTCTAAGGGTGGATATACGTTGTACTGGGTCCAGAGAGTCTATTGGAATACAAATTGATGCAGTTCTAATCCGAAGCCGAAGTCACCCAAAATTGACCCTGGGCCCTTAAGTCAAAAATTGTCAAAACCAAAAATGTCTTTCAAAATTAATTTTAAATACATAGAAAGCTTCCTCTTGACTAGATGAATAGATTCTGGGTCTTTCTTAGGCAAGTTTCTAAGATTTCCGAACCAGACCTGATGAAATAGGCACAGAGTCACGAAATTACAAAACATATGAATTTAAAAGGAGGGGGGGGAAGAAAACACACATTCTAAGGGTGGATATACATTGTACTGGGTCCAGAGAGTCTATTGGAATACAAATTGATGCAGTTCTAATCCGAAGCCAAAGTCACCCAAAATTGACCCTGGGCCCTTAAGTCAAAAATTGTCAAAACCAAAAATGTCTTTCAAAATTAATTTTAAATACATAGAAAGCTTCCTCTTGACAAGATGAATAGATTCTCGGTCTTTTTTATGCAAGTTTCTAAGATTTCGGCACCAGAACTGATGAAAAAGGCACAGAGGCACAAAATTTCAAAACAAATGAATTTAAAAGGAGGGGAAGAAAACACACATTCTAAGGGTGGATATACATTGTACCGGGTCCAGAGAGTCTTTTGGAATACAAATTGATGCAGTTCTAATCCGAAGCCGAAGTCACCCAAAATTGACCCTGGGCCCTTAAGTCAAAAATTGTCAAAACCAAAAATGTCTTTCAAAATCAAATTTAAATACATAGAAAGCTCTCTCTTGACTAGATGAATAGATTCTCGGTCTTTTTTAGGCAAGTTTCTTAGATTTCCGAACCAGAACTGATGAAAAAGGCACAGAGGCACGAAATTACAAAACATATGAATTTAAAAGGAGGGGGGGGAAGAAAACACACATTCTAAGGGTGGATATACGTTGTACTGGGTCCAGAAAGTCTATTGGAATACAAATTGATGCAGTTCTAATCCGAAGCCGAAGTCACCAAAAATTGACCCTGGGCCCTTAAGTCAAATATTGTGAAAACCAAAAATGTCTTTCAAAATTAATTTTAAATACATAGAAAGCTTCCTCTTGACAAGATGAATAGATTCTCGGTCTTTTTTATGCAAGTTTCTAAGATTTCGGCACCAGAACTGATGAAAAAGGCACAGAGGCACAAAATTTCAAAACATATGAATTTAAAAGGAGGGAAAGAAAACACACATTCTAAGGGTGGATATACGTTTTACTGGGTCCAGAGAGTCTATTGGAATACAAATTGATGCAGTTCTAATCCGAAGCCGAAGTCACCAAAAATTGACCCTGGGCCCTTAAGTCAAATATTGTGAAAACCAAAAATGTCTTTCAAAATTAATTTTAAATACATAGAAAGCTTCCTCTTGACAAGATGAATAGATTCTCGGTCTTTTTTAGGCAAGTTTCTAAGATTTCCGCACCAAAAATGATGAAAAAGGCACAGAGGCACGAAATTACAAAACATATGAATTTAAAAGGAGGGGAAGAAAACACACATTCTAAGGGTGGATATACGTTTTACTGGGTCCAGAGAGTCTATTGGAATACAAATTGATGCAGTTCTAATCCGAAGCCGAAGTCACCAAAAATTAACCCTGGGCCCTTAAGTCAAAAATTGTGAAAACCAAAAATGTCTTTCAAAATTAATTTTAAATACATAGAAAGCTTCCTCTTGACAAGATGAATAGATTCTCGGTCTTTTTTAGGCAAGTTTCTAAGATTTCCGCACCAAAAATGATGAAAAAGGCACAGAGGCACGAAATTACAAAACATATGAATTTAAAAGGAGGGGGGGAAAGAAAAAACACATTCTAAGGGTGGATATACATTGTACTGGGTCCAGAGAGTCTATTGGAATACAAATTGATGCAGTTCTAATCCGAAGCCGAAGTCACCAAAAATTGACCCTGGGCCCTTAAGTCAAAAATTGTGAAAACCAAAAATGTCTTTCAAAATTAATTTTAAATACATAGAAAGCTTCCTCTTGACAAGATGAATAGATTCTCGGTCTTTTTTATGCAAGTTTCTAAGATTTCGGCACCAGAATTGATGAAAAAGGCACAGAGGCACAAAATTTCAAAACATATTAATTTAAAAGGGGACAAAGAAAACACACATTCTAAGGGTGGATATACATTGTACTGAGTCCAGAGAGTCTATTGGAATACAAGTTGATGCAGTTCTAATCCGAAGCCGAAGTCACCCAAAATTGACCCTGGGCCCTTAAGTCAAAAATAGTCAAAACCAAAAATGTCTTTCAAAATTAAATTTATATACATAGAAAGCTTCCTCTTGACTAGATGAATAGATTCTGGGTCTTTTTTAGGCAAGTTTCTAAGATTTCCGCACCAGAACTGATGAAAAAGGCACAGAGGCACAAAATTACAAAACATATAAATTTAAAAGGAGGGGGGGGGGAAGAAAACACACATTCTAAGGGTGGATATACATTGTACTGGGTCCAGAGAGTCTATTGGAATACAAATTGATGCAGTTCTAATCCGAAGCCGAAGTCACCCAAAATTGACCCTGGGCCCTTAAGTCAAAAATTGTCAAAACCAAAAATGTCTTTCAAAATTAATTTTAGATACATAGAAAGCTTCCTGTTGACTAGATGAATAGATTCTGGGTCTTTTTTAGGCAAGTTTCTAAGATTTCAGCACCAGAACTGATGAAAAAGGCACAGAGGCACAAAATTACAAAACATATGAATTTAAAAGGGGACGAAGAAAACACACATTCTAAGGGTGGATATACATTGTACTGGGTCCAGAGTCTATTGGAATACAAATTGATGCAGTTCTAATCCGAAGCCGAAGTCACCCAAAATTAAAAGGGGGGGGGAAGAAAACGCACATTCTAAGGGTGGATATACATTGTACTGGGTCCAGAGAGTCTATTGGAATACAAATTGATGCAGTTCTAATCCGAAGCCAAAGTCACCCAAAATTGACACTGGGCCCTTAAGTCAAAAATTGTGAAAACCAAAAATGTCTTTCAAAATTAATTTTGAATACATAGAAAGCTTCCTCTTCACTAGATGAATAGATTCTGGGTCTTTTTTATGCAAGTTTCTAAGATTTCGGCACCAGAACTGATGAAAAAGGCACAGAGGCACGAAATTACAAAACATATGAATTTAAAAGGAGGGGGGGGAAGAAAATACACATTCTAAGGGTGGATATACATTGTACTGGGTCCAAAGAGTCTATTGGAATACAAATTGATGCAGTTCTAATCCGAAGCCGAAGTCACCCAAAATTGACCCTAGGCCATTAAGTCAAAAATTGTGAAAACCAAAAATGTCTTTCAAAATTAATTTTAAATACATAGAAAGCTTCCTCTTGACAAGATGAATAGATTCTCGGTCTTTTTATGCAAGTTTCTAAGATTTCGGCACCAGAACTGATGAAAAAGGCACAAAGGCACAAAATTTCAAAACATATGAATTTAAAAGGGGGGGGAAGAAAACGCACATTCTAAGGGTGGATATACATTGTACTGGGTCCTTAAGTCAAAAATTGTGAAAACCAAAAATGCCTTCAAAATTAATTTTAAATACATAGAAAGCTTCCTCTTGACAAGATGAATAGATTCTCGGTCTTTTTATGCAAGTTTCTAAGATTTCGGCACCAGAACTGATGAAAAAGGCACAAAGGCACAAAATTTCAAAACATATGAATTTAAAAGGGGGGGGAAGAAAACGCACATTCTAAGGGTGGATATACATTGTACTGGGTCCTTAAGTCAAAAATTGTGAAAACCAAAAATGCCTTCAAAATTAATTTTAAATACATAGAAAGCTTCCTGTTGATTAGATGAATAGATTCTGGGTCTTTTTTAGGCAAGTTTCTAAGATTTCGGCACCAGAAATGATGAAAAAGGCACAGAGGCACGAAATTACAAAACATATGAATTTAAAAGGGGGGGAAACACACATTCTAAGGGTGGATATACATTGTCCTGGGTCCAGAGAGTCTATTGGAATACAAATTGATGCAGTTCTAATCCGAAGCCGAAGTCACCCTAAATTGACCCTGGGCCCTTAAGTCAAAAATTGTGAAAACCAAAAATGTCTTTCAAAATTAATTTTAAATACATAGAAAGCTTCCTCTTGACTAGATGAATAGATTCTGGGTCTTTTTTAGGCAAGTTTCTAAGATTTCCGCACCAGAACTGATGAAAAAGGCACAGAGGCACGAAATTACAAAACGTAGGAATTTAAAAGGGGGGAACACACATTCTAAGGGTGGATATACATTGTACTCGGTCCAGAGAGTCTATTGGAATACAAATTGATGCAGTTCTAATCCGAAGCCGAAGTCACCCAAAATTGACCCAGGGCCCTTAAGTCAAAAATTGTGAAAACCAAAAATGTCTTTCAAAATTAATTTTAAATACATAGAAAGCTTCCTCTTGACGAGATGAATAGATTCTCGGTCTTTTTTATGCAAGTTTCTAAGATTTCGGCACCAGAACTGATGAAAAAGGCACAGAGGCACAAAATTACAAAACATATGAATTTAAAAGGGGGGGAAGAAAACACACATTCTAAGGGTGGATATACATTGTCCTGGGTCCAGAGAGTCTATTGGAATACAAATTGATGCAGTTCTAATCCGAGGCCGAAGTCACCCAAAATTGACCCTGGGCCCTTAAGTCAAAAATTGTGAAAACCAAAAATGCCTTCAAAATTAATTTTAAATACATAGAAAGCTTCCTCTTGACTAGATGAATAGATTCTGGGTCTTTTTTAGGCAAGTTTCTAAGATTTCCGCACCAGAACTGATGAAAAAGGCACAGAGGCACGAAATTACAAAACATATGAATTTAAAAGGAGGGGGGGGGGGAAGAAAACACACATTCTAAGGGTGGATATACATTGTACTGGGTCCAGAGAGTCTATTGGAATACAAATTGATGCAGTTCTAATCCGAAGCCGAAGTCACCAAAAATTGACCCTGGGCCCTTAAGTCAAAAATTATAAAAACCAAAAATGTCTTTCAAAATTAATTTTAAATACATAGAAAGCTTCCTCTTGACAAGATGAATAGATTCTGGGTCTTTTTTAGGCAAGTTTCTAAGATTTCGGCACCAGAAATGATGAAAAAGGCACAGAGGCACGAAATTACAAAACATATGAATTTAAAAGGGGGGGTGAAGAAAACACACATTCTAAGGGTGGATATACATTGTACTGGGTCCAGAGAGTCTATTGGAATACAAATTGATGCAGTTCTAATCCGAAACCAAAGTCACCAAAAATTGACCCTGGGCCCTTAAGTCAAAAATTGTGAAAACCAAAAATGCCTTCAAAATTAATTTTAAATACATAGAAAGCTTCCTGTTGACTAGATGAATAGATTCTGGGTCTTTTTCAGCTAGTTTCTAAGATTTCGGCACCAGAAATGATGAAAAAGGCACAGAGGCACGAAATTACAAAACATATGAATTTAAAAGGAGGGGGGGGAAGAAAACACACATTCTAAGGGTGGATATACATTGTACTGGGTCCAGAGAGTCTATTGGAATACAAATTGATGCAGTTCTAATCCGAAGCCAAAGTCACCCAAAATTGACCCTGGGCCCTTAAGTCAAAAATTGTAAAAACCAAAAATGTCTTTCAAAATTAATTTTGAATACATAGAAAGCTTCCTCTTCACTAGATGAATAGATTCTCGGTCTTTTTTATGCAAGTTTCTAAGATTTCGGCACCAGAACTGATTAAAAAGGCATAGAGGCACAAAATTTAAAAAAAAAAGAATTTACAAGGGGGGGGGAAGAAAACACACATTCTAAGGGTGGATATACATTGTACTGGGTCCAGAGAGTCTATTGGAATACAAATTGATGCAGTTTTAACCCAAAGCCGAAGTCACCCAAAATTGACCCTGGGCCCTTAAGTCAAAAATTGTGAAAACCGAAAATGTCTTTCAAAATTAATTTTAAATACATAGAAAGCTTCCTCTTGACTAGATGAATAGATTCTGGGTCTTTTTTAGGCAAGTTTCTAAGATTTCGTCACCAGAACTGATGAAAAAGGCACAGAGGCACGAAATTACAAAACATATGAATTTAAAAGGAGGGGGGGGCAAGAAAACACACATTCTAAGAGTGGATATACATTGTACTCGGTCCAGAGAGTCTATTGGAATACAAATTGATGCAGTTCTAATCCGAAGCCGAAGTCACCCAAAATTGACCCTGGGCCCTTAAGTCAAAAATTGTCAAAACCAAAAATGTCTTTCAAAATTAATTTTAAATACAAAGAAAGCTTCCTCTTGACGAGATGAATAGATTCTCGGTCTTTTTTATGCAAGTTTCTAAGATTTCGGCACCAGAACTGATGAAAAAGGCACAGAGGCACAAAATTACAAAACATATGAATTTAAAAGGGGGGGAAACACACATTTCAAGGGTGGATATACATTGTCCTGGGTCCAGAGAGTCTATTGGAATACAAATTGATGCAGTTCTAATCCGAAGCCGAAGTCACCCAAAATTGACCCTTGGCCCTAAAGTCAAAAATTGTGAAAACCAAAAATGTCTTTCAAAATTAATTTTAAATGCATAGAAAGCTTCCTCTTGACTAGATGAATAGATTCTGGGTCTTTTTTAGGCAAGTTTCTAAGATTTCCGCACCAGAACTGATGAAAAAGGCACAGAGGCACGAAATTACAAAACGTAGGAATTTAAAATGGGGGAACACACATTCTAAGGGTGGATATACGTTGTACTCGGTCCAGAGAGTCTATTGGAATACAAATTGATGCAGTTCTAATCCGAAGCCGAAGTCACCCAAAATTGACCCTGGGCCCTTAAGTCAAAAATTGTGAAAACCAAAAATGTCTTTCAAAATTAATTTTAAATACATAGAAAGCTTCCTCTTGACGAGATGAATAGATTCTCGGTCTTTTTTATGCAAGTTTCTAAGATTTCGGCACCAGAACTGATGAAAAAGGCACAGAGGCACAAAATTACAAAACATATGAATTTAAAAGGGGGGGAAGAAAACACACATTCTAAGGGTGGATATACATTGTCCTGGGTCCAGAGAGTCTATTGGAATACAAATTGATGCAGTTCTAATCCGAGGCCGAAGCCACCCAAAATTGACCCTGGGCCCTTAAGTCAAAAATTGTGAAAACCAAAAATGCCTTCAAAATTAATTTTAAATACATAGAAAGCTTCCTGTTGACTAGATGAATAGATTCTGGGTCTTTTTCAGCTAGTTTCTAAGATTTCGGCACCAGAAATGATGAAAAAGGCACAGAGGCACGAAATTACAAAACATATGAATTTAAAAGGAGGGGGGGGAAGAAAACACACATTCTAAGGGTGGATATACATTGTACTGGGTCCAGAGAGTCTATTGGAATACAAATTGATGCAGTTCTAATCCGAAGCCAAAGTCACCCAAAATTGACCCTGGGCCCTTAAGTCAAAAATTGTAAAAACCAAAAATGTCTTTCAAAATCAATTTTGAATACATAGAAAGCTTTCTCTTCACTAGATGAATAGATTCTCGGTCTTATTTATGCAAGTTTCTAAGATTTCGGCACCAGAACTGATTAAAAAGGCATAGAGGCACAAAATTTAAAAAAAAAAGAATTTAAAAGGGGGGGGGAAGAAAACACACATTCTAAGGGTGGATATACATTGTACTGGGTCCAGAGAGTCTATTGGAATACAAATTGATGCAGTTTTAACCCAAAGCCGAAGTCACCCAAAATTGACCCTGGGCCCTTAAGTCAAAAATTGTGAAAACCAAAAATGTCTTTCAAAATTAATTTTAAATACATAGAAAGCTTCCTCTTGACTAGATGAATAGATTCTGGGTCTTTTTTAGGCAAGTTTCTAAGATTTCGTCACCAGAACTGATGAAAAAGGCACAGAGGCACGAAATTACAAAACATATGAATTTAAAAGGGGGGGGGGGAAGAAAACACATTCTAAGGGTGGATATACATTGTACTGGGTCCAGAGAGTCTATTGGAATACAAATTGATGCAGTTCTAATCCGAAGCCGAAGTCACCCAAAATTGACCCTGGGCCCTTAAGTCAAAAATTGTGAAAACCAAAAATGCCTTCAAATTAATTTTAAATACATAGAAAGCTTCCTGTTGACTAGATGAATAGATTCTGGGTCTTTTTTAGGCAAGTTTCTAAGATTTCGGCACCAGAACTGATGAAAAAGGCACAGAGGCACGAAATTACAAAACATATGAATTTAAAAGGAGGGGGGGGGAAGAAAATACACATTCTAAGGGTGGATATACATTGTACTGGGTCCAAAGAGTCTATTGGAATACAAATTTATGCAGTTCTAATCCGAAGCCGAAGTCACCCAAAATTGACCCTAGGCCATTAAGTCAAAAATTGTGAAAACCAAAAATGTCTTTCAAAATTAATTTTAAATACATAGAAAGCTTCCTCTTGACAAGATGAATAGATTCTCGGTCTTTTTATGCAAGTTTCTAAGATTTCGGCACCAGAACTGATGAAAAAGGCACAAAGGCACAAAATTTCAAAACATATGAATTTAAAAGGGGGGGGGAAGAAAACGCACATTCTAAGGGTGGATATACATTGTACTGGGTCCAGAGAGTCTATTGGAATACAAATTGATGCAGTTCTAATCCGAAGCCAAAGTCACCCAAAATTGACCCTGGGCCCTTAAGTCAAAAATTGTGAAAACCAAAAATGTCTTTCAAAATTAATTTTAAAAACATAGAAAGCTTCCTCTTGACTAGATGAATAGATTCTGGGTCTTTTTTAGGCAAGTTTCTAAGATTTCCGCACCAGAACTGATGAAAAAGGCACAGAGGCACGAAATTACAAAACATATGAATTTAAAAGGAGGGGGGGGGGAAGAGAACACACATTCTAAGGGTGGATATACATTGTACTGGGTCCAGAGAGTCTATTGGAATACAAATTCATGCAGTTCTAATCCGAAGCCGAAGTCACCAAAAATTGACCCTGGGCCCTTAAGTCAAAAATTGTCAAACCCAAAAATGTCTTTCAAAATTAATTTTAAATACATAGAAAGCTTCCTCTTGACTAGATGAATAGATTCTCGGTCTTTTTTAGGCAAGTTTCTAAGATTTCGGCACCAGAAATGATGAAAAAGGCACAGAGGCACGAAAATACAAAACATATGAATTTAAAAGGGGGGGGGAAGAAAACACATTCTAAGGGTGGATATACATTGTACTGGGTCCAGAGAGTCTATTGGAATACAAATTGATGCAGTTCTAATCCGAAGCCGAAGTCACCCAAAATTGACCCTGGGCCCTTAAGTCAAAAATTGTGAAAACCAAAAATGCCTTCAAATTAATTTTAAATACATAGAAAGCTTCCTCTTGACTAGATGAATAGATTCTGGGTCTTTTTTAGGCAAGTTTCTAAGATTTCGGCACCAGAACTGATGAAAAAGGCACAGAGGCACGAAATTACAAAACATATGAATTTAAAAGGAGGGGGGGGAAGAAAATACACATTCTAAGGGTGGATATACATTGTACTGGGTCAAAAGAGTCTATTGGAATACAAATTGATGCAGTTCTAATCCGAAGCCGAAGTCACCCAAAATTGACCCTAGGCCATTAAGTCAAAAATTGTGAAAACCAAAAATGTCTTTCAAAATTAATTTTAAATACATAGAAAGCTTCCTCTTGACAAGATGAATAGATTCTCGGTCTTTTTATGCAAGTTTCTAAGATTTCGGCACCAGAACTGATGAAAAAGGCACAAAGGCACGAAATTTCAAAACATATGAATTTAAAAGGGGGGGGGAAGAAAACGCACATTCTAAGGGTGGATATACATTGTACTGGGTCCAGAGAGTCTATTGGAATACAAATTGATGCAGTTCTAATCCGAAGCCAAAGTCACCCAAAATTGACCCTGGGCCCTTAAGTCAAAAATGTGAAAACCAAAAATGTCTTTCAAAATTAATTTTAAATACATAAAAAGCTATCTCTTGACAAGATGAATAGATTCTCGGTCTTTTTTATGCAAGTTTCTAAGATTTCGGCACCAAAACTAATGAAAAAGGCACAGAGGCACAAGATTTCAAAACATATGAATTTAAAAGGGGGGGGAAGAAAACACACATTCTAAGGGTGGATATACATTGTACTGGGTCCAGAGAGTCTATTGGAATACAAATTGATGCAGTTCTAATCCGAAGCCGAAGTCACCCAAAATTGACCCTGGGCCCTTAAGTCAAAAATTGTGAAAACCAAAAATGTCTTTCAAAATTAATTTTAAATACATAGAAAGCTTCCTCTTGACTAGATGAGCAGATTCTGGGTCTATTTTAGGCAAGTTTCTAAGATTTCCGCACCAGAACTGATGAAAAAGGCACAGAGGCACGAAATTACAAAACATATGAATTTAAAAGGAGGGGGGGGGAAGAAAACACACATTCTAAGGGTGGATATACATTGTACTGGGTTCAGAGAGTCTATTGGAATAAAAATTGATGCAGTTCTAATCCGAAGCCGAAGTCACCAAAAATTGACCCTGGGCCCTTAAGTCAAAAATTGTCAAACCCAAAAATGTCTTTCAAAATTAATTTTAAATACATAGAAAGCTATCTCTTGACTAGATGAATAGATTCTCGGTCTTTTTTAGGCAAGTTTCTAAGATTTCGGCACCAGAAATGATGAAAAAGGCACAGAGGCACGAAAATACAAAACATATGAATTTAAAAGGGGGGGGGAAGAAAACACATTCTAAGGGTGGATATACATTGTACTGGGTCCAGAGAGTCTATTGGAATACAAATTGATGCAGTTCTAATCGGAAGCCGAAGTCACCCAAAATTGACCCTGGGCCCTTAAGTCAAAAATTGTGAAAACCAAAAATGCCTTCAAATTAATTTTAAATACATAGAAAGCTTCCTGTTGACTAGATGAATAGATTCTGGGTCTTTTTTAGGCAAGTTTCTAAGATTTCGGCACCAGAACTGATGAAAAAGGCACAGAGGCACGAAATTACAAAACATATGAATTTAAAAGGAGGGGGGGGAAGAAAATACCGTTCTAAGGGTGGATATACATTGTACTGGGTCCAAAGAGTCTATTGGAATACAAATTGATGCAGTTCTAATCCGAAGCCGAAGTCACCCAAAATTGACCCTAGGCCATTAAGTCAAAAATTGTGAAAACCAAAAATGTCTTTCAAAATTAATTTTAAATACATAGAAAGCTTCCTCTTGACAAGATGAATAGATTCTGGGTCTTTTTTAGGCAAGTTTCTAAGATTTCGGCACCAGAACTGATGAAAAAGGCACAAAGGCACAAAATTTCAAAACATATGAATTTAAAAGGGGGGGGGAAGAAAACGCACATTCTAAGGGTGGATATACATTGTACTGGGTCCAGAGAGTCTATTGGAATACAAATTGATGCAGTTCTAATCCGAAGCCAAAGTCACCCAAAATTGACCCTGGGCCCTTAAGTCAAAAATTGTGAAAACCAAAAAATGTCTTTCAAAATTAATTTTAAATACATAGAAAGCTTCATCTTGACTAGATGAATAGATTCTGGGTCTTTTTTAGGCAAGTTTCTAAGATTTCGGCACCAGAACTGATGAAAAAGGCACAGATGCACGAAATTACAAAACATATAAATTTAAAAGGGGGGAAGAAAACACACATTCTAAGGGTGGATATACATTGTACTGGGTCCAGAGGGTCTATTGGAATACAAATTGATGCAGTTCTAATCCGAAGCCGAAGTCACCCAAAATTGACCCTGGGCCCTTAAGTCAAAAATTGTGAAAACCAAAAATGTCTTTCAAAATTAATTTTAAATACATAGAAAGCTTCCTCTTGACTAGATGAATAGATTCTGGGTCTTTTTTAGGCAAGTTTCTAAGATTTCCGCACCAGAACTGATGAAAAAGGCACAGAGGCACGAAATTACAAAACATATGAATTTAAAAGGAGGGGGGGGGAAGAGAACACACATTCTAAGGGTGGATATACATTGTACTGGGTCCAGAGAGTCTATTGGAATACAAATTGATGCAGTTCTAATCCGAAGCCGAAGTCACCCAAAATTGACCCTGGGCCCTTAAGTCAAAAATTGTGAAAACCAAAAATGCCTTCAAATTAATTTTAAATACATAGAAAGCTTCCTCTTGACTAGATGAATAGATTCTGGGTCTTTTTTATGCAAGTTTCTAAGATTTCGGCACCAAAACTAATGAAAAAGGCACAGAGGCACAAGATTTCAAAACATATGAATTTAAAAGGAGGGGGGGGCAAGAAAACACACATTCTAAGGGTGGATATACATTGTACTGGGTCCAGAGAGTCTATTGGAATACAAATTGATGCAGTTCTAATCCGAAGCCGAAGTCACCAAAAATTGACCCTGGGCCCTTAAGTCAAAAATTGTGAAAACCAAAAATGTCTTTCAAAATTAATTTTTAATACATAGAAAGCTATCTCTTGACAAGATGAATAGATTCTCGGTCTTTTTTATGCAAGTTTCTAAGATTTCGGCACCAGAACTGATGAAAAAGGCACAGAGGCACAAAATTTCAAAACATATGAATTTAAAAGGGGGGGAAGAAATACACATTCTAAGGGTGGATATACATTGTACTGGGTCCTTAAGTCAAAAATTGTGAAAACCAAAAATGCCTTCAAAATTAATTTTAAATACATAGAAAGCTTCCTGTTGACTAGATGAATAGATTCTGGGTCTTTTTTAGGCAAGTTTCTAAGATTTCGGCACCAGAAATGATGAAAAAGGCACAGAGGCACGAAATTACAAAACATATGAATTTAAAAGGGGGGGAAACACACATTCTAAGGGTGGATATACATTGTCCTGGGTCCAGAGAGTCTATTGGAATACAAATTGATGCAGTTCTAATCCGAAGCCGAAGTCACCCAAAATTGACCCTGGGCCCTTAAGTCAAAAATTGTGAAAACCAAAAATGTCTTTCAAAATTAATTTTAAATACATAGAAAGCTTCCTCTTGACTAGATGAATAGATTCTGGGTCTTTTTTAGGCAAGTTTCTAAGATTTCGGCACCAGAACTGATGAAAAAGGCACAGAGGCACGAAATTACAAAACGTAGGAATTTAAAAGGGGGGAACACACATTCTAAGGGTGGATATACGTTGTACTCGGTCCAGAGAGTCTATTGGAATACAAATTGATGCAGTTCTAATCCGAAGCCGAAGTCACCCAAAATTGACCCAGGGCCCTTAAGTCAAAAATTGTGAAAACCAAAAATGTCTTTCAAAATTAATTTTAAATACATAGAAAGCTTCCTCTTGACGAGATGAATAGATTCTCGGTCTTTTTTAGGCAAGTTTCTAAGATTTCGGCACCAGAACTGATGAAAAAGGCACAGAGGCACAAAATTACAAAACATATGAATTTAAAAGGGGGGGAAGAAAACACACATTATAAGGGTGGATATACATTGTCCTGGGTCCAGAGAGTCTATTGGAATACAAATTGATGCAGTTCTAATCCAAGGCCGAAGTCACCCAAAATTGACCCTGGGCCCTTAAGTCAAAAATTGTGAAAACCAAAAATGCCTTCAAAATTAATTTTAAATACGTAGAAAGCTTCCTCTTGACTAGATGAATAGATTCTGGGTCTTTTTTAGGCAAGTTTCTAAGATTTCCGCACCAGAACTGATGAAAAAGGCACAGAGGCACGAAATTAGAAAACATATGAATTTAAAAGGAGGGGGGGAAGAAAACACACATTCTAAGGGTGGATATACGTTGTACTGGGTCCAGAGAGTCTATTGGAATACAAATTGATGCAGTTCTAATCCGAAGCCAAAGTCACCCAAAATTGACCCTGGGCCCTTAAGTCAAAAATTGTGAAAACCAAAAAATGTCTTTCAGAATTAATTTTAAATACATAGAAAGCTTCATCTTGACTAGATGAATAGATTCTGGGTCTTTTTTAGGCAAGTTTCCAAGATTTCGGCACCAGAACTGATGAAAAAGGCACAGATGCACGAAATTACAAAACATATAAATTTAAAAGGGGGGGGGGAAGAAAACACACATTCTAAGGGTGGATATACATTGTACTGGGTCCAGAGAGTCTATATGAATACAAATTGATGCAGTTTTAACCCGAAGCCGAAGTCACCCAAAATTGACCCTGGGCCCTTAAGTCAAAAATTGTGAAAACCAAAAATATCTTTCAAAATTAATTTTAAATACATAGAAAGCTATCTCTTGACAAGATGAATAGATTCTCGGTCTTTTTATGCAAGTTTCTAAGATTTCGGCACCAGAACTGATGAAAAAGGCACAGAGGCACAAAATTTCAAAACATATGAATTTAAAAGGGGGGGGAAGAAAACGCACATTCTAAGGGTGGATATACATTGTACTGGGTCCAGAGAGTCTATTGGAATACAAATTGATGCAGTTCTAATCCGAAGCCAAAGTCACCCAAAATTGACCCTGGGCCCTTAAGTCAAAAATTGTGAAAACCAAAAATGTCTTTCAAAATTAATTTTGAATACATAGAAAGCTTCCTCTTCACTAGATGAATAGATTCTCGGTCTTTTTTATGCAAGTTTCTAAGATTTCGGCACCAGAACTGATGAAAAAGGCATTGAGGCACAAAATTTCAAAACATATGAATTTAAAAGGGGGGGGGGAAGAAAACACACATTCTAAGGGTGGATATACATTGTACTGGGTCCAGAGAGTCTATTGGAATACAAATTGATGCAGTTTTAACGCGAAGCCTAAGTCACCCAAAATTGACCCTGGGCCCTTAAGTCAAAAATTGTGAAAACCAAAAATGTCTTTCAAAATTAATTTTGAATACATAGAAAGCTTCCTCTTCAATAGATGAATAGATTCTCGGTCTTTTTTATGCAAGTTTCTAAGATTTCGGCACCAGAACTGATGAAAAAGGCACAGAGGCACAAAATTTCAAAACATATGAATTTAAAAGGGGGGGGGGAAGAAAACACACATTCTAAGGGTGGATATACATTGTACTGGGTCCAGAGAGTCTATTGGAATACAAATTGATGCAGTTCTAATCCGAAGCCGAAGTCACCAAAAATTGACCCTGGGCCCTTAAATCAAAAATTGTGAAAACCAAAAATGTCTTTCAAAATTAATTTTAAATACATAGAAAGCTTCCTCTTGACAAGATGAATAGATTCTCGGTCTTTTTTAGGCAAGTTTCTAAGATTTCGGCACCAGAACTGATGAAAAAGGCACAGAGGCACAAAATTACAAAACATATGAATTTAAAAGGGGGGGAAGAAAACACACATTATAAGGGTGGATATACATTGTCCTGGGTCCAGAGAGTCTATTGGAATACAAATTGATGCAGTTCTAATCCAAGGCCGAAGTCACCCAAAATTGACCCTGGGCCCTTAAGTCAAAAATTGTGAAAACCAAAAATGCCTTCAAAATTAATTTTAGATACGTAGAAAGCTTCCTCTTGACTAGATGAATAGATTCTGGGTCTTTTTTAGGCAAGTTTCTAAGATTTCCGCACCAGAACTGATGAAAAAGGCACAGAGGCACGAAATTAGAAAACATATGAATTTAAAAGGAGGGGGGGAAGAAAAAACACATTCTAAGGGTGGATATACGTTGTACTGGGTCCAGAGAGTCTATTGGAATACAAATTGATGCAGTTCTAATCCGAAGCCAAAGTCACCCAAAATTGACCCTGGGCCCTTATGTCAAAAATTGTGAAAACCAAAAAATGTCTTTCAAAATTAATTTTAAATACATAGAAAGCTTCATCTTGACTAGATGAATAGATTCTGGGTCTTTTTTAGGCAAGTTTCTAAGATTTCGGCACCAGAACTGATGAAAAAGGCACAGAGGCACGCAATTTAAAAACATATAAATTTAAAATGGGGGGAAACACATATTCTAAGGGTGGATATACGTTGTACTGGGTCCAGAGAGTCTATTGGAATACAAATTGATGCAGTTCTAATCCGAAGCCGAAGTCACCCAAAATTGACCCTGGGCCCTTAAGTCAAAAATTGTGAAAACCAAAAATATCTTTCAAAATTAATTTTAAATACATAGAAAGCTTCCTCTTGACAAGATGAATAGATTCTCGGTCTTTTTATGCAAGTTTCTAAGATTTCGGCACCAGAACTGATGAAAAAGGCACAGAGGCACAAAATTACAAAACATATGAATTTAAAAGGGGGGGAAGAAAACACACATTATAAGGGTGGATATACATTGTCCTGGGTCCAGAGAGTCTATTGGAATACAAATTGATGCAGTTCTAATCCAAGGCCGAAGTCACCCAAAATTGACCCTGGGCCCTTAAGTCAAAAATTGTGAAAACCAAAAATGCCTTCAAAATTAATTTTAGATACGTAGAAAGCTTCCTCTTGACTAGATGAATAGATTCTGGGTCTTTTTTAGGCAAGTTTCTAAGATTTCCGCACCAGAACTGATGAAAAAGGCACAGAGGCACGAAATTAGAAAACATATGAATTTAAAAGGAGGGGGGGAAGAAAAAACACATTCTAAGGGTGGATATACGTTGTACTGGGTCCAGAGAGTCTATTGGAATACAAATTGATGCAGTTCTAATCCGAAGCCAAAGTCACCCAAAATTGACCCTGGGCCCTTATGTCAAAAATTGTGAAAACCAAAAAATGTCTTTCAAAATTAATTTTAAATACATAGAAAGCTTCATCTTGACTAGATGAATAGATTCTGGGTCTTTTTTAGGCAAGTTTCTAAGATTTCGGCACCAGAACTGATGAAAAAGGCACAGAGGCACGCAATTTAAAAACATATAAATTTAAAATGGGGGGAAACACATATTCTAAGGGTGGATATACGTTGTACTGGGTCCAGAGAGTCTATTGGAATACAAATTGATGCAGTTCTAATCCAAAGCCGAAGTCACCCAAAATTGACCCTGGGCCCTTAAGTCAAAAATTGTGAAAACCAAAAATATCTTTCAAAATTAATTTTAAATACATAGAAAGCTTCCTCTTGACAAGATGAATAGATTCTCGGTCTTTTTATGCAAGTTTCTAAGATTTCGGCACCAGAACTGATGAAAAAGGCACAGAGGCACAAAATTTCAAAACATATGAATTTAAAAGGGGGGGGAAGAAAACGCACATTCTAAGGGTGGATATACATTGTACTGGGTCCAGAGAGTCTATTGGAATACAAATTGATGCAGTTCTAATCCGAAGCCAAAGTCACCCAAAATTGACCCTGGGCCCTTAAGTCAAAAATTGTGAAAACCAAAAATGTCTTTCAAAATTAATTTTGAATACATAGAAAGCTTCCTCTTCACTAGATGAATAGATTCTCGGTCTTTTTATGCAAGTTTCTAAGATTTCGGCACCAGAACTGATGAAAAAGGCACAGAGGCACAAAATTACAAAACATATGAATTTAAAAGGGGGGGAAGAAAACACACATTATAAGGGTGGATATACATTGTCCTGGGTCCAGAGAGTCTATTGGAATACAAATTGATGCAGTTCTAATCCAAGGCCGAAGTCACCCAAAATTGACCCTGGGCCCTTAAGTCAAAAATTGTGAAAACCAAAAATGCCTTCAAAATTAATTTTAGATACGTAGAAAGCTTCCTCTTGACTAGATGAATAGATTCTGGGTCTTTTTTAGGCAAGTTTCTAAGATTTCCGCACCAGAACTGATGAAAAAGGCACAGAGGCACGAAATTAGAAAACATATGAATTTAAAAGGAGGGGGGGAAGAAAAAACACATTCTAAGGGTGGATATACGTTGTACTGGGTCCAGAGAGTCTATTGGAATACAAATTGATGCAGTTCTAATCCGAAGCCAAAGTCACCCAAAATTGACCCTGGGCCCTTATGTCAAAAATTGTGAAAACCAAAAAATGTCTTTCAAAATTAATTTTAAATACATAGAAAGCTTCATCTTGACTAGATGAATAGATTCTGGGTCTTTTTTAGGCAAGTTTCTAAGATTTCGGCACCAGAAATGATGAAAAAGGCACAGAGGCACGCAATTTAAAAACATATAAATTTAAAATGGGGGGAAACACATATTCTAAGGGTGGATATACGTTGTACTGGGTCCAGAGAGTCTATTGGAATACAAATTGATGCAGTTCTAATCCAAAGCCGAAGTCACCCAAAATTGACCCTGGGCCCTTAAGTCAAAAATTGTGAAAACCAAAAATATCTTTCAAAATTAATTTTAAATACATAGAAAGCTTCCTCTTGACAAGATGAATAGATTCTCGGTCTTTTTATGCAAGTTTCTAAGATTTCGGCACCAGAACTGATGAAAAAGGCACAGAGGCACAAAATTTCAAAACATATGAATTTAAAAGGGGGGGGAAGAAAACGCACATTCTAAGGGTGGATATACATTGTACTGGGTCCAGAGAGTCTATTGGAATACAAATTGATGCAGTTCTAATCCGAAGCCAAAGTCACCCAAAATTGACCCTGGGCCCTTAAGTCAAAAATTGTGAAAACCAAAAATGTCTTTCAAAATTAATTTTGAATACATAGAAAGCTTCCTCTTCACTAGATGAATAGATTCTCGGTCTTTTTTATGCAAGTTTCTAAGATTTCGGCACCAGAACTGATGAAAAAGGCATTGAGGCACAAAATTTCAAAACATATGAAATTAAAAGGGGGGGGGAAGAAAACACACATTCTAAGGGTGGATATACATTGTACTGGGTCCAGAGAGTCTATTGGAATACAAATTGATGCAGTTTTAACCCGAAGCCTAAGTCACCCAAAATTGACCCTGGGCGCTTAAGTCAAAAATTGTGAAAACCAAAAATGTCTTTCAAAATTAATTTTAAATACATAGAAAGCTTCCTCTTGACTAGATGAATAGATTCTGGGTCTTTTTAGGCAAGTTTCTAAGATTTCCGCACCAGAAATGATGAAAAAGGCACAGAGGCACGAAATTACAAAACATATGAATTTAAAAGGAGGGGGGGGGGAAGAAAACACACATTCTAAGGGTGGATATACATTGTACTGGGTCCAGAGAGTCTATTGGAATACAAATTGATGCAGTTCTTATCCAAAGCCGAAGTCACCCAAAATTGACCCTGGGCCCTAAAGTCAAAAATTGTCAAAACCAAAAATGTCTTTCAAAATTAATTTTAAATACATAGAAAGCTTCCTCTTGACTAGATGAATAGATTCTGGGTCTTTTTTAGGCAAGTTTCTAAGATTTCGGCACCAGAACTGATGAAAAAGTCACAGAGGCACGAAATTACAAAACATATGAATTTAAAAGGGGGGGAAACACACATTCTAAGGGTGGATATACATTGTACTGGGTCCAGAGAGTCTATTGGAATACAAATTGATGCAGTTCTAATCCGAAGCCGAAGTCACCCAAAATTGACCCTGGGCCCTTAAGTCAAAAATTGTGAAAACCAAAAATGTCTTTCAAAATTAATTTTAAATACATAGAAAGCTTCCTCTTGACTAGATGAATAGATTCTTTGTCTTTTTTAGGCAAGTTTCTAAGATTTCGGCACCAGAACTGATGAAAAAGTCACAGAGGCAGGAAATTACAAAACATAAATTTAAAAGGGGGGGAAACACACATTCTAAGGGTGGATATACATTTTACTGGGTCCAGAGAGTCTATTGGAATACAAATTGATGCAGTTCTAATCCGAAGCCGAAGTCACCAAAAATTGACCCTGGGCCCTTAAGTCAAAAATTGTGAAAACCAAAAATGTCTTTCAAAATTAATTTTAAATACATAGAAAGCTTCCTCTTGACAAGATGAATAGATTCTCGGTCTTTTTTACGCAAGTTTCTAAGATTTCGGCACCAGAACTGATGAAAAAGGCACAGAGGCACAAAATTTCAAAACATATGAATTTAAAAGGGGGGGGGAAGAAAACGCACATTCTAAGGGTGGATATACATTGTACTGGGTCCAGAGAGTCTATTGGAATACAAATTTATGCAGTTCTAATCCGAAGCCAAAGTCACCCAAAATTGACCCTGGGCCCTTAAGTCAAAAATTGTCAAAACCAAAAATGTCTTTCAAAATTAATTTTGAATACATAGAAAGCTTCCTCTTGACTAGATGAATAGATTCTGGGTCTTTTTTATGCAAGTTTCTAAGATTTTGGCACCAGAACTGATTAAAAAGGCATAGAGGCACAAAATTTCAAAACATATGAATTTAAAAGGGGGGGAAGAAAACACACATTCTAAGGGTGGATATACATTGTACTGGGTCCAGAGAGTTTATTGGAATACAAATTGATGCAGTTCTAATCTGTAGCCGAAGTCACCAAAAATTGACCCTGGGCCCTTAAGTCAAAAATTGTGAAAACCAAAAATGTCTTTCAAAATTAATTTCAAATACATAGAAAGCTTCCTCTTGACTAGATGAATAGATTCTGAGTCTTTTTTAGGCAAGTTTCTAAGATTTCCGCACCAGAACTGATGAAAAAGGCACAGAGGCACGAAATTACAAAACATATGAATTTAAAAGGAGGGGGGGGGGAAGAAAATACACATTCTAAGGGTGGATATACATTGTACTGGGTCAGAGAGTCTATTGGAATACAAATTGATGCAGTTCTAATCCGAAGCCGAAGTCACCAAAAATTGACCCTGGGCCCTTCAGTCAAAAATTGTGAAAACCAAAAATGTCTTTCAAAATTAATTTTAAATACATAGAAAGCTTCCTCTAGACAAGATGAATAGATTCTCGGTCTTTTTTAGGCAAGTTTCTAAGATTTCGGCACCAGAAATGATGAAAAAGGCACAGAGGCACACAATTACAAAACATATGAATTTAAAAGGGGGGGGAAGAAAACACACATTCTAAGGGTGGATATACATTGTACTGGGTCCAGAGAGTCTATTGGAATACAAATTGATGCAGTTCTAATCCGAAGCCAAAGTCACCCAAAATTGACCCTGGGCCCTTAAGTCAAAAATTTTTAAAACCAAAAATTTCCCATAAAATTAATTTTAAATACATAGAAAGCTTCCTGTTGACTAGATGAATAGATTCTGGGTCTTTTTTAGGCAAGTTTCTAAGATTTCGGCACCAGAACTGATGAAAAAGGCACAGAGGCACGAAATTACAAAACATATGAATTTAAAAGGAGGGGGGGGAAGAAAATACACATTCTAAGGGTGGATATACGTTGTACTGGGTCCAGATAGTCTATTGGAATACAAATTGATGCAGTTCTAATCCGAAGCCAAAGTCACCCAAAATTGACCCTGGGCCCTTAAGTCAAAAATTGTGAAAACCAAAAAATGTCTTTCAAAATTAATTTTAAATACATAGAAAGCTTCATCTTGACTAGATGAATAGATTCTGGGTCTTTTTTAGGCAAGTTTCTAAGATTTCGGCACCAGAACTGATGAAAAAGGCACAGATGCACGAAATTACAAAACATATAAATTTAAAAGGGGGGGGGAAGAAAACACACATTCTAAGGGTGGATATACATTGTACTGGGTCCAGAGAGTCTATTGGAATACAAATTGATGCAGTTTTAACCCGAAGCCGAAGTCACCCAAAATTGACCCTGGGCCCTTAAGTCAAAAATTGTGAAAACCAAAAATATCTTTCAAAATTAATTTTAAATACATAGAAAGCTATCTCTTGACAAGATGAATAGATTCTCGGTCTTTTTTAGGCAAGTTTCTAAGATTTCGGCACCAGAACTGATGAAAAAGGCACAAAGGCACAAAATTTCAAAACATATGAATTTAAAAGGGGGGGGGGAAGAAAACACACATTCTAAGGGTGGATATACATTGTACTGGGTCCAGAGAGTCTATTGGAATACAAATTGATGCAGTTCTAATCCGAAGCCAAAGTCACCCAAAATTGACCCTGGGCCCTTAAGTCAAAAATTGTGAAAACCAAAAATGTCTTTCAAAATTAATTTTGAATACATAGAAAGCTTCCTTTTCACTAGATGAATAGATTCTCGGTCTTTTTTATGCAAGTTTCTAAGATTTCGGCACTAGAACTGATGAAAAAGGCACAGAGGCACAAAATTACAAAACATATGAATTTAAAAGGGGGGGAAGAAAACACACATTATAAGGGTGGATATACATTGTCCTGGGTCCAGAGAGTCTATTGGAATACAAATTGATGCAGTTCTAATCCAAGGCCGAAGTCACCCAAAATTGACCCTGGGCCCTTAAGTCAAAAATTGTGAAAACCAAAAATGCCTTCAAAATTAATTTTAGATACGTAGAAAGCTTCCTCTTGACTAGATGAATAGATTCTGGGTCTTTTTTAGGCAAGTTTCTAAGATTTCCGCACCAGAACTGATGAAAAAGGCACAGAGGCACGAAATTAGAAAACATATGAATTTAAAAGGAGGGGGGGAAGAAAAAACACATTCTAAGGGTGGATATACGTTGTACTGGGTCCAGAGAGTCTTTTGGAATACAAATTGATGCAGTTCTAATCCGAAGCCAAAGTCACCCAAAATTGACCCTGGGCCCTTATGTCAAAAATTGTGAAAACCAAAAAATGTCTTTCAAAATTAATTTTAAATACATAGAAAGCTTCATCTTGACTAGATGAATAGATTCTGGGTCTTTTTTAGGCAAGTTTCTAAGATTTCGGCACCAGAACTGATGAAAAAGGCACAGAGGCACGCAATTTAAAAACATATAAATTTAAAATGGGGGGAAACACACATTCTAAGGGTGGATATACGTTGTACTGGGTCCAGAGAGTCTATTGGAATACAAATTGATGCAGTTCTAATCCAAAGCCGAAGTCACCCAAAATTGACCCTGGGCCCTTAAGTCAAAAATTGTGAAAACCAAAAATATCTTTCAAAATTAATTTTAAATACATAGAAAGCTATCTCTTGACAAGATGAATAGATTCTCGGTCTTTTTTATGCAAGTTTCTAAGATTTCGGCACCAGAACTGATGAAAAAGGCACAGAGGCACAAAATTTCAAAACATATGAATTTAAAAGGGGGGGGGGAAGAAAACACACATTCTAAGGGTGGATATACATTGTACTGGGTCCAGAGAGTCTATTGGAATACAAATTGATGCAGTTCTAATCCGAAGCCGAAGTCACCCAAAATTGACCCTGGGCCCTTAAGTCAAAAATTGTCAAAACCAAAAATGTCTTTCAAAATTAATTTTAAATACATAGAAAGCTTCCTCTTGACAATAGATGAATAGATTCTCGGTCTTTTTTATGCAAGTTTCTAAGATTTCGGCACCAGAACTGATGAAAAAGGCATTGAGGCACAAAATCTCAAAACATATGAATTTAAAAGGGGGGGGAAGAAAACACACATTCTAAGGGTGGATATACATTGTACTGGGTCCAGAGAGTCTATTGGAATACAAATTGATGCAGTTTTAACCCGAAGCCTAAGTCACCCAAAATTGACCCTGGGCGCTTAAGTCAAAAATTGTGAAAACCAAAAATGTCTTTCAAAATTAATTTTAAATACATAGAAAGCTTCCTCTTGACTAGATGAATAGATTCTGGGTCTTTTTAGGCAAGTTTCTAAGATTTCCGCACCAGAAATGATGAAAAAGGCACAGAGGCACGAAATTACAAAACATATGAATTTAAAAGGAGGGGGGGGGGAAGAAAACACACATTCTAAGGGTGGATATACATTGTACTGGGTCCAGAGAGTCTATTGGAATACAAATTGATGCAGTTCTTATCCAAAGCCGAAGTCACCCAAAATTGACCCTGGGCCCTAAAGTCAAAAATTGTCAAAACCAAAAATGTCTTTCAAAATTAATTTTAAATACATAGAAAGCTTCCTCTTGACTAGATGAATAGATTCTGGGTCTTTTTTAGGCAAGTTTCTAAGATTTCGGCACCAGAACTGATGAAAAAGTCACAGAGGCACGAAATTACAAAACATATGAATTTAAAAGGGGGGGAAACACACATTCTAAGGGTGGATATACATTGTACTGGGTCCAGAGAGTCTATTGGAATACAAATTGATGCAGTTCTAATCCGAAGCCGAAGTCACCCAAAATTGACCCTGGGCCCTTAAGTCAAAAATTGTGAAAACCAAAAATGTCTTTCAAAATTAATTTTAAATACATAGAAAGCTTCCTCTTGACTAGATGAATAGATTCTTTGTCTTTTTTAGGCAAGTTTCTAAGATTTCGGCACCAGAACTGATGAAAAAGTCACAGAGGCAGGAAATTACAAAACATATAAATTTAAAAGGGGGGGAAACACACATTCTAAGGGTGGATATACATTTTACTGGGTCCAGAGAGTCTATTGGAATACAAATTGATGCAGTTCTAATCCGAAGCCGAAGTCACCAAAAATTGACCCTGGGCCCTTAAGTCAAAAATTGTGAAAACCAAAAATGTCTTTCAAAATTAATTTTAAATACATAGAAAGCTTCCTCTTGACAAGATGAATAGATTCTCGGTCTTTTTTACGCAAGTTTCTAAGATTTCGGCACCAGAACTGATGAAAAAGGCACAGAGGCACAAAATTTCAAAACATATGAATTTAAAAGGGGGGGGAAGAAAACGCACATTCTAAGGGTGGATATACATTGTACTGGGTCCAGAGAGTCTATTGGAATACAAATTGATGCAGTTCTAATCCGAAGCCAAAGTCACCCAAAATTGACCCTGGGCCCTTAAGTCAAAAATTGTCAAAATCAAAAATGTCTTTCAAAATTAATTTTGAATACATAGAAAGCTTCCTCTTGACTAGATGAATAGATTCTGGGTCTTTTTTATGCAAGTTTCTAAGATTTTGGCACCAGAACTGATTAAAAAGGCATAGAGGCACAAAATTTCAAAACATATGAATTTAAAAGGGGGGGAAGAAAACACACATTCTAAGGGTGGATATACATTGTACTGGGTCCAGAGAGTTTATTGGAATACAAATTGATGCAGTTCTAATCCGTAGCCGAAGTCACCAAAAATTGACCCTGGGCCCTTAAGTCAAAAATTGTGAAAACCAAAAATGTCTTTCAAAATTAATTTCAAATACATAGAAAGCTTCCTCTTGACTAGATGAATAGATTCTGAGTCTTTTTTAGGCAAGTTTCTAAGATTTCCGCACCAGAACTGATGAAAAAGGCACAGAGTCACGAAATTACAAAACATATGAATTTAAAAGGAGGGGGGGGGAAGAAAATACACATTCTAAGGGTGGATATACATTGTACTGGGTCCAGAGAGTCTATTGGAATACAAATTGATGCAGTTCTAATCCGAAGCCGAAGTCACCAAAAATTGACCCTGGGCCCTTAAGTCAAAAATTGTGAAAACCAAAAATGTCTTTCAAAATTAATTTTAAATACATAGAAAGCTTCCTCTAGACAAGATGAATAGATTCTCGGTCTTTTTTAGGCAAGTTTCTAAGATTTCGGCACCAGAAATGATGAAAAAGGCACAGAGGCACACAATTACAAAACATATGAATTTAAAAGGGGGGGGAAGAAAACACACATTCTAAGGGTGGATATACATTGTACTGGGTCCAGAGAGTCTATTGGAATACAAATTGATGCAGTTCTAATCCGAAGCCAAAGTCACCCAAAATTGACCCTGGGCCCTTAAGTCAAAAATTTTTAAAACCAAAAATTTCCCATAAAATTAATTTTAAATACATAGAAAGCTTCCTGTTGACTAGATGAATAGATTCTGGGTCTTTTTTAGGCAAGTTTCTAAGATTTCGGCACCAGAACTGATGAAAAAGGCACAGAGGCACGAAATTACAAAACATATGAATTTAAAAGGAGGGGGGGGAAGAAAATACACATTCTAAGGGTGGATATACATTGTACTGGGTCCAGAGAGTCTATTGGAATACAAATTGATGCAGTTCTAATCCGAAGCCGAAGTCACCCAAAATTGACCCTGGGCCCTTAAGTCAAAAATTGTGAAAACCAAAAATGTCTTTCAAAATTAATTTTAAATACATAGAAAGCTTCCTCTTGACAAGATGAATAGATTCTCGGTCTTTTTTATGCAAGTTTCTAAGATTTCGGCACCAGAACTGATGAAAAAGGCACAGAGGCACAAAATTTCAAAACATATGAATTTAAAAGGGGGGGGGGAAGAAAACGCACATTCTAAGGGTGGATATACATTGTACTGGGTCCAGAGAGTCTATTGGAATACAAATTGATGCAGTTCTAATCCGAAGCCAAAGTCACCCAAAATTGACCCTGGGCCCTTAAGTCAAAAATTGTAAAAACCAAAAATGTCTTTCAAAATTAATTTTGAATACATAGAAAGCTTCCTCTTCACTAGATGAATAGATTCTCGGTCTTTTTTATGCAAGTTTCTAAGATTTCGGCACCAGAACTGATTAAAAAGGCATAGAGGCACAAAATTAAAAAAAAAAAGAATTTAAAAGGGGGGGGGGGAAGAAAACACACATTCTAAGGGTGGATATACATTGTACTGGGTCCAGAGAGTCTATTGGAATACAAATTGATGCAGTTTTAACCCAAAGCCGAAGTCACCCAAAATTGACCCTGGGCCCTTAAGTCAAAAATTGTGAAAACCAAAAATGTCTTTCAAAATTAAATTTAAATACATAGAAAGCTTCCTCTTGACTAGATGAATAGATTCTGGGTCTTTTTTAGGCAAGTTTCTAAGATTTCGGCACCAGAACTGATGAAAAAGGCACAGAGGCACGAAATTACAAAACATATGAATTTAAAAGGAGGGGGGGGCAAGAAAACACACATTCTAAGGGTGGATATACATTGTACTGGGTCCAGAGAGTCTATTGGAATACAAATTGATGCAGTTCTAATCCGAAGCCAAAGTCACCCAAAATTGACCCTGGGCCCTTAAGTCAAAAATTGTGAAAACCAAAAATGTCTTTCAAAATTAATTTTAAATACATAGAAAGCTTCCTCTTGACAAGATGAATAGATTCTCGGTCTTTTTTATGCAAGTTTCTAAGATTTCGGCACCAGAACTGATGAAAAAGGCACAGAGTCACAAAATTTCAAAACATATGAATTTAAAAGGGGGGGGGAAGAAAACGCACATTCTAAGGGTGGATTTACATTGTACTGGGTCCAGAGAGTCTATTGGAATACAAATTGATGCAGTTCTAATCCGAAGCCAAAGTCACCCAAAATTGACCCTGGGCCCTTAAGTCAAAAATTGTAAAAACCAAAAATGTCTTTCAAAATTAATTTTGAATACATAGAAAGCTTCCTCTTCACTAGATGAATAGATTCTGGGTCTTTTTTATGCAAGTTTCTAAGATTTCGGCACCAGAACTGATGAAAAAGGCACAGAGGCACGAAATTACAAAATGTAGGAATTTAAAAGGGGGGAACACACATTCTAAGGGTGGATATACGTTGTACTCGGTCCAGAGAGTCTATTGGAATACAAATTGATGCAGTTCTAATCCGAAGCCGAAGTCACCCAAAATTGACCCTGGGCCCTTAAGTCAAAAATTGGGAAAACCAAAAATGTCTTTCAAAATTAATTTTAAATACATAGAAAGCTTCCTCTTGACTAGATGAATAGATTCTGGGTCTTTTTTAGGCAAGTTTCTAAGATTTCCGCACCAGAACTGATGAAAAAGGCACAGAGGCACGAAATTACAAAACATGAATTTAAAAGGAGGGGGGGAAGAAAACACACATTCTAAGGGTGGATATACGTTGTACTGGGTCCAGAGAGTCTATTGGAATACAAATTGATGCAGTTCTAATCAGAAGCCAAAGTCACCCAAAATTGACCCTGGGCCCTTAAGTCAAAAATTGTGAAAACCAAAAAACGTCTTTCAAAATTAATTTTAAATACATAGAAAGCTTCATCTTGACTAGATGAATAGATTCTGGGTCTCTTTTAGGCAAGTTTCTAAGATTTCGGCACCAGAACTGATGAAAAAGGCACAGATGCACGAAATTACAAAACATATAAATTTAAAAGGGGGGGAAGAAAACACACATTCTAAGGGTGGATATACATTGTACTGGGTCCAGAGAGTCTATTGGAATACAAATTGATGCAGTTCTAATCCGAAGCCGAAGTCACCCAAAATTGACCCTGGGCCCTTAAGTCAAAAATTGTGAAAACCAAAAATGTCTTTCAAAATTAATTTTAAATACATAGAAAGCTTCCTCTTGACTAGATGAATAGATTCTGGGTCTTTTTTAGGCAAGTTTCTAAGATTTCCGCACCAGAACTGATGAAAAAGGCACAGAGGCACAAAATTACAAAACATATGAATTTAAAAGGAGGGGGGGGGAAGAAAACACACATTCTAAGGGTGGATATACATTGTACTGGGTCCAGAGAGTCTATTGGAATACAAATTGATGCAGTTCTAATCCGAAGCCGAAGTCACCAAAAATTGACCCTGGGCCCTTAAGTCAAAAATTGTCAAACCCAAAAATGTCTTTCAAAATTAATTTTAAATACATAGAAAGCTTCCTCTTGACTAGATGAATAGATTCTGGGTCTTTTTTAGGCAAGTTTCTAAGATTTCCGCACCAGAACTGATGAAAAAGGCACAGAGGCACGAAATTACAAAACATATGAATTTAAAAGGAGGGGGGGGAAGAAAATACACATTCTAAGGGTGGATGTACATTGTACTGGGTCCAGAGAGTCTATTGGAATACAAATTGATGCAGTTCTAATCCGAAGCCGAAGTCACCCAAAATTGACCCTGGGCCCTTAAGTCAAAAATTGTGAAAAACGAAAATGTCTTTCAAAATTAATTTTAAATACATAGAAAGCTATCTCTTGACATTATGAATAGATTCTCGGTCTTTTTTATGCAAGTTTCTAAGATTTCGGCACCAAAACTAATGAAAAAGGCACAGAGGCACAAGATTTCAAAACATATGAATTTAAAAGGGGGGGGAAGAAAACACACATTCTAAGGGTGGATATACATTGTACTGGGTCCAGAGAGTCTATTGGAATACAAATTGATGCAGTTCTAATCCGAAGCCGAAGTCACCCAAAATTGACTCTGGGCCCTTAAGTCAAAAATTGTGAAAACATAAAATGTCTTTCAAAATTAATTTCAAATACATAGAAAGCTTCCTCTTGACTAGATGAATAGATTCTGAGTCTTTTTTAGGCAAGTTTCTAAGATTTCCGCACCAGAACTGATGAAAAAGGCACAGAGGCACGAAATTACAAAAACATATGAATTTAAAAGGAGGGGGGGGGAAGAAAATACACATTCTAAGGGTGGATATACATTGTACTGGGTCCAGAGAGTCTATTGGAATACAAATTGATGCAGTTCTAATCCGAAGCCGAAGTCACCCAAAATTGACCCTGGGCCCTTAAGTCAAAAATTGTGAAAACCAAAAATGTCTTTCAAAATTAATTTTAAATACATAGAAAGCTATCTCTTGACAAGATGAATAGATTCTCGGTCTTTTTTAGGCAAGTTTCTAAGATTTCGGCACCAGAAATGATGAAAAAGGCACAGAGGCACGAAATTACAAAACATATGAATTTAAAAGGGGGGGGAGAAAACACACATTCTAAGGGTGGATATACATTGTACTGGGTCCAGAGAGTCTATTGGAATACAAATTGATGCAGTTCTAATCCGAAGCCGAAGTCACCCAAAATTGACCCTGGGCCCTTAAGTCAAAAATTGTGAAAACCAAAAATGCCTTCAAAATTAATTTTAAATACATAGAAAGCTTCCTCTTGACTAGATGAATAGATTCTGGGTCTTTTTTAGGCAAGTTTCTAAGATTTCCGCACCAGAAATGATGAAAAAGGCACAGAGGCACGAAATTACAAAACATATGAATTTAAAAGGAGGGGGGGGAAGAAAACACACATTCTAAGGGTGGATATACATCGTACTGGGTCCAGAGAGTCTATTGGAATACAAATTGATGCAGTTCTTATCCAAAGCCGAAGTCACCCAAAATTGACCCTGGGCCCTAAAGTCAAAAATTGTCAAAACCAAAAATGTCTTTCAAAATTAATTTTAAATACATAGAAAGCTTCCTCTTGACTAGATGAATAGATTCTGGGTCTTTTTTAGGCAAGTTTCTAAGATGTCGGCACCAGAACTGATGAAAAAGTCACAGAGGCACGAAATTACAAAACATATGAATTTAAAAGGAGGGGAAACACACATTCTAAGGGTGGATATACATTGTACTGGGTCCAGAGAGTCTATTGGAATACAAATTGATGCAGTTCTAATCCGAAGCCGAAGTCACCAAAAATTGACCCTGGGCCCTTAAGTCAAAAATTGTGAAAACCAAAAATGTCTTTCAAAATTAATTTTAAATACATAGAAAGCTTCCTCTTGACTAGATGAATAGATTCTGGGTCTTTTTTAGGCAAGTTTCTAAGATTTCGGCACCAGAACTGATGAAAAAGTCACAGAGGCACAAAATTTCAAAACATATGAATTTAAAAGGGGGGGAAGAAAACACACATTCTAAGGGTGGATATACATTGTACTGGGTCCAGAGTCTATTGGAATACAAATTGATGCAGTTCTAATCCGAAGCCGAAGTCACCCAAAATTGACCCTGGGCCCTTAAGTCAAAAATTGTGAAAACCAAAAATGTCTTTCAAAATTAATTTTAAATACATAGAAAGCTTCCTCTTGACAAGATGAATAGATTCTCGGTCTTTTTTATGCAAGTTTCTAAGATTTCGGCACCAGAACTGATGAAAAAGGCACAGAGGCACGAAATTACAAAAACACATGAATTTAAAAGGAGGGGGGGGAAGAAAATACACATTCTAAGGGTGGATATACATTGTACTGGGTCCAGAGAGTCTATTGGAATACAAATTGATGCAGTTCTAATCCGAAGCCGAAGTCACCCAAAATTGACCCTGGGCCCTTAAGTCAAAAATTGTGAAAACCAAAAATGTCTTTCAAAATTAATTTTAAATACATAGAAAGCTATCTCTTGACAAGATGAATAGATTCTTGGTCTTTTTTAGGCAAGTTTCTAAGATTTCGGCACCAGAAATGATGAAAAAGGCACAGAGGCACGAAATTACAAAACATATGAATTTAAAAGGGGGGGGGGAGAAAACACACATTCTAAGGGTGGATATACATTGTACTGGGTCCAGAGAGTCTATTGGAATACAAATTGATGCAGTTCTAATCCGAAGCAGAAGTCACCAAAAATTGACCCTGGGCCCTTAAGTCAAAAATTGTGAAAACCAAAAATGCCTTCAAAATTAATTTTAAATACATAGAAAGCTTCCTCTTGACTAGATGAATAGATTCTGGGTCTTTTTTAGGCAAGTTTCTAAGATTTCCGCACCAGAAATGATGAAAAAGGCACAGAGGCACGAAATTACAAAACATATGAATTTAAAAGGAGGGGGGGGGAAGAAAACACACATTCTAAGGGTGGATATACATCGTACTGGGTCCAGAGAGTCTATTGGAATACAAATTGATGCAGTTCTTATCCAAAGCCGAAGTCACCCAAAATTGACCCTGGGCCCTAAAGTCAAAAATTGTCAAAACCAAAAATGTCTTTCAAAATTAATTTTAAATACATAGAAAGCTTCCTCTTGACTAGATGAATAGATCCTGGGTCTTTTTTAGGCAAGTTTCTAAGATTTCGGCACCAGAACTGATGAAAAAGTCACAGAGGCACGAAATTATAAAACATATGAATTTAAAAGGAGGGGAAACACACATTCTAAGGGTGGATATACATTGTACTGGGTCCAGAGAGTCTATTGGAATACAAATTGATGCAGTTCTAATCCGAAGCCGTGGTCACCAAAAATTGACCCTGGGCCCTTAAGTCAAAAATTGTGAAAACCAAAAATGTCTTTCAAAATTAATTCTAAATACATAGAAAGCTTCCTCTTGACTAGATGAATAGATTCTGGGTCTTTTTTAGGCAAGTTTCTAAGATTTCGGCACCAGAACTGATGAAAAAGTCAGAGAGGCACAAAATTTCAAAACATATGAATTTAAAAGGGGGGGAAGAAAACACACATTCTAAGGGTGGATATACATTGTACTGGGTCCAGAGTCTATTGGAATACAAATTGATGCAGTTCTAATCCGAAGCCGAAGTCACCCAAAATTGACCCTGGGCCCTTAAGTCAAAAATTGTGAAAACCAAAAATGTCTTTCAAAATTAATTTTAAATACATAGAAAGCTTCCTCTTGACAAGATGAATAGATTCTCGGTCTTTTTTATGCAAGTTTCTAAGATTTCGGCACCAGAACTGATTAAAAAGGCATAGAGGCACAAAATTACAAAACATATGAATTTAAAAGGGGGGGGAAGAAAACACACATTCTAAGGGTGGATATACATTGTACTGGGTCCAGAGAGTCTATTGGAATACAAATTGATGCAGTTCTAATCCGAAGCCAAAGTCACCCAAAATTGACCCACATGGGCCCTTAAGTCAAAAATTGTGAAAACCAAAAATGTCTTTCAAAATTAATTCTAAATACATAGAAAGCTTCCTCTTGACTAGATGAATAGATTCTGAGTCTTTTTAATGCAAGTTTCTAAGATTTCCGCACCAGAACTGATGAAAAAGGCACAGAGGCACGAAATTACAAAACATATGAATTTAAAAGGAGGGGGGGGAAGAAAACACACATTCTAAGTGTGGATATTTGTTGTACTGGGTCCAGAGAGTCTATTGGAATACAAATTGATGCAGTTCTAATCCGAAGCCGAAGTCACCAAAAATTGACCCTGGGCCCTTAAGTCAAAAATTATAAAAACCAAAAATGTCTTTCAAAATTAATTTTAAATACATAGAAAGCTTCCTCTTGACAAGATGAATAGATTCTGGGTCTTTTTTAGGCAAGTTTCTAAGATTTCGGCACCAGAAATGATGAAAAAGGCACAGAGGCACGAAATTACAAAACATATGAATTTAAAAGGAGGGGGTGAAGAAAACACACATTCTAAGGGTGGATATACATTGTACTGGGTCCAGAGAGTCTATTGGAATACAAATTGATGCAGTTCTAATCCGAAACCAAAGTCACCAAAAATTGACCCTGGGCCCTTAAGTCAAAAATTGTGAAAACCAAATATGCCTTCAAAATTAATTTTAAATACATAGAAAGCTTCCTGTTGACTAGATGAATAGATTCTGGGTCTTTTTCAGCTAGTTTCTAAGATTTCGGCACCAGAAATGATGAAAAAGGCACAGAGGCACGAAATTACAAAACATATGAATTTAAAAGGTGGGGCGGGGAAGAAAACACACATTCTAAGGGTGGATATACATTGTACTGGGTCCAGAGAGTCTATTGGAATACAAATTGATGCAGTTCTAATCCGAAGCCAAAGTCACCCAAAATTGACCCTGGGCCCTTAAGTCAAAAATTGTAAAAACCAAAAATGTCTTTCAAAATTAATTTTGAATACATAGAAAGCTTCCTCTTCACTAGATGAATAGATTCTCGGTCTTTTTTATGCAAGTTTCTAAGATTTCGGCACCAGAACTGATTAAAAAGGCATAGAGGCACAAATTTAAAAAAAAAAAGAATTTAAAAGGGGGGGGAAGAAAACACACATTCTAAGGGTGGATATACATTGTACTGGGTCCAGAGAGTCTATTGGAATACAAATTGATGCAGTTTTAACCCAAAGCCGAAGTCACCCAAAATTGACCCTGGGCCCTTAAGTCAAAAATTGTGAAAACCAAAAATGTCTTTCAAAATTAATTTTAAATACATAGAAAGCTTCCTCTTGACTAGATGAATAGATTCTGGGTCTTTTTTAGGCAAGTTTCTAAGATTTCGTCACCAGAACTGATGAAAAAGGCACAGAGGCACGAAATTACAAAACATATGAATTTAAAAGGAGGGGGGGGGCAAGAAAACACACATTCTAAGGGTGGATATACATTGTACTCGGTCCAGAGAGTCTATTGGAATACAAATTGATGCAGTTCTAATCCGAAGCCGAAGTCACCCAAAATTGACCCTGGGCCCTTAAGTCAAAAATTGTGAAAACCAAAAATGTCTTTCAAAATTAATTTTGAATACATAGAAAGCTTCCTCTTGACTAGATGAATAGATTCTGGGTCTTTTTTAGGCAAGTTTCTAAGATTTCCGCACCAGAACTGATGAAAAAGGCACAGAGGCACGAAATTACAAAACATATGAATTTAAAAGGAGGGGGGGGGAAGAAAACACACATTCTAAGGGTGGATATACGTTGTACTGGGTCCAGAGAGTCTATTGGAATACAAATTGATGCAGTTCTAATCCGAAGCCAAAGTCACCCAAAATTGACCCTGGGCCCTTAAGTCAAAAATTGTGAAAACCAAAAAATGTCTTTCAAAATTAATTTTTAATACATAGAAAGCTTCATCTTGACTAGATGAATAGATTCTGGGTCTTTTTTAGGCAAGTTTCTAAGATTTCAGCACCAGAACTGATGAAAAAGGCACAGATGCACGAAATTACAAAACATATAAATTTAAAAGGGGGGGAAGAAAACACACATTCTAAGGGTGGATATACATTGTACTGGGTCCAGAGAGTCTATTGGAATACAAATTGATGCAGTTCTAATCCGAAGCCGAAGTCACCCAAAATTGACCCTGGGCCCTTAAGTCAAAAATTGTGAAAACCAAAAATGTCTTTCAAAATTAATTTTAAATACATAGAAAGCTTCCTCTTGACTAGATGAATAGATTCTGGGTCTTTTTTAGGCAAGTTTCTAAGATTTCCGCACCAGAACTGATGAAAAAGGCACAGAGGCACGAAATTACAAAACATATGAATTTAAAAGGAGGGGGGGGGGAGAAAACACACATTCTAAGGGTGGATATACATTGTACTGGGTCCAGAGAGTCTATTGGAATACAAATTGATGCAGTTCTAATCCGAAGCCGAAGTCACCAAAAATTGACCCTGGGCCCTTAAGTCAAAAATTGTCAAACGCAAAAATGTCTTTCAAAATTAATTTTAAATACATAGAAAGCTTCCTCTTGACTAGATGAATAGATTCTCGGTCTTTTTTAGGCAAGTTTCTAAGATTTCGGCACCAAAACTAATGAAAAAGGCACAGAGGCACGAAAATACAAAACATATGAATTTAAAAGGGGGGGGGGAAGAAAACACATTATAAGGGTGGATATACATTGTACTGGGTCCAGAGAGTCTATTGGAATACAAATTGATGCAGTTTTAACCCAAAGCCGAAGTCACCCAAAATTGACCCTGGGCCCTTAAGTCAAAAATTGTGAAAACCAAAAATGTCTTTCAAAATTAATTTTAAATACATAGAAAGCTTCCTCTTGACTAGATGAATAGATTCTGGGTCTTTTTTAGGCAAGTTTCTAAGATTTCGTCACCAGAACTGATGAAAAAGGCACAGAGGCACGAAATTACAAAACATATGAATTTAAAAGGAGGGGGGGGAAGAAAATACACATTCTAAGGGTGGATATACATTGTACTGGGTCCAAAGAGTCTATTGGAATACAAATTGATGCAGTTCTAATCCGAAGCCGAAGTCACCCAAAATTGACCCTAGGCCATTAAGTCAAAAATTGTGAAAACCAAAAATGTCTTTCAAAATTAATTTTAAATACATAGAAGGCTTCCTCTTGACAAGATGAATAGATTCTCGGTCTTTTTATGCAAGTTTCTAAGATTTCGGCACCAGAACTGATGAAAAAGGCACAAAGGCACAAAATTTCAAAACATATGAATTTAAAAGGGGGGGGAAGAAAACGCACATTCTTAGGGTGGATATACATTGTACTGGGTCCAGAGAGTCTATTGGAATACAAATTGATGCAGTTCTAATCCGAAGCCAAAGTCACCCAAAATTGACCCTGGGCCCTTAAGTCAAAAATTGTGAAAACCAAAAATGTCTTTCAAAATTAATTTTAAATACATAGAAAGCTATCTCTTGACAAGATGAATAGATTCTCGGTCTTTTTTATGCAAGTTTCTAAGATTTCGGCACCAAAACTGATGAAAAAGGCACAGAGGCACGAAAATACAAAACATATGAATTTAAAAGGGGGGGGGGGAAGAAAACACATTCTAAGGGTGGATATACATTGTACTGGGTCCAGAGAGTCTATTGGAATACAAATTGATGCAGTTCTAATCCGAAGCCGAAGTCACCAAAAATTGACCCTGGGCCCTTAAGTCAAAAATTATAAAAACCAAAAATGTCTTTCAAAATTAATTTTAAATACATAGAAAGCTTCCTCTTGACAAGATGAATAGATTCTGGGTCTTTTTTAGGCAAGTTTCTAAGATTTCGGCACCAGAAATGATGAAAAAGGCACAGAGGCACGAAATTACAAAACATATGAATTTAAAAGGAGGGGGTGAAGAAAACACACATTCTAAGGGTGGATATACATTGTACTGGGTCCAGAGAGTCTATTGGAATACAAATTGATGCAGTTCTAATCCGAAACCAAAGTCACCCAAAATTGACCCTGGGCCCTTAAGTCAAAAATTGTGAAAACCAAATATGCCTTCAAAATTAATTTTAAATACATAGAAAGCTTCCTGTTGACTAGATGAATAGATTCTGGGTCTTTTTCAGCTAGTTTCTAAGATTTCGGCACCAGAAATGATGAAAAAGGCACAGAGGCACGAAATTACAAAACATATGAATTTAAAAGGTGGGGCGGGGAAGAAAACACACATTCTAAGGGTGGATATACATTGTACTGGGTCCAGAGAGTCTATTGGAATACAAATTGATGCAGTTCTAATCCGAAGCCAAAGTCACCCAAAATTGACCCTGGGCCCTTAAGTCAAAAATTGTAAAAACCAAAAATGTCTTTCAAAATTAATTTTGAATACATAGAAAGCTTCCTCTTCACTAGATGAATAGATTCTCGGTCTTTTTTATGCAAGTTTCTAAGATTTCGGCACCAGAACTGATTTAAAAGGCATAGAGGCACAAAATTTAAAAAAAAAAGAATTTAAAAGGGGGGGGGAAGAAAACACACATTCTAAGGGTGGATATACATTGTACTGGGTCCAGAGAGTCTATTGGAATACAAATTGATGCAGTTTTAACCCAAAGCCGAAGTCACCCAAAATTGACCCTGGGCCCTTAAGTCAAAAATTGTGAAAACCAAAAATGTCTTTCAAAATTAATTTTAAATACATAGAAAGCTTCCTCTTGACTAGATGAATAGATTCTGGGTCTTTTTTAGGCAAGTTTCTAAGATTTCGTCACCAGAACTGATGAAAAAGGCACAGAGGCACGAAATTACAAAACATATGAATTTAAAAGGAGGGGGGGGAAGAAAATACACATTCTAAGGGTGGATATACATTGTACTGGGTCCAAAGAGTCTATTGGAATACAAATTGATGCAGTTCTAATCCGAAGCCGAAGTCACCCAAAATTGACCCTAGGCCATTAAGTCAAAAATTGTGAAAACCAAAAATGTCTTTCAAAATTAATTTTAAATACATAGAAAGCTTCCTCTTGACAAGATGAATAGATTCTCGGTCTTTTTATGCAAGTTTCTAAGATTTCGGCACCAGAACTGATGAAAAAGGCACAAAGGCACAAAATTTCAAAACATATGAATTTAAAAGGGGGGGGAAGAAAACGCACATTCTAAGGGTGGATATACATTGTACTGGGTCCAGAGAGTCTATTGGAATACAAATTGATGCAGTTCTAATCCGAAGCCAAAGTCACCCAAAATTGACCCTGGGCCCTTAAGTCAAAAATTGTGAAAACCAAAAATGTCTTTCAAAATTAATTTTAAATACATAGAAAGCTATCTCTTGACAAGATGAATAGATTCTCGGTCTTTTTTATGCAAGTTTCTAAGATTTCGGCACCAAAACTGATGAAAAAGGCACAGAGGCACGAAAATACAAAACATATGAATTTAAAAGGGGGGGGGGAAGAAAACACATTCTAAGGGTGGATATACATTGTACTGGGTCCAGAGAGTCTATTGGAATACAAATTGATGCAGTTCTAATCCGAAGCCGAAGTCACCCAAAATTGACCCTGGGCCCTTAAGTCAAATATTGTGAAAACCAAAAATGTCTTTCAAAATTAATTTCAAATACATAGAAAGCTTCCTCTTGACTAGATGAATAGATCTGAGTCTTTTTTAGGCAAGTTTCTAAGATTTCGGCACCAGAACTGATGAAAAAGGCACAGAGGCACGAAATTACAAAACATATGAATTTAAAAGGAGGGGGGGGAAGAAAATACACATTCTAAGGGTGGATATACATTGTCCTGGGTCCATAGGGTCTATTTGAATACAAATTGATGCAGTTCTAATCCGAAGCCGAAGTCACCCAAAATTGACCCTGGGCCCTTAAGTCAAAAATTGTGAAAACCAAAAATGTCTTTCAAAATTAATTTTAAATACATAGAAAGCTTCCTCTTGACAAGATGAATAGATTCTGGGTCTTTTTTAGGCAAGTTTCTAAGATTTCGGCACCAGAAATGATGAAAAAGGCACAGAGGCACGAAATTACAAAACATATGAATTTAAAAGGGGGGGGTGAAGAAAACACACATTCTAAGGGTGGATATACATTGTACTGGGTCCAGAGAGTCTATTGGAATACAAATTGATGCAGTTCTAATCCGAAACCAAAGTCACCCAAAATTGACCCTGGGCCCTTAAGTCAAAAATTGTGAAAACCAAAAATGCCTTCAAAATTAATTTTAAATACATAAAAAGCTTCCTCTTCACTAGATGAATAGATTCTCGGTCTTTTTTATGCAAGTTTCTAAGATTTCGGCACCAGAACTGATGAAAAAGGCATTGAGGCACAAAATTTCAAAACATATGAATTTAAAAGGGGGGGGGGGAAGAAAACACACATTCTAAGGGTGGATATACATTGTACTGGGTCCAGAGAGTCTATTGGAATACAAATTGATGCAGTTTTAACCCGAAGCCTAAGTCACCCAAAATTGACCCTGGGCCCTTAAGTCAAAAATTGTGAAAACCAAAAATGTCTTTCAAAATTAATTTTGAATACATAGAAAGCTTCCTCTTCACTAGATGAATAGATTCTCGGTCTTTCTTATGCAAGTTTCTAAGATTTCGGCACCAGAACTGATGAAAAAGGCACAGAGGCACAAAATTTCAAAACATTTGAATTTAAAAGGGGGGGGGGAAGAAAACACACATTCTAAGGGTGGATATACATTGTACTGGGTCCAGAGAGTCTATTGGAATACAAATTGATGCAGTTCTAATCCGAAGCCGAAGTCACCAAAAATTGACCCTGGGCCCTTAAGTCAAAAATTGTGAAAACCAAAAATGTCTTTCAAAATTAATTTTAAATACATAGAAAGCTTCCTCTTGACAAGATGAATAGATTCTCGGTCTTTTTTAGGCAAGTTTCTAAGATTTCGGCACCAGAACTGATGAAAAAGGCACAGAGGCACAAAATTACAAAACATATGAATTTAAAATGGGGGGAAACACACATTTCAAGGGTGGATATACATTGTACTGGGTCCAGAGAGTCTATTAGAATACAAATTGATGCAGTTCTAATCCGAAGCCGAAGTCACCAAAAATTGACCCTGGGCCCTTAAGTCAAAAATTGTGAAAACCAAAAATGTCTTTCAAAATTAATTTTAAATACATAGAAAGCTTCCTCTTGACTAGATGAATAGATTCTGGGTCTTTTTTAGGCAAGTTTCTAAGATTTCGGCACCAGAACTGATGAAAAAGTCACAGAGGCACAAAATTTCAAAACATATGAATTTAAAAGGGGGGGAAGAAAACACACATTCTAAGGGTGGATATACATTGTACTGGGTCCAGAGTCTATTGGAATACAAATTGATGCAGTTCTAATCCGAAGCCGAAGTCACCCAAAATTGACCCTGGGCCCTTAAGTCAAAAATTGTGAAAACCAAAAATGTCTTTCAAAATTAATTTTAAATACATAGAAAGCTTCCTCTTGACAAGATGAATAGATTCTCGGTCTTTTTTATGCAAGTTTCTAAGATTTCGGCACCAGAACTGATGAAAAAGGCACAGAGGCACGAAATTACAAAAAGATATGAATTTAAAAGGAGGGGGGGGAAGAAAATACACATTCTAAGGGTGGATATACATTGTACTGGGTCCAGAGAGTCTATTGGAATACAAATTGATGCAGTTCTAATCCGAAGCCGAAGTCACCCAAAATTGACCCTGGGCCCTTAAGTCAAAAATTGTGAAAACCAAAAATGTCTTTCAAAATTAATTTTAAATACATAGAAAGCTATCTCTTGACAAGATGAATAGATTCTTGGTCTTTTTTAGGCAAGTTTCTAAGATTTCGGCACCAGAAATGATGAAAAAGGCACAGAGGCACGAAAATACAAAACATATGAATTTAAAAGGGGGGGGGAAGAAAACACACATTCTAAGGGTGGATATACATTGTACTGGGTCCAGAGAGTCTATTGGAATACAAATTGATGCAGTTCTAATCCGAAGCCGAAGTCACCCAAAATTGACCCTGGGCCCTTAAGTCAAAAATTGTGAAAACCAAAAATGCCTTCAAATTAATTTTAAATACATAGAAAGCTTCCTGTTGACTAGATGAATAGATTCTGGGTCTTTTTTAGGCAAGTTTCTAAGATTTCCGCACCAGAACTGATGAAAAAGGCACAGAGGCACGAAATTACAAAACATATGAATTTAAAAGGAGGGGGGGGAAGAAAATACACATTCTAAGGGTGGATATACATTGTACTGGGTCCAGAGAGTCTATTGGAATACAAATTGATGCAGTTCTAATCCGAAGCCGAAGTCACCCAAAATTGACCCTGGGCCCTTAAGTCAAAAATTGTGAAAACCAAAAATGTCTTTCAAAATTAATTTTAAATACATAGAAAGCTTCCTCTTGACAAGATGAATAGATTCTCGGTCTTTTTTATGCAAGTTTCTAAGATTTCGGCACCAGAACTGATGAAAAAGGCACAGAGTCACAAAATTTCAAAACATATGAATTTAAAAGGGGGGGGGAAGAAAACGCACATTCTAAGGGTGGATTTACATTGTACTGGGTCCAGAGAGTCTATTGGAATACAAATTGATGCAGTTCTAATCCGAAGCCAAAGTCACCCAAAATTGACCCTGGGCCCTTAAGTCAAAAATTGTAAAAACCAAAAATGTCTTTCAAAATTAATTTTGAATACATAGAAAGCTTCCTCTTCACTAGATGAATAGATTCTCGGTCTTTTTTATGCAAGTTTCTAAGATTTCGGCACCAGAACTGATTAAAAAGGCATAGAGGCACAAAATTAAAAAAAAAAGAATTTAAAAGGGGGGGGGAAGAAAACACACATTCTAAGGGTGGATATACATTGTACTGGGTCCAGAGAGTCTATTGGAATACAAATTGATGCAGTTCTAATCCGAAGCCGAAGTCACCCAAAATTGACCCTGGGCCCTTAAGTCAAAAATTGTGAAAACCAAAAATGTCTTTCAAAATTAATTTTAAATACATAGAAAGCTTCCTCTTGACAAGATGAATAGATTCTCGGTCTTTTTTATGCAAGTTTCTAAGATTTCGGCACCAGAACTGATGAAAAAGGCACAGAGTCACAAAATTTCAAAACATATGAATTTAAAAGGGGGGGGGAAGAAAACGCACATTCTAAGGGTGGATTTACATTGTACTGGGTCCAGAGAGTCTATTGGAATACAAATTGATGCAGTTCTAATCCGAAGCCAAAGTCACCCAAAATTGACCCTGGGCCCTTAAGTCAAAAATTGTAAAAACCAAAAATGTCTTTCAAAATTAATTTTGAATACATAGAAAGCTTCCTCTTCACTAGATGAATAGATTCTCGGTCTTTTTTATGCAAGTTTCTAAGATTTCGGCACCAGAACTGATTAAAAAGGCATAGAGGCACAAAATTAAAAAAAAAAGAATTTAAAAGGGGGGGGGGAAGAAAACACACATTCTAAGGGTGGATATACATTGTACTGGGTCCAGAGAGTCTATTGGAATACAAATTGATGCAGTTTTAACCCAAAGCCGAAGTCACCCAAAATTGACCCTGGGCCCTTAAGTCAAAAATTGTGAAAACCAAAAATGTCTTTCAAAATTAAATTTAAATACATAGAAAGCTTCCTCTTGACTAGATGAATAGATTCTGGGTCTTTTTTAGGCAAGTTTCTAAGATTTCGGCACCAGAACTGATGAAAAAGGCACAGAGGCACGAAATTACAAAACATATGAATTTAAAAGGAGGGGGGGGCAAGAAAACACACATTCTAAGGGTGGATATACATTGTACTCGGTCCAGAGAGTCTATTGGAATACAAATTGATGCAGTTCTAATCCGAAGCCGAAGTCACCCAAAATTGACCCTGGGCCCTTAAGTCAAAAATTGTCAAAACCAAAAATGTCTTTCAAAATTGATTTTAAATACAAATAAAGCTTCCTCTTGACGAGATGAATAGATTCTCGGTCTTTTTTATGCAAGTTTCTAAGATTTCGGCACCAGAACTGATGAAAAAGGCACAGAGGCACAAAATTACAAAACATATGAATTTAAAATGGGGGGAAACACACATTTCAAGGGTGGATATACATTGTCCTGGGTCCAGAGAGTCTATTGGAATACAAATTGATGCAGTTCTAATCCGAAGCCGAAGTCACCCAAAATTGACCCTTGGCCCTAAAGTTAAAAATTGTGAAAACCAAAAATGTCTTTCAAAATTAATTTTAAATGCATAGAAAGCTTCCTCTTGACTAGATGAATAGATTCTGGGTCTTTTTTAGGCAAGTTTCTAAGATTTCCGCACCAGAACTGATGAAAAAGGCACAGAGGCACGAAATTACAAAATGTAGGAATTTAAAAGGGGGGAACACACATTCTAAGGGTGGATATACGTTGTACTCGGTCCAGAGAGTCTATTGGAATACAAATTGATGCAGTTCTAATCCGAAGCCGAAGTCACCCAAAATTGACCCTGGGCCCTTAAGTCAAAAATTGGGAAAACCAAAAATGTCTTTCAAAATTAATTTTAAATACATAGAAAGCTTCCTCTTGACTAGATGAATAGATTCTGGGTCTTTTTTAGGCAAGTTTCTAAGATTTCCGCACCAGAACTGATGAAAAAGGCACAGAGGCACGAAATTACAAAACATGAATTTAAAAGGAGGGGGGGAAGAAAACACACATTCTAAGGGTGGATATACGTTGTACTGGGTCCAGAGAGTCTATTGGAATACAAATTGATGCAGTTCTAATCAGAAGCCAAAGTCACCCAAAATTGACCCTGGGCCCTTAAGTCAAAAATTGTGAAAACCAAAAAACGTCTTTCAAAATTAATTTTAAATACATAGAAAGCTTCATCTTGACTAGATGAATAGATTCTGGGTCTCTTTTAGGCAAGTTTCTAAGATTTCGGCACCAGAACTGATGAAAAAGGCACAGATGCACGAAATTACAAAACATATAAATTTAAAAGGGGGGGAAGAAAACACACATTCTAAGGGTGGATATACATTGTACTGGGTCCAGAGAGTCTATTGGAATACAAATTGATGCAGTTCTAATCCGAAGCCGAAGTCACCCAAAATTGACCCTAGGCCATTAAGTCAAAAATTGTGAAAACCAAAAATGTCTTTCAAAATTAATTTTAAATACATAGAAGGCTTCCTCTTGACAAGATGAATAGATTCTCGGTCTTTTTATGCAAGTTTCTAAGATTTCGGCACCAGAACTGATGAAAAAGGCACAAAGGCACAAAATTTCAAAACATATGAATTTAAAAGGGGGGGGAAGAAAACGCACATTCTTAGGGTGGATATACATTGTACTGGGTCCAGAGAGTCTATTGGAATACAAATTGATGCAGTTCTAATCCGAAGCCAAAGTCACCCAAAATTGACCCTGGGCCCTTAAGTCAAAAATTGTGAAAACCAAAAATGTCTTTCAAAATTAATTTTAAATACATAGAAAGCTATCTCTTGACAAGATGAATAGATTCTCGGTCTTTTTTATGCAAGTTTCTAAGATTTCGGCACCAAAACTGATGAAAAAGGCACAGAGGCACGAAAATACAAAACATATGAATTTAAAAGGGGGGGGGGGAAGAAAACACATTCTAAGGGTGGATATACATTGTACTGGGTCCAGAGAGTCTATTGGAATACAAATTGATGCAGTTCTAATCCGAAGCCGAAGTCACCAAAAATTGACCCTGGGCCCTTAAGTCAAAAATTATAAAAACCAAAAATGTCTTTCAAAATTAATTTTAAATACATAGAAAGCTTCCTCTTGACAAGATGAATAGATTCTGGGTCTTTTTTAGGCAAGTTTCTAAGATTTCGGCACCAGAAATGATGAAAAAGGCACAGAGGCACGAAATTACAAAACATATGAATTTAAAAGGAGGGGGTGAAGAAAACACACATTCTAAGGGTGGATATACATTGTACTGGGTCCAGAGAGTCTATTGGAATACAAATTGATGCAGTTCTAATCCGAAACCAAAGTCACCCAAAATTGACCCTGGGCCCTTAAGTCAAAAATTGTGAAAACCAAATATGCCTTCAAAATTAATTTTAAATACATAGAAAGCTTCCTGTTGACTAGATGAATAGATTCTGGGTCTTTTTCAGCTAGTTTCTAAGATTTCGGCACCAGAAATGATGAAAAAGGCACAGAGGCACGAAATTACAAAACATATGAATTTAAAAGGTGGGGCGGGGAAGAAAACACACATTCTAAGGGTGGATATACATTGTACTGGGTCCAGAGAGTCTATTGGAATACAAATTGATGCAGTTCTAATCCGAAGCCAAAGTCACCCAAAATTGACCCTGGGCCCTTAAGTCAAAAATTGTAAAAACCAAAAATGTCTTTCAAAATTAATTTTGAATACATAGAAAGCTTCCTCTTCACTAGATGAATAGATTCTCGGTCTTTTTTATGCAAGTTTCTAAGATTTCGGCACCAGAACTGATTTAAAAGGCATAGAGGCACAAAATTTAAAAAAAAAAGAATTTAAAAGGGGGGGGGAAGAAAACACACATTCTAAGGGTGGATATACATTGTACTGGGTCCAGAGAGTCTATTGGAATACAAATTGATGCAGTTTTAACCCAAAGCCGAAGTCACCCAAAATTGACCCTGGGCCCTTAAGTCAAAAATTGTGAAAACCAAAAATGTCTTTCAAAATTAATTTTAAATACATAGAAAGCTTCCTCTTGACTAGATGAATAGATTCTGGGTCTTTTTTAGGCAAGTTTCTAAGATTTCGTCACCAGAACTGATGAAAAAGGCACAGAGGCACGAAATTACAAAACATATGAATTTAAAAGGAGGGGGGGGAAGAAAATACACATTCTAAGGGTGGATATACATTGTACTGGGTCCAAAGAGTCTATTGGAATACAAATTGATGCAGTTCTAATCCGAAGCCGAAGTCACCCAAAATTGACCCTAGGCCATTAAGTCAAAAATTGTGAAAACCAAAAATGTCTTTCAAAATTAATTTTAAATACATAGAAAGCTTCCTCTTGACAAGATGAATAGATTCTCGGTCTTTTTATGCAAGTTTCTAAGATTTCGGCACCAGAACTGATGAAAAAGGCACAAAGGCACAAAATTTCAAAACATATGAATTTAAAAGGGGGGGGAAGAAAACGCACATTCTAAGGGTGGATATACATTGTACTGGGTCCAGAGAGTCTATTGGAATACAAATTGATGCAGTTCTAATCCGAAGCCAAAGTCACCCAAAATTGACCCTGGGCCCTTAAGTCAAAAATTGTGAAAACCAAAAATGTCTTTCAAAATTAATTTTAAATACATAGAAAGCTATCTCTTGACAAGATGAATAGATTCTCGGTCTTTTTTATGCAAGTTTCTAAGATTTCGGCACCAAAACTGATGAAAAAGGCACAGAGGCACGAAAATACAAAACATATGAATTTAAAAGGGGGGGGGGAAGAAAACACATTCTAAGGGTGGATATACATTGTACTGGGTCCAGAGAGTCTATTGGAATACAAATTGATGCAGTTCTAATCCGAAGCCGAAGTCACCCAAAATTGACCCTGGGCCCTTAAGTCAAATATTGTGAAAACCAAAAATGTCTTTCAAAATTAATTTCAAATACATAGAAAGCTTCCTCTTGACTAGATGAATAGATCTGAGTCTTTTTTAGGCAAGTTTCTAAGATTTCGGCACCAGAACTGATGAAAAAGGCACAGAGGCACGAAATTACAAAACATATGAATTTAAAAGGAGGGGGGGGAAGAAAATACACATTCTAAGGGTGGATATACATTGTCCTGGGTCCATAGGGTCTATTTGAATACAAATTGATGCAGTTCTAATCCGAAGCCGAAGTCACCCAAAATTGACCCTGGGCCCTTAAGTCAAAAATTGTGAAAACCAAAAATGTCTTTCAAAATTAATTTTAAATACATAGAAAGCTTCCTCTTGACAAGATGAATAGATTCTGGGTCTTTTTTAGGCAAGTTTCTAAGATTTCGGCACCAGAAATGATGAAAAAGGCACAGAGGCACGAAATTACAAAACATATGAATTTAAAAGGGGGGGGTGAAGAAAACACACATTCTAAGGGTGGATATACATTGTACTGGGTCCAGAGAGTCTATTGGAATACAAATTGATGCAGTTCTAATCCGAAACCAAAGTCACCCAAAATTGACCCTGGGCCCTTAAGTCAAAAATTGTGAAAACCAAAAATGCCTTCAAAATTAATTTTAAATACATAAAAAGCTTCCTCTTCACTAGATGAATAGATTCTCGGTCTTTTTTATGCAAGTTTCTAAGATTTCGGCACCAGAACTGATGAAAAAGGCATTGAGGCACAAAATTTCAAAACATATGAATTTAAAAGGGGGGGGGGGAAGAAAACACACATTCTAAGGGTGGATATACATTGTACTGGGTCCAGAGAGTCTATTGGAATACAAATTGATGCAGTTTTAACCCGAAGCCTAAGTCACCCAAAATTGACCCTGGGCCCTTAAGTCAAAAATTGTGAAAACCAAAAATGTCTTTCAAAATTAATTTTGAATACATAGAAAGCTTCCTCTTCACTAGATGAATAGATTCTCGGTCTTTCTTATGCAAGTTTCTAAGATTTCGGCACCAGAACTGATGAAAAAGGCACAGAGGCACAAAATTTCAAAACATTTGAATTTAAAAGGGGGGGGGGGAAGAAAACACACATTCTAAGGGTGGATATACATTGTACTGGGTCCAGAGAGTCTATTGGAATACAAATTGATGCAGTTCTAATCCGAAGCCGAAGTCACCAAAAATTGACCCTGGGCCCTTAAGTCAAAAATTGTGAAAACCAAAAATGTCTTTCAAAATTAATTTTAAATACATAGAAAGCTTCCTCTTGACAAGATGAATAGATTCTCGGTCTTTTTTAGGCAAGTTTCTAAGATTTCGGCACCAGAACTGATGAAAAAGGCACAGAGGCACAAAATTACAAAACATATGAATTTAAAAGGGGGGGGGAAAAAACACACATTCTAAGGGTGGATATACATTGTACTGGGTCCAGAGAGTCTATTGGAATACAAATTGATGCAGTTCTAATCCGAAGCCGAAGTCACCCAAAATTGACCCTGGGCCCTTAAGTCAAAAATTGTGAAAACCAAAAATGCCTTCAAAATTAATTTTAAATACATAGAAAGCTTCCTCTTGACTAGATGAATAGATTCTGGGTCTTTTTTAGGCAAGTTTCTAAGATTTCGGCACCAGAACTGATGAAAAAGGCACAGAGGCACGAAATTACAAAACATATGAATTTAAAAGGAGGGGGGGGCAAGAAAACACACATTCTAAGGGTGGATATACATTGTACTCGGTCCAGAGAGTCTATTGGAATACAAATTGATGCAGTTCTAATCCGAAGCCGAAGTCACCCAAAATTGACCCTGGGCCCTTAAGTCAAAAATTGTGAAAACCAAAAATGTCTTTCAAAATTAATTTTAAATACATAGAAAGCTTCCTCTTGACTAGATGAATAGATTCTGGGTCTTTTTTAGGCAAGTTTCTAAGATTTCGGCAGCAGAACTGATGAAAAAGTCACAGAGGCACGAAATTACAAAACATATGAATTTAAAATGGGGGGAAACACACATTTCAAGGGTGGATATACATTGTACTGGGTCCAGAGAGTCTATTAGAATACAAATTGATGCAGTTCTAATCCGAAGCCGAAGTCACCAAAAATTGACCCTGGGCCCTTAAGTCAAAAATTGTGAAAACCAAAAATGTCTTTCAAAATTAATTTTAAATACATAGAAAGCTTCCTCTTGACTAGATGAATAGATTCTGGGTCTTTTTTAGGCAAGTTTCTAAGATTTCGGCACCAGAACTGATGAAAAAGTCACAGAGGCACAAAATTTCAAAACATATGAATTTAAAAGGGGGGGAAGAAAACACACATTCTAAGGGTGGATATACATTGTACTGGGTCCAGAGTCTATTGGAATACAAATTGATGCAGTTCTAATCCGAAGCCGAAGTCACCCAAAATTGACCCTGGGCCCTTAAGTCAAAAATTGTGAAAACCAAAAATGTCTTTCAAAATTAATTTTAAATACATAGAAAGCTTCCTCTTGACAAGATGAATAGATTCTCGGTCTTTTTTATGCAAGTTTCTAAGATTTCGGCACCAGAACTGATGAAAAAGGCACAGAGGCACGAAATTACAAAAAGATATGAATTTAAAAGGAGGGGGGGGAAGAAAATACACATTCTAAGGGTGGATATACATTGTACTGGGTCCAGAGAGTCTATTGGAATACAAATTGATGCAGTTCTAATCCGAAGCCGAAGTCACCCAAAATTGACCCTGGGCCCTTAAGTCAAAAATTGTGAAAACCAAAAATGTCTTTCAAAATTAATTTTAAATACATAGAAAGCTATCTCTTGACAAGATGAATAGATTCTTGGTCTTTTTTAGGCAAGTTTCTAAGATTTCGGCACCAGAAATGATGAAAAAGGCACAGAGGCACGAAAATACAAAACATATGAATTTAAAAGGGGGGGGGAAGAAAACACACATTCTAAGGGTGGATATACATTGTACTGGGTCCAGAGAGTCTATTGGAATACAAATTGATGCAGTTCTAATCCGAAGCCGAAGTCACCCAAAATTGACCCTGGGCCCTTAAGTCAAAAATTGTGAAAACCAAAAATGCCTTCAAATTAATTTTAAATACATAGAAAGCTTCCTGTTGACTAGATGAATAGATTCTGGGTCTTTTTTAGGCAAGTTTCTAAGATTTCCGCACCAGAACTGATGAAAAAGGCACAGAGGCACGAAATTACAAAACATATGAATTTAAAAGGAGGGGGGGGAAGAAAATACACATTCTAAGGGTGGATATACATTGTACTGGGTCCAGAGAGTCTATTGGAATACAAATTGATGCAGTTCTAATCCGAAGCCGAAGTCACCCAAAATTGACCCTGGGCCCTTAAGTCAAAAATTGTGAAAACCAAAAATGTCTTTCAAAATTAATTTTAAATACATAGAAAGCTTCCTCTTGACAAGATGAATAGATTCTCGGTCTTTTTTATGCAAGTTTCTAAGATTTCGGCACCAGAACTGATGAAAAAGGCACAGAGTCACAAAATTTCAAAACATATGAATTTAAAAGGGGGGGGGAAGAAAACGCACATTCTAAGGGTGGATTTACATTGTACTGGGTCCAGAGAGTCTATTGGAATACAAATTGATGCAGTTCTAATCCGAAGCCAAAGTCACCCAAAATTGACCCTGGGCCCTTAAGTCAAAAATTGTAAAAACCAAAAATGTCTTTCAAAATTAATTTTGAATACATAGAAAGCTTCCTCTTCACTAGATGAATAGATTCTCGGTCTTTTTTATGCAAGTTTCTAAGATTTCGGCACCAGAACTGATTAAAAAGGCATAGAGGCACAAAATTAAAAAAAAAAGAATTTAAAAGGGGGGGGGAAGAAAACACACATTCTAAGGGTGGATATACATTGTACTGGGTCCAGAGAGTCTATTGGAATACAAATTGATGCAGTTCTAATCCGAAGCCGAAGTCACCCAAAATTGACCCTGGGCCCTTAAGTCAAAAATTGTGAAAACCAAAAATGTCTTTCAAAATTAATTTTAAATACATAGAAAGCTTCCTCTTGACAAGATGAATAGATTCTCGGTCTTTTTTATGCAAGTTTCTAAGATTTCGGCACCAGAACTGATGAAAAAGGCACAGAGTCACAAAATTTCAAAACATATGAATTTAAAAGGGGGGGGGAAGAAAACGCACATTCTAAGGGTGGATTTACATTGTACTGGGTCCAGAGAGTCTATTGGAATACAAATTGATGCAGTTCTAATCCGAAGCCAAAGTCACCCAAAATTGACCCTGGGCCCTTAAGTCAAAAATTGTAAAAACCAAAAATGTCTTTCAAAATTAATTTTGAATACATAGAAAGCTTCCTCTTCACTAGATGAATAGATTCTCGGTCTTTTTTATGCAAGTTTCTAAGATTTCGGCACCAGAACTGATTAAAAAGGCATAGAGGCACAAAATTAAAAAAAAAAGAATTTAAAAGGGGGGGGGGAAGAAAACACACATTCTAAGGGTGGATATACATTGTACTGGGTCCAGAGAGTCTATTGGAATACAAATTGATGCAGTTTTAACCCAAAGCCGAAGTCACCCAAAATTGACCCTGGGCCCTTAAGTCAAAAATTGTGAAAACCAAAAATGTCTTTCAAAATTAAATTTAAATACATAGAAAGCTTCCTCTTGACTAGATGAATAGATTCTGGGTCTTTTTTAGGCAAGTTTCTAAGATTTCGGCACCAGAACTGATGAAAAAGGCACAGAGGCACGAAATTACAAAACATATGAATTTAAAAGGAGGGGGGGGCAAGAAAACACACATTCTAAGGGTGGATATACATTGTACTCGGTCCAGAGAGTCTATTGGAATACAAATTGATGCAGTTCTAATCCGAAGCCGAAGTCACCCAAAATTGACCCTGGGCCCTTAAGTCAAAAATTGTCAAAACCAAAAATGTCTTTCAAAATTAATTTTAAATACAAATAAAGCTTCCTCTTGACGAGATGAATAGATTCTCGGTCTTTTTTATGCAAGTTTCTAAGATTTCGGCACCAGAACTGATGAAAAAGGCACAGAGGCACAAAATTACAAAACATATGAATTTAAAATGGGGGGAAACACACATTTCAAGGGTGGATATACATTGTCCTGGGTCCAGAGAGTCTATTGGAATACAAATTGATGCAGTTCTAATCCGAAGCCGAAGTCACCCAAAATTGACCCTTGGCCCTAAAGTTAAAAATTGTGAAAACCAAAAATGTCTTTCAAAATTAATTTTAAATGCATAGAAAGCTTCCTCTTGACTAGATGAATAGATTCTGGGTCTTTTTTAGGCAAGTTTCTAAGATTTCCGCACCAGAACTGATGAAAAAGGCACAGAGGCACGAAATTACAAAATGTAGGAATTTAAAAGGGGGGAACACACATTCTAAGGGTGGATATACGTTGTACTCGGTCCAGAGAGTCTATTGGAATACAAATTGATGCAGTTCTAATCCGAAGCCGAAGTCACCCAAAATTGACCCTGGGCCCTTAAGTCAAAAATTGGGAAAACCAAAAATGTCTTTCAAAATTAATTTTAAATACATAGAAAGCTTCCTCTTGACTAGATGAATAGATTCTGGGTCTTTTTTAGGCAAGTTTCTAAGATTTCCGCACCAGAACTGATGAAAAAGGCACAGAGGCACGAAATTACAAAACATGAATTTAAAAGGAGGGGGGGAAGAAAACACACATTCTAAGGGTGGATATACGTTGTACTGGGTCCAGAGAGTCTATTGGAATACAAATTGATGCAGTTCTAATCAGAAGCCAAAGTCACCCAAAATTGACCCTGGGCCCTTAAGTCAAAAATTGTGAAAACCAAAAAACGTCTTTCAAAATTAATTTTAAATACATAGAAAGCTTCATCTTGACTAGATGAATAGATTCTGGGTCTCTTTTAGGCAAGTTTCTAAGATTTCGGCACCAGAACTGATGAAAAAGGCACAGATGCACGAAATTACAAAACATATAAATTTAAAAGGGGGGGAAGAAAACACACATTCTAAGGGTGGATATACATTGTACTGGGTCCAGAGAGTCTATTGGAATACAAATTGATGCAGTTCTAATCCGAAGCCGAAGTCACCCAAAATTGACCCTGGGCCCTTAAGTCAAAAATTGTGAAAACCAAAAATGTCTTTCAAAATTAATTTTAAATACATAGAAAGCTTCCTCTTGACTAGATGAATAGATTCTGGGTCTTTTTTAGGCAAGTTTCTAAGATTTCCGCACCAGAACTGATGAAAAAGGCACAGAGGCACAAAATTACAAAACATATGAATTTAAAAGGAGGGGGGGGGGAAGAAAACACACATTCTAAGGGTGGATATACATTGTACTGGGTCCAGAGAGTCTATTGGAATACAAATTGATGCAGTTCTAATCCGAAGCCGAAGTCACCAAAAATTGACCCTGGGCCCTTAAGTCAAAAATTGTCAAACCCAAAAATGTCTTTCAAAATTAATTTTAAATACATAGAAAGCTTCCTCTTGACTAGATGAATAGATTCTGGGTCTTTTTTAGGCAAGTTTCTAAGATTTCCGCACCAGAACTGATGAAAAAGGCACAGAGGCACGAAATTACAAAACATATGAATTTAAAAGGAGGGGGGGGAAGAAAATACACATTCTAAGGGTGGATGTACATTGTACTGGGTCCAGAGAGTCTATTGGAATACAAATTGATGCAGTTCTAATCCGAAGCCGAAGTCACCCAAAATTGACCCTGGGCCCTTAAGTCAAAAATTGTGAAAACCAAAAATGTCTTTCAAAATTAATTTTAAATACATAGAAAGCTATCTCTTGACAATATGAATAGATTCTCGGTCTTTTTTATGCAAGTTTCTAAGATTTCGGCACCAAAACTAATGAAAAAGGCACAGAGGCACAAGATTTCAAAACATATGAATTTAAAAGGGGGGGGAAGAAAACACACATTCTAAGGGTGGATATACATTGTACTGGGTCCAGAGAGTCTATTGGAATACAAATTGATGCAGTTCTAATCCGAAGCCGAAGTCACCCAAAATTGACTCTGGGCCCTTAAGTCAAAAATTGTGAAAACATAAAATGTCTTTCAAAATTAATTTCAAATACATAGAAAGCTTCCTCTTGACTAGATGAATAGATTCTGAGTCTTTTTTAGGCAAGTTTCTAAGATTTCCGCACCAGAACTGATAAAAAAGGCACAGAGGCACGAAATTACAAAAACATATGAATTTAAAAGGAGGGGGGGGAAGAAAATACACATTCTAAGGGTGGATATACATTGTACTGGGTCCAGAGAGTCTATTGGAATACAAATTGATGCAGTTCTAATCCGAAGCCGAAGTCACCCAAAATTGACCCTGGGCCCTTAAGTCAAAAATTGTGAAAACCAAAAATGTCTTTCAAAATTAATTTTAAATACATAGAAAGCTATCTCTTGACAAGATGAATAGATTCTCGGTCTTTTTTAGGCAAGTTTCTAAGATTTCGGGACCAGAAATGATGAAAAAGGCACAGAGGCACGAAATTACAAAACATATGAATTTAAAAGGGGGGGGGAGAAAACACACATTCTAAGGGTGGATATACATTGTACTGGGTCCAGAGAGTCTATTGGAATACAAATTGATGCAGTTCTAATCCGAAGCCGAAGTCACCCAAAATTGACCCTGGGCCCTTAAGTCAAAAATTTTGAAAACCAAAAATGCCTTCAAAATTAATTTTAAATACATAGAAAGCTTCCTCTTGACTAGATGAATAGATTCTGGGTCTTTTTTAGGCAAGTTTCTAAGATTTCCGCACCAGAAATGATGAAAAAGGCACAGAGGCACGAAATTACAAAACATATGAATTTAAAAGGAGGGGGGGGAAGAAAACACACATTCTAAGGGTGGATATACATCGTACTGGGTCCAGAGAGTCTATTGGAATACAAATTGATGCAGTTCTTATCCAAAGCCGAAGTCACCCAAAATTGACCCTGGGCCCTAAAGTCAAAAATTGTCAAAACCAAAAATGTCTTTCAAAATTAATTTTAAATACATAGAAAGCTTCCTCTTGACTAGATGAATAGATTCTGGGTCTTTTTTAGGCAAGTTTCTAAGATGTCGGCACCAGAACTGATGAAAAAGTCACAGAGGCACGAAATTACAAAACATATGAATTTAAAAGGAGGGGAAACACACATTCTAAGGGTGGATATACATTGTACTGGGTCCAGAGAGTCTATTGGAATACAAATTGATGCAGTTCTAATCCGAAGCCAAAGTCACCCAAAATTGACCCTGGGCCCTTAAGTCAAAAATTGTGAAAACCAAAAATGTCTTTCAAAATTAATTTTAAATACATAGAAAGCTTCCTCTTCACTAGATGAATAGATTCTCGGTCTTTTTTATGCAAGTTTCTAAGATTTCGGCACCAGAACTGATTAAAAAGGCATAGAGGCACAAAATTAAAAAAAAAAGAATTTAAAAGGGGGGGGGGAAGAAAACACACATTCTAAGGGTGGATATACATTGTACTGGGTCCAGAGAGTCTATTGGAATACAAATTGATGCAGTTTTAACCCAAAGCCGAAGTCACCCAAAATTGACCCTGGGCCCTTAAGTCAAAAATTGTGAAAACCAAAAATGTCTTTCAAAATTAAATTTAAATACATAGAAAGCTTCCTCTTGACTAGATGAATAGATTCTGGGTCTTTTTTAGGCAAGTTTCTAAGATTTCGGCACCAGAACTGATGAAAAAGGCACAGAGGCACGAAATTACAAAACATATGAATTTAAAAGGAGGGGGGGGCAAGAAAACACACATTCTAAGGGTGGATATACATTGTACTCGGTCCAGAGAGTCTATTGGAATACAAATTGATGCAGTTCTAATCCGAAGCCGAAGTCACCCAAAATTGACCCTGGGCCCTTAAGTCAAAAATTGTCAAAACCAAAAATGTCTTTCAAAATTAATTTTAAATACAAATAAAGCTTCCTCTTGACGAGATGAATAGATTCTCGGTCTTTTTTATGCAAGTTTCTAAGATTTCGGCACCAGAACTGATGAAAAAGGCACAGAGGCACAAAATTACAAAACATATGAATTTAAAATGGGGGGAAACACACATTTCAAGGGTGGATATACATTGTCCTGGGTCCAGAGAGTCTATTGGAATACAAATTGATGCAGTTCTAATCCGAAGCCGAAGTCACCCAAAATTGACCCTTGGCCCTAAAGTTAAAAATTGTGAAAACCAAAAATGTCTTTCAAAATTAATTTTAAATGCATAGAAAGCTTCCTCTTGACTAGATGAATAGATTCTGGGTCTTTTTTAGGCAAGTTTCTAAGATTTCCGCACCAGAACTGATGAAAAAGGCACAGAGGCACGAAATTACAAAATGTAGGAATTTAAAAGGGGGGAACACACATTCTAAGGGTGGATATACGTTGTACTCGGTCCAGAGAGTCTATTGGAATACAAATTGATGCAGTTCTAATCCGAAGCCGAAGTCACCCAAAATTGACCCTGGGCCCTTAAGTCAAAAATTGGGAAAACCAAAAATGTCTTTCAAAATTAATTTTAAATACATAGAAAGCTTCCTCTTGACTAGATGAATAGATTCTGGGTCTTTTTTAGGCAAGTTTCTAAGATTTCCGCACCAGAACTGATGAAAAAGGCACAGAGGCACGAAATTACAAAACATGAATTTAAAAGGAGGGGGGGAAGAAAACACACATTCTAAGGGTGGATATACGTTGTACTGGGTCCAGAGAGTCTATTGGAATACAAATTGATGCAGTTCTAATCAGAAGCCAAAGTCACCCAAAATTGACCCTGGGCCCTTAAGTCAAAAATTGTGAAAACCAAAAAACGTCTTTCAAAATTAATTTTAAATACATAGAAAGCTTCATCTTGACTAGATGAATAGATTCTGGGTCTCTTTTAGGCAAGTTTCTAAGATTTCGGCACCAGAACTGATGAAAAAGGCACAGATGCACGAAATTACAAAACATATAAATTTAAAAGGGGGGGAAGAAAACACACATTCTAAGGGTGGATATACATTGTACTGGGTCCAGAGAGTCTATTGGAATACAAATTGATGCAGTTCTAATCCGAAGCCGAAGTCACCCAAAATTGACCCTGGGCCCTTAAGTCAAAAATTGTGAAAACCAAAAATGTCTTTCAAAATTAATTTTAAATACATAGAAAGCTTCCTCTTGACTAGATGAATAGATTCTGGGTCTTTTTTAGGCAAGTTTCTAAGATTTCCGCACCAGAACTGATGAAAAAGGCACAGAGGCACAAAATTACAAAACATATGAATTTAAAAGGAGGGGGGGGGAAGAAAACACACATTCTAAGGGTGGATATACATTGTACTGGGTCCAGAGAGTCTATTGGAATACAAATTGATGCAGTTCTAATCCGAAGCCGAAGTCACCAAAAATTGACCCTGGGCCCTTAAGTCAAAAATTGTCAAACCCAAAAATGTCTTTCAAAATTAATTTTAAATACATAGAAAGCTTCCTCTTGACTAGATGAATAGATTCTGGGTCTTTTTTAGGCAAGTTTCTAAGATTTCCGCACCAGAACTGATGAAAAAGGCACAGAGGCACGAAATTACAAAACATATGAATTTAAAAGGAGGGGGGGGAAGAAAATACACATTCTAAGGGTGGATGTACATTGTACTGGGTCCAGAGAGTCTATTGGAATACAAATTGATGCAGTTCTAATTCGAAGCCGAAGTCACCCAAAATTGACCCTGGGCCCTTAAGTCAAAAATTGTGAAAACCGAAAATGTCTTTCAAAATTAATTTTAAATACATAGAAAGCTATCTCTTGACAATATGAATAGATTCTCGGTCTTTTTTATGCAAGTTTCTAAGATTTCGGCACCAAAACTAATGAAAAAGGCACAGAGGCACAAGATTTCAAAACATATGAATTTAAAAGGGGGGGGAAGAAAACACACATTCTAAGGGTGGATATACATTGTACTGGGTCCAGAGAGTCTATTGGAATACAAATTGATGCAGTTCTAATCCGAAGCCGAAGTCACCCAAAATTGACTCTGGGCCCTTAAGTCAAAAATTGTGAAAACATAAAATGTCTTTCAAAATTAATTTCAAATACATAGAAAGCTTCCTCTTGACTAGATGAATAGATTCTGAGTCTTTTTTAGGCAAGTTTCTAAGATTTCCGCACCAGAACTGATAAAAAAGGCACAGAGGCACGAAATTACAAAAACATATGAATTTAAAAGGAGGGGGGGGAAGAAAATACACATTCTAAGGGTGGATATACATTGTACTGGGTCCAGAGAGTCTATTGGAATACAAATTGATGCAGTTCTAATCCGAAGCCGAAGTCACCCAAAATTGACCCTGGGCCCTTAAGTCAAAAATTGTGAAAACCAAAAATGTCTTTCAAAATTAATTTTAAATACATAGAAAGCTATCTCTTGACAAGATGAATAGATTCTCGGTCTTTTTTAGGCAAGTTTCTAAGATTTCGGGACCAGAAATGATGAAAAAGGCACAGAGGCACGAAATTACAAAACATATGAATTTAAAAGGGGGGGGGAGAAAACACACATTCTAAGGGTGGATATACATTGTACTGGGTCCAGAGAGTCTATTGGAATACAAATTGATGCAGTTCTAATCCGAAGCCGAAGTCACCCAAAATTGACCCTGGGCCCTTAAGTCAAAAATTTTGAAAACCAAAAATGCCTTCAAAATTAATTTTAAATACATAGAAAGCTTCCTCTTGACTAGATGAATAGATTCTGGGTCTTTTTTAGGCAAGTTTCTAAGATTTCCGCACCAGAAATGATGAAAAAGGCACAGAGGCACGAAATTACAAAACATATGAATTTAAAAGGAGGGGGGGAAGAAAACACACATTCTAAGGGTGGATATACATCGTACTGGGTCCAGAGAGTCTATTGGAATACAAATTGATGCAGTTCTTATCCAAAGCCGAAGTCACCCAAAATTGACCCTGGGCCCTAAAGTCAAAAATTGTCAAAACCAAAAATGTCTTTCAAAATTAATTTTAAATACATAGAAAGCTTCCTCTTGACTAGATGAATAGATTCTGGGTCTTTTTTAGGCAAGTTTCTAAGATGTCGGCACCAGAACTGATGAAAAAGTCACAGAGGCACGAAATTACAAAACATATGAATTTAAAAGGAGGGGAAACACACATTCTAAGGGTGGATATACATTGTACTGGGTCCAGAGAGTCTATTGGAATACAAATTGATGCAGTTCTAATCCGAAGCCGAAGTCACCAAAAATTGACCCTGGGCCCTTAAGTCAAAAATTGTGAAAACCAAAAATGTCTTTCAAAATTAATTTTAAATACATAGAAAGCTTCCTCTTGACTAGATGAATAGATTCTGGGTCTTTTTTAGGCAAGTTTCTAAGATTTCGGCACCAGAACTGATGAAAAAGTCACAGAGGCACAAAATTTCAAAACATATGAATTTAAAAGGGGGGGAAGAAAACACACATTCTAAGGGTGGATATACATTGTACTGGGTCCAGAGTCTATTGGAATACAAATTGATGCAGTTCTAATCCGAAGCCGAAGTCACCCAAAATTGACCCTGGGCCCTTAAGTCAAAAATTGTGAAAACCAAAAATGTCTTTCAAAATTAATTTTAAATACATAGAAAGCTTCCTCTTGACAAGATGAATAGATTCTCGGTCTTTTTTATGCAAGTTTCTAAGATTTCGGCACCAGAACTGATGAAAAAGGCACAGAGGCACGAAATTACAAAAACACATGAATTTAAAAGGAGGGGGGGGAAGAAAATACACATTCTAAGGGTGGATATACATTGTACTGGGTCCAGAGAGTCTATTGGAATACAAATTGATGCAGTTCTAATCCGAAGCCGAAGTCACCCAAAATTGACCCTGGGCCCTTAAGTCAAAAATTGTGAAAACCAAAAATGTCTTTCAAAATTAATTTTAAATACATAGAAAGCTATCTCTTGACAAGATGAATAGATTCTTGGTCTTTTTTAGGCAAGTTTCTAAGATTTCGGCACCAGAAATGATGAAAAAGGCACAGAGGCATGAAATTACAAAACATATGAATTTAAAAGGGGGGGGGAGAAAACACACATTCTAAGGGTGGATATACATTGTACTGGGTCCAGAGAGTCTATTGGAATACAAATTGATGCAGTTCTAATCCGAAGCAGAAGTCACCAAAAATTGACCCTGGGCCCTTAAGTCAAAAATTGTGAAAACCAAAAATGCCTTCAAAATTAATTTTAAATACATAGAAAGCTTCCTCTTGACTAGATGAATAGATTCTGGGTCTTTTTTAGGCAAGTTTCTAAGATTTCCGCACCAGAAATGATGAAAAAGGCACAGAGGCACGAAATTACAAAACATATGAATTTAAAAGGAGGGGGGGGGAAGAAAACACACATTCTAAGGGTGGATATACATCGTACTGGGTCCAGAGAGTCTATTGGAATACAAATTGATGCAGTTCTTATCCAAAGCCGAAGTCACCCAAAATTGACCCTGGGCCCTAAAGTCAAAAATTGTCAAAACCAAAAATGTCTTTCAAAATTAATTTTAAATACATAGAAAGCTTCCTCTTGACTAGATGAATAGATTCTGGGTCTTTTTTAGGCAAGTTTCTAAGATTTCGGCACCAGAACTGATGAAAAAGTCACAGAGGCACGAAATTATAAAACATATGAATTTAAAAGGAGGGGAAACACACATTCTAAGGGTGGATATACATTGTACTGGGTCCAGAGAGTCTATTGGAATACAAATTGATGCAATTCTAATCCGAAGCCGTGGTCACCAAAAATTGACCCTGGGCCCTTAAGTCAAAAATTGTGAAAACCAAAAATGTCTTTCAAAATTAATTCTAAATACATAGAAAGCTTCCTCTTGACTAGATGAATAGATTCTGGGTCTTTTTTAGGCAAGTTTCTAAGATTTCGGCACCAGAACTGATGAAAAAGTCACAGAGGCACAAAATTTCAAAACATATGAATTTAAAAGGGGGGGAAGAAAACACACATTCTAAGGGTGGATATACATTGTACTGGGTCCAGAGTCTATTGGAATACAAATTGATGCAGTTCTAATCCGAAGCCGAAGTCACCCAAAATTGACCCTGGGCCCTTAAGTCAAAAATTGTGAAAACCAAAAATGTCTTTCAAAATTAATTTTAAATACATAGAAAGCTTCCTCTTGACAAGATGAATAGATTCTCGGTCTTTTTTATGCAAGTTTCTAAGATTTCGGCACCAGAACTGATGAAAAAGGCACAGAGGCACAAAATTTCAAAACATATGAATTTATAAGGGGGGGGAAGAAAACGCACATTCTAAGGGTGGATATACATTGTACTGGGTCCAGAGAGTCTATTGGAATACAAATTGATGCAGTTCTAATCCGAAGCCAAAGTCACCCAAAATTGACCCTGGGCCCTTAAGTCAAAAATTGTGAAAACCAAAAATGTCTCTCAAAATTAATTTTGAATACATAGAAAGCTTCCTCTTCACTAGATGAATAGATTCTCGGTCTTTTTTATGCAAGTTTCTAAGATTTCGGCACCAGAACTGATTAAAAAGGCATAGAGGCACAAAATTACAAAACATATGAATTTAAAAGGGGGGGGAAGAAAACACACATTCTAAGGGTGGATATACATTGTACTGGGTCCAGAGAGTCTATTGGAATACAAATTGATGCAGTTCTAATCCGAAGCCAAAGTCACCCAAAATTGACCCTGGGCCCTTAAGTCAAAAATTGTGAAAACCAAAAATGTCTTTCAAAATTAATTCTAAATACATAGAAAGCTTCCTCTTGACTAGATGAATAGATTCTGAGTCTTTTTTAGGCAAGTTTCTAAGATTTCCGCACCAGAACTGATGAAAAAGGCACAGAGGCACGAAATTACAAAACATATGAATTTAAAAGGAGGGGGGGGGAAGAAAACACACATTCTAAGTGTGGATATTTGTTGTACTGGGTCCAGAGAGTCTATTGGAATACAAATTGATGCAGTTCTAATCCGAAGCCGAAGTCACCAAAAATTGACCCTGGGCCCTAAAGTCAAAAATTGTCAAAACCAAAAATGTCTTTCAAAATTAATTTTAAATACATAGAAAGCTTCCTCTTGACTAGATGAATAGATTCTGGGTCTTTTTTAGGCAAGTTTCTAAGATTTCGGCACCAGAACTGATGAAAAAGTCACAGAGGCACGAAATTATAAAACATATGAATTTAAAAGGAGGGGAAACACACATTCTAAGGGTGGATATACATTGTACTGGGTCCAGAGAGTCTATTGGAATACAAATTGATGCAATTCTAATCCGAAGCCGTGGTCACCAAAAATTGACCCTGGGCCCTTAAGTCAAAAATTGTGAAAACCAAAAATGTCTTTCAAAATTAATTCTAAATACATAGAAAGCTTCCTCTTGACTAGATGAATAGATTCTGGGTCTTTTTTAGGCAAGTTTCTAAGATTTCGGCACCAGAACTGATGAAAAAGTCACAGAGGCACAAAATTTCAAAACATATGAATTTAAAAGGGGGGGAAGAAAACACACATTCTAAGGGTGGATATACATTGTACTGGGTCCAGAGTCTATTGGAATACAAATTGATGCAGTTCTAATCCGAAGCCGAAGTCACCCAAAATTGACCCTGGGCCCTTAAGTCAAAAATTGTGAAAACCAAAAATGTCTTTCAAAATTAATTTTAAATACATAGAAAGCTTCCTCTTGACAAGATGAATAGATTCTCGGTCTTTTTTATGCAAGTTTCTAAGATTTCGGCACCAGAACTGATGAAAAAGGCACAGAGGCACAAAATTTCAAAACATATGAATTTATAAGGGGGGGGAAGAAAACGCACATTCTAAGGGTGGATATACATTGTACTGGGTCCAGAGAGTCTATTGGAATACAAATTGATGCAGTTCTAATCCGAAGCCAAAGTCACCCAAAATTGACCCTGGGCCCTTAAGTCAAAAATTGTGAAAACCAAAAATGTCTCTCAAAATTAATTTTGAATACATAGAAAGCTTCCTCTTCACTAGATGAATAGATTCTCGGTCTTTTTTATGCAAGTTTCTAAGATTTCGGCACCAGAACTGATTAAAAAGGCATAGAGGCACAAAATTACAAAACATATGAATTTAAAAGGGGGGGGAAGAAAACACACATTCTAAGGGTGGATATACATTGTACTGGGTCCAGAGAGTCTATTGGAATACAAATTGATGCAGTTCTAATCCGAAGCCAAAGTCACCCAAAATTGACCCTGGGCCCTTAAGTCAAAAATTGTGAAAACCAAAAATGTCTTTCAAAATTAATTCTAAATACATAGAAAGCTTCCTCTTGACTAGATGAATAGATTCTGAGTCTTTTTTAGGCAAGTTTCTAAGATTTCCGCACCAGAACTGATGAAAAAGGCACAGAGGCACGAAATTACAAAACATATGAATTTAAAAGGAGGGGGGGGGAAGAAAACACACATTCTAAGTGTGGATATTTGTTGTACTGGGTCCAGAGAGTCTATTGGAATACAAATTGATGCAGTTCTAATCCGAAGCCGAAGTCACCAAAAATTGACCCTGGGCCCTTAAGTCAAAAATTATAAAAACCAAAAATGTCTTTCAAAATTAATTTTAAATACATAGAAAGCTTCCTCTTGACAAGATGAATAGATTCTGGGTCTTTTTTAGGCAAGTTTCTAAGATTTCGGCACCAGAAATGATGAAAAAGGCACAGAGGCACGAAATTACAAAACATATGAATTTAAAAGGAGGGGGTGAAGAAAACACACATTCTAAGGGTGGATATACATTGTACTGGGTCCAGAGAGTCTATTGGAATACAAATTGATGCAGTTCTAATCCGAAACCAAAGTCACCAAAAATTGACCCTGGGCCCTTAAGTCAAAAATTGTGAAAACCAAATATGCCTTCAAAATTAATTTTAAATACATAGAAAGCTTCCTGTTGACTAGATGAATAGATTCTGGGTCTTTTTCAGCTAGTTTCTAAGATTTCGGCACCAGAAATGATGAAAAAGGCACAGAGGCACGAAATTACAAAACATATGAATTTAAAAGGTGGGGCGGGGAAGAAAACACACATTCTAAGGGTGGATATACATTGTACTGGGTCCAGAGAGTCTATTGGAATACAAATTGATGCAGTTCTAATCCGAAGCCAAAGTCACCCAAAATTGACCCTGGGCCCTTAAGTCAAAAATTGTAAAAACCAAAAATGTCTTTCAAAATTAATTTTGAATACATAGAAAGCTTCCTCTTCACTAGATGAATAGATTCTCGGTCTTTTTTATGCAAGTTTCAAAGATTTCGGCACCAGAACTGATTAAAAAGGCATAGAGGCACAAATTTAAAAAAAAAAAGAATTTAAAAGGGGGGGGAAGAAAACACACATTCTAAGGGTGGATATACATTGTACTGGGTCCAGAGAGTCTATTGGAATACAAATTGATGCAGTTTTAACCCAAAGCCGAAGTCACCCAAAATTGACCCTGGGCCCTTAAGTCAAAAATTGTGAAAACCAAAAATGTCTTTCAAAATTAATTTTAAATACATAGAAAGCTTCCTCTTGACTAGATGAATAGATTCTGGGTCTTTTTTAGGCAAGTTTCTAAGATTTCGTCACCAGAACTGATGAAAAAGGCACAGAGGCACGAAATTACAAAACATATGAATTTAAAAGGAGGGGGGGGGCAAGAAAACACACATTCTAAGGGTGGATATACATTGTACTCGGTCCAGAGAGTCTATTGGAATACAAATTGATGCAGTTCTAATCCGAAGCCGAAGTCACCCAAAATTGACCCTGGGCCCTTAAGTCAAAAATTGTGAAAACCAAAAATGTCTTTCAAAATTAATTTTGAATACATAGAAAGCTTCCTCTTGACTAGATGAATAGATTCTGGGTCTTTTTTAGGCAAGTTTCTAAGATTTCCGCACCAGAACTGATGAAAAAGGCACAGAGGCACGAAATTACAAAACATATGAATTTAAAAGGGGGGGGAAGAAAACACACATTCTAAGGGTGGATATACATTGTACTGGGTCCAGAGAGTCTATTGGAATACAAATTGATGCAGTTCTAATCCGAAGCCAAAGTCACCCAAAATTGACCCTGGGCCCTTAAGTCAAAAATTGTGAAAACCAAAAATGTCTTTCAAAATTAATTCTAAATACATAGAAAGCTTCCTCTTGACTAGATGAATAGATTCTGAGTCTTTTTTAGGCAAGTTTCTAAGATTTCCGCACCAGAACTGATGAAAAAGGCACAGAGGCACGAAATTACAAAACATATGAATTTAAAAGGAGGGGGGGGGAAGAAAACACACATTCTAAGTGTGGATATTTGTTGTACTGGGTCCAGAGAGTCTATTGGAATACAAATTGATGCAGTTCTAATCCGAAGCCGAAGTCACCAAAAATTGACCCTGGGCCCTTAAGTCAAAAATTATAAAAACCAAAAATGTCTTTCAAAATTAATTTTAAATACATAGAAAGCTTCCTCTTGACAAGATGAATAGATTCTGGGTCTTTTTTAGGCAAGTTTCTAAGATTTCGGCACCAGAAATGATGAAAAAGGCACAGAGGCACGAAATTACAAAACATATGAATTTAAAAGGAGGGGGTGAAGAAAACACACATTCTAAGGGTGGATATACATTGTACTGGGTCCAGAGAGTCTATTGGAATACAAATTGATGCAGTTCTAATCCGAAACCAAAGTCACCAAAAATTGACCCTGGGCCCTTAAGTCAAAAATTGTGAAAACCAAATATGCCTTCAAAATTAATTTTAAATACATAGAAAGCTTCCTGTTGACTAGATGAATAGATTCTGGGTCTTTTTCAGCTAGTTTCTAAGATTTCGGCACCAGAAATGATGAAAAAGGCACAGAGGCACGAAATTACAAAACATATGAATTTAAAAGGTGGGGCGGGGAAGAAAACACACATTCTAAGGGTGGATATACATTGTACTGGGTCCAGAGAGTCTATTGGAATACAAATTGATGCAGTTCTAATCCGAAGCCAAAGTCACCCAAAATTGACCCTGGGCCCTTAAGTCAAAAATTGTAAAAACCAAAAATGTCTTTCAAAATTAATTTTGAATACATAGAAAGCTTCCTCTTCACTAGATGAATAGATTCTCGGTCTTTTTTATGCAAGTTTCAAAGATTTCGGCACCAGAACTGATTAAAAAGGCATAGAGGCACAAATTTAAAAAAAAAAAGAATTTAAAAGGGGGGGGAAGAAAACACACATTCTAAGGGTGGATATACATTGTACTGGGTCCAGAGAGTCTATTGGAATACAAATTGATGCAGTTTTAACCCAAAGCCGAAGTCACCCAAAATTGACCCTGGGCCCTTAAGTCAAAAATTGTGAAAACCAAAAATGTCTTTCAAAATTAATTTTAAATACATAGAAAGCTTCCTCTTGACTAGATGAATAGATTCTGGGTCTTTTTTAGGCAAGTTTCTAAGATTTCGTCACCAGAACTGATGAAAAAGGCACAGAGGCACGAAATTACAAAACATATGAATTTAAAAGGAGGGGGGGGGCAAGAAAACACACATTCTAAGGGTGGATATACATTGTACTCGGTCCAGAGAGTCTATTGGAATACAAATTGATGCAGTTCTAATCCGAAGCCGAAGTCACCCAAAATTGACCCTGGGCCCTTAAGTCAAAAATTGTGAAAACCAAAAATGTCTTTCAAAATTAATTTTGAATACATAGAAAGCTTCCTCTTGACTAGATGAATAGATTCTGGGTCTTTTTTAGGCAAGTTTCTAAGATTTCCGCACCAGAACTGATGAAAAAGGCACAGAGGCACGAAATTACAAAACATATGAATTTAAAAGGAGGGGGGGGGAAGAAAACACACATTCTAAGGGTGGATATACGTTGTACTGGGTCCAGAGAGTCTATTGGAATACAAATTGATGCAGTTCTAATCCGAAGCCAAAGTCACCCAAAATTGACCCTGGGCCCTTAAGTCAAAAATTGTGAAAACCAAAAAATGTCTTTCAAAATTAATTTTAAATACATAGAAAGCTTCATCTTGACTAGATGAATAGATTCTGGGTCTTTTTTAGGCAAGTTTCTAAGATTTCAGCACCAGAACTGATGAAAAAGGCACAGATGCACGAAATTACAAAACATATAAATTTAAAAGGGGGGGAAGAAAACACACATTCTAAGGGTGGATATACATTGTACTGGGTCCAGAGAGTCTATTGGAATACAAATTGATGCAGTTCTAATCCGAAGCCGAAGTCACCCAAAATTGACCCTGGGCCCTTAAGTCAAAAATTGTGAAAACCAAAAATGTCTTTCAAAATTAATTTTAAATACATAGAAAGCTTCCTCTTGACTAGATGAATAGATTCTGGGTCTTTTTTAGGCAAGTTTCTAAGATTTCCGCACCAGAACTGATGAAAAAGGCACAGAGGCACGAAATTACAAAACATATGAATTTAAAAGGAGGGGGGGGGGAGAAAACACACATTCTAAGGGTGGATATACATTGTACTGGGTCCAGAGAGTCTATTGGAATACAAATTGATGCAGTTCTAATCCGAAGCCGAAGTCACCAAAAATTGACCCTGGGCCCTTAAGTCAAAAATTGTCAAACGCAAAAATGTCTTTCAAAATTAATTTTAAATACATAGAAAGCTTCCTCTTGACTAGATGAATAGATTCTCGGTCTTTTTTAGGCAAGTTTCTAAGATTTCGGCACCAAAACTAATGAAAAAGGCACAGAGGCACGAAAATACAAAACATATGAATTTAAAAGGGGGGGGGGAAGAAAACACATTCTAAGGGTGGATATACATTGTACTGGGTCCAGAGAGTCTATTGGAATACAAATTGATGCAGTTTTAACCCAAAGCCGAAGTCACCCAAAATTGACCCTGGGCCCTTAAGTCAAAAATTGTGAAAACCAAAAATGTCTTTCAAAATTAATTTTGAATACATAGAAAGCTTCCTCTTGACTAGATGAATAGATTCTGGGTCTTTTTTAGGCAAGTTTCTAAGATTTCGTCACCAGAACTGATGAAAAAGGCACAGAGGCACGAAATTACAAAACATATGAATTTAAAAGGAGGGGGGGGAAGAAAATACACATTCTAAGGGTGGATATACATTGTACTGGGTCCAAAGAGTCTATTGGAATACAAATTGATGCAGTTCTAATCCGAAGCCGAAGTCACCCAAAATTGACCCTAGGCCATTAAGTCAAAAATTGTGAAAACCAAAAATGTCTTTCAAAATTAATTTTAAATACATAGAAAGCTTCCTCTTGACAAGATGAATAGATTCTCGGTCTTTTTATGCAAGTTTCTAAGATTTCGGCACCAGAACTGATGAAAAAGGCACAAAGGCACAAAATTTCAAAACATATGAATTTAAAAGGGGGGGGAAGAAAACGCACATTCTAAGGGTGGATATACATTGTACTGGGTCCAGAGAGTCTATTGGAATACAAATTGATGCAGTTCTAATCCGAAGCCAAAGTCACCCAAAATTGACCCTGGGCCCTTAAGTCAAAAATTGTGAAAACCAAAAATGTCTTTCAAAATTAATTTTAAATACATAGAAAGCTATCTCTTGACAAGATGAATAGATTCTCGGTCTTTTTTATGCAAGTTTCTAAGATTTCGGCACCAAAACTGATGAAAAAGGCACAGAGGCACGAAAATACAAAACATATGAATTTAAAAGGGGGGGGGCAAGAAAACACATTCTAAGGGTGGATATACATTGTACTGGGTCCAGAGAGTCTATTGGAATACAAATTGATGCAGTTCTAATCCGAAGCCGAAGTCACCAAAAATTGACCCTGGGCCCTTAAGTCAAAAATTATAAAAACCAAAAATGTCTTTCAAAATTAATTTTAAATACATAGAAAGCTTCCTCTTGACAAGATGAATAGATTCTGGGTCTTTTTTAGGCAAGTTTCTAAGATTTCGGCACCAGAAATGATGAAAAAGGCACAGAGGCACGAAATTACAAAACATATGAATTTAAAAGGAGGGGGTGAAGAAAACACACATTCTAAGGGTGGATATACATTGTACTGGGTCCAGAGAGTCTATTGGAATACAAATTGATGCAGTTCTAATCCGAAACCAAAGTCACCAAAAATTGACCCTGGGCCCTTAAGTCAAAAATTGTGAAAACCAAATATGCCTTCAAAATTAATTTTAAATACATAGAAAGCTTCCTGTTGACTAGATGAATAGATTCTGGGTCTTTTTCAGCTAGTTTCTAAGATTTCGGCACCAGAAATGATGAAAAAGGCACAGAGGCACGAAATTACAAAACATATGAATTTAAAAGGTGGGGCGGGGAAGAAAACACACATTCTAAGGGTGGATATACATTGTACTGGGTCCAGAGAGTCTATTGGAATACAAATTGATGCAGTTCTAATCCGAAGCCAAAGTCACCCAAAATTGACCCTGGGCCCTTAAGTCAAAAATTGTAAAAACCAAAAATGTCTTTCAAAATTAATTTTGAATACATAGAAAGCTTCCTCTTCACTAGATGAATAGATTCTCGGTCTTTTTTATGCAAGTTTCTAAGATTTCGGCACCAGAACTGATTAAAAAGGCATAGAGGCACAAAATTTAAAAAAAAAAGAATTTAAAAGGGGGGGGGAAGAAAACACACATTCTAAGGGTGGATATACATTGTACTGGGTCCAGAGAGTCTATTGGAATACAAATTGATGCAGTTTTAACCCAAAGCCGAAGTCACCCAAAATTGACCCTGGGCCCTTAAGTCAAAAATTGTGAAAACCAAAAATGTCTTTCAAAATTAATTTTAAATACATAGAAAGCTTCCTCTTGACTAGATGAATAGATTCTGGGTCTTTTTTAGGCAAGTTTCTAAGATTTCGTCACCAGAACTGATGAAAAAGGCACAGAGGCACGAAATTACAAAACATATGAATTTAAAAGGAGGGGGGGGAAGAAAATACACTTTCTAAGGGTGGATATACATTGTACTGGGTCCAAAGAGTCTATTGGAATACAAATTGATGCAGTTCTAATCCGAAGCCGAAGTCACCCAAAATTGACCCTAGGCCATTAAGTCAAAAATTGTGAAAACCAAAAATGTCTTTCAAAATTAATTTTAAATACATAGAAAGCTTCCTCTTGACAAGATGAATAGATTCTCGGTCTTTTTATGCAAGTTTCTAAGATTTCGGCACCAGAACTGATGAAAAAGGCACAAAGGCACAAAATTTCAAAACATATGAATTTAAAAGGGGGGGGAAGAAAACGCACATTCTAAGGGTGGATATACATTGTACTGGGTCCAGAGAGTCTATTGGAATACAAATTGATGCAGTTCTAATCCGAAGCCAAAGTCACCCAAAATTGACCCTGGGCCCTTAAGTCAAAAATTGTGAAAACCAAAAATGTCTTTCAAAATTAATTCTAAATACATAGAAAGCTTCCTCTTGACTAGATGAATAGATTCTGGGTCTTTTTTAGGCAAGTTTCTAAGATTTCGGCACCAGAACTGATGAAAAAGTCACAGAGGCACAAAATTTCAAAACATATGAATTTAAAAGGGGGGGAAGAAAACACACATTCTAAGGGTGGATATACATTGTACTGGGTCCAGAGAGTCTATTGGAATACAAATTGATGCAGTTCTTATCCAAAGCCGAAGTCACCAAAAATTGACCCTGGGCCCTTAAGTCAAAAATTGTCAAACGCAAAAATGTCTTTCAAAATTAATTTTAAATACATAGAAAGCTTCCTCTTGACTAGATGAATAGATTCTCGGTCTTTTTTAGGCAAGTTTCTAAGATTTCGGCACCAAAACTAATGAAAAAGGCACAGAGGCACGAAAATACAAAACATATGAATTTAAAAGGGGGGGGGGAAGAAAACACATTCTAAGGGTGGATATACATTGTACTGGGTCCAGAGAGTCTATTGGAATACAAATTGATGCAGTTTTAACCCAAAGCCGAAGTCACCCAAAATTGACCCTGGGCCCTTAAGTCAAAAATTGTGAAAACCAAAAATGTCTTTCAAAATTAATTTTAAATACATAGAAAGCTATCTCTTGACAAGATGAATAGATTCTCGGTCTTTTTTATGCAAGTTTCTAAGATTTCGGCACCAAAACTGATGAAAAAGGCACAGAGGCACGAAAATACAAAACATATGAATTTAAAAGGGGGGGGGAAGAAAACACATTCTAAGGGTGGATATACATTGTACTGGGTCCAGAGAGTCTATTGGAATACAAATTGATGCAGTTCTAATCCGAAGCCGAAGTCACCCAAAATTGACCCTGGGCCCTTAAGTCAAAAATTGTGAAAACCAAAAATGTCTTTCAAAATTAATTTCAAATACATAGAAAGCTTCCTCTTGACTAGATGAATAGATCTGAGTCTTTTTTAGGCAAGTTTCTAAGATTTCGGCACCAGAACTGATGAAAAAGGCACAGAGGCACGAAATTACAAAACATATGAATTTAAAAGGAGGGGGGGGAAGAAAATACACATTCTAAGGGTGGATATACATTGTCCTGGGTCCATAGGGTCTATTTGAATACAAATTGATGCAGTTCTAATCCGAAGCCGAAGTCACCCAAAATTGACCCTGGGCCCTTAAGTCAAAAATTGTGAAAACCAAAAATGTCTTTCAAAATTAATTTTAAATACATAGAAAGCTTCCTCTTGACAAGATGAATAGATTCTGGGTCTTTTTTAGGCAAGTTTCTAAGATTTCAGCACCAGAAATGATGAAAAAGTCACAGAGGCACGAAATTACAAAACATATGAATTTAAAAGGGGGGGGTGAAGAAAACACACATTCTAAGGGTGGATATACATTGTACTGGGTCCAGAGAGTCTATTGGAATACAAATTGATGCAGTTCTAATCCGAAACCAAAGTCACCAAAAATTGACCCTGGGCCCTTAAGTCAAAAATTGTGAAAACCAAAAATGCCTTCAAAATTAATTTTAAATACATAAAAAGCTTCCTCTTCACTAGATGAATAGATTCTCGGTCTTTTTTATGCAAGTTTCTAAGATTTCGGCACCAGAACTGATGAAAAAGGCATTGAGGCACAAAATTTCAAAACATATGAATTTAAAAGGGGGGGGGAAGAAAACACACATTCTAAGGGTGGATATACATTGTACTGGGTCCAGAGAGTCTATTGGAATACAAATTGATGCAGTTTTAACCCGAAGCCTAAGTCACCCAAAATTGACCCTGGGCCCTTAAGTCAAAAATTGTGAAAACCAAAAATGTCTTTCAAAATTAATTTTGAATACATAGAAAGCTTCCTCTTCACTAGATGAATAGATTCTCGGTCTTTTTTATGCAAGTTTCTAAGATTTCGGCACCAGAACTGATGAAAAAGGCACAGAGGCACAAAATTTCAAAACATTTGAATTTAAAAGGGGGGGGGAAGAAAACACACATTCTAAGGGTGGATATACATTGTACTGGGTCCAGAGAGTCTATTGGAATACAAATTGATGCAGTTCTAATCCGAAGCAGAAGTCACCAAAAATTGACCCTGGGCCCTTAAGTCAAAAATTGTGAAAACCAAAAATGTCTTTCAAAATTAATTTTAAATACATAGAAAGCTTCCTCTTGACAAGATGAATAGATTCTCGGTCTTTTTTATGCAAGTTTTTAAGATTTCGGCACCAGAACTGATGAAAAAGGCACAGAGGCACAAAATTACAAAACATATGAATTTAAAAGGGGGGGAAGAAAACACACATTATAAGGGTGGATATACATTGTCCTGGGTCCAGAGAGTCTATTGGAATACAAATTGATGCAGTTCTAATCCAAGGCCGAAGTCACCCAAAATTGACCCTGGGCCCTTAAGTCAAAAATTGTGAAAACCAAAAATGCCTTCAAAATTAATTTTAGATACGTAGAAAGCTTCCTCTTGACTAGATGAATAGATTCTGGGTCTTTTTTAGGCAAGTTTCTAAGATTTCCACACCAGAACTGATGAAAAAGGCACAGAGGCACGAAATTAGAAAACATATGAATTTAAAAGGAGGGGGGGAAGAAAAAACACATTCTAAGGGTGGATATACGTTGTACTGGGTCCAGAGAGTCTATTGGAATACAAATTGATGCAGTTCTAATCCGAAGCCAAAGTCACCCAAAATTGACCCTGGGCCCTTATGTCAAAAATTGTGAAAACCAAAAAATGTCTTTCAAAATTAATTTTAATTACATAGAAAGCTTCATCTTGACTAGATGAATAGATTCTGGGTCTTTTTTAGGCAAGTTTCTAAGATTTCGGCACCAGAACTGATTAAAAAGGCACAGAGGCATGCAATTTAAAAACATATAAATTTAAAATGGGGGGAAACACACATTCTAAGGGTGGATATACTTGTACTGGGTCCAGAGAGTCTATTGGAATACAAATTGATGCAGTTCTAATCCGAAGCCGAAGTCACCCAAAATTGACCCTGGGCCCTTAAGTCAAAAATTGTGAAAACCAAAAATATCTTTCAAAATTAATTTTAAATACATAGAAAGCTATCTCTTGACAAGATGAATAGATTCTCGGTCTTTTTTATGCAAGTTTCTAAGATTTCGGCACCAGAACTGATGAAAAAGGCAGAGGCATGCAATTTAAAAACATATAAATTTAAAATGGGGGGAAACACACATTCTAAGGGTGGATATACTTGTACTGGGTCCAGAGAGTCTATTGGAATACAAATTGATGCAGTTCTAATCCGAAGCCGAAGTCACCCAAAATTGACCCTGGGCCCTTAAGTCAAAAATTGTGAAAACCAAAAATATCTTTCAAAATTAATTTTAAATACATAGAAAGCTATCTCTTGACAAGATGAATAGATTCTCGGTCTTTTTTATGCAAGTTTCTAAGATTTCGGCACCAGAACTGATGAAAAAGGCACAGAGGCACAAAATTTCAAAACATATGAATTTAAAAGGGGGGGGGAAGAAAACACACATTCTAAGGGTGGATATACATTGTACTGGGTCCAGAGAGTCTTTTGGAATACAAATTGATGCAGTTCTAATCCGAAGCCGAAGTCACCCAAAATTGACCCTGGGCCCTCAAGTCAAAAATTGTCAAAACCAAAAATGTCTTTCAAAATTAATTTTAAATACATAGAAAGCTTCCTCTTGACAAGATGAATAGATTCTCGGTCTTTTTATGCAAGTTTCTAAGATTTCGGCACCAGAACTGATGAAAAAGGCACAGAGGCACAAAATTTCAAAACATATGAATTTAAAAGGGGGGGGAAGAAAACGCACATTCTAAGGGTGGATATACATTGTACTGGGTCCAGAGAGTCTATTGGAATACAAATTGATGCAGTTCTAATCCGAAGCCAAAGTCACCCAAAATTGACCCTGGGCCCTTAAGTCAAAAATTGTGAAAACCAAAAATGTCTTTCAAAATTAATTTTGAATACATAGAAAGCTTCCTCTTCACTAGATGAATAGATTCTCGGTCTTTTTTATGCAAGTTTCTAAGATTTCGGCACCAGAACTGATGAAAAAGGCACAGAGGCACAAAATTTCAAAACATATGAATTTAAAAGGGGGGGGGAAGAAAACACACATTCTAAGGGTGGATATACATTGTACTGGGTCCAGAGAGTCTATTGGAATACAAATTGATGCAGTTCTAATCCGAAGCCGAAGTCACCCAAAATTGACCCTGGGCCCTTAAGTCAAAAATTGTCAAAACCAAAAATGTCTTTCAAAATTAATTTTAAATACATAGAAAGCTTCCTCTTGATAAGATGAATAGATTCTCGGTCTTTTTATGCAAGTTTCTAAGATTTCGGCACCAGAACTGATGAAAAAGGCACAGAGGCACAAAATTTCAAAACATATGAATTTAAAAGGGGGGGGAAGAAAACGCACATTCTAAGGGTGGATATACATTGTACTGGGTCCAGAGAGTCTATTGGAATACAAATTGATGCAGTTCTAATCCGAAGCCAAAGTCACCCAAAATTGACCCTGGGCCCTTAAGTCAAAAATTGTGAAAACCAAAAATGTCTTTCAAAATTAATTTTGAATACATAGAAAGCTTCCTCTTCACTAGATGAATAGATTCTCGGTCTTTTTTATGCAAGTTTCTAAGATTTCGGCACCAGAACTGATGAAAAAGGCATTGAGGCACAAAATTTCAAAACATATGAATTTAAAAGGGGGGGGGGAAGAAAACACACATTCTAAGGGTGGATATACATTGTACTGGGTCCAGAGAGTCTATTGGAATACAAATTGATGCAGTTTTAACCCGAAGCCTAAGTCACCCAAAATTGACCCTGGGCCCTTAAGTCAAAAATTGTGAAAACCAAAAATGTCTTTCAAAATTAATTTTGAATACATAGAAAGCTATCTCTTGACAAGATGAATAGATTCTCGGTCTTTTTTATGCAAGTTTCTAAGATTTCGGCACCAGAACTGATGAAAAAGGCACAGAGGCACAAAATTTCAAAACATATGAATTTAAAAGGGGGGGAAGAAAACACACATTCTAAGGGTGGATATACATTGTACTGGGTCCAGAGAGTCTATTGGAATACAAATTGATGCAGTTCTTATCCGAAGCCGAAGTCACCAAAAATTGACCCTGGGCCCTTAAGTCAAAAATTTTGAAAACCAAAAATGTCTTTCAAAATTAATTTTAAATACATAGAAAGCTTCTTTTGACAAGATGAATAGATTCTCGGTCTTTTTTAGGCAAGTTTCTAAGATTTCGGCACCAGAAATGATGAAAAAGGCACAGAGGCACGAAATTACAAAACATATGAATTTAAAAGAGGGGGGGAAGAAAACACACATTCTAAGGGTGGATATACATTGTACTGGGTCCAGAGAGTCTATTGGAATACAAATTGATGCAGTTCTAATCCGAAGCCGAAGCACCCAAAATTGACCCTGGGCCCTTAAGTCAAAAATTGTGAAAACCAAAAATGTCTTTCAAAATTAATTTTAAATACATAGAAAGCTTCCTCTTGACAAGATGAATAGATTCTGGGTCTTTTTTAGGCAAGTTTCTAAGATTTCGGCACCAGAACTGATGAAAAAGGCACAGAGGCACGAAATTACAAAACATATGAATTTAAAAGGAGGGGGGGGAAGAAAACACACATTCTAAGGGTGGATATACATTGTACTGGGTCCAGAGAGTCTATTGGAATACAAATTGATGCAGTTCTTATCCAAAGCCGAAGTCACCCAAAATTGACCCTGGGCCCTTAAGTCAAAAATTGTCAAAACCAAAAATGTCTTTCAAAATTAATTTTAAATACATAGAAAGCTTCCTCTTGACTAGATGAATAGATTCTGGGTCTTTTTTAGGCAAGTTTCTAAGATTTCGGCACCAGAACTGATGAAAAAGGCACAGAGGCACAAAATTTCAAAACATATGAATTTAAAAGGGGGGGGAAGAAAACGCACATTCTAAGGGTGGATATACATTGTACTGGGTCCAGAGAGTCTATTGGAATACAAATTGATGCAGTTCTAATCCGAAGCCAAAGTCACCCAAAATTGACCCTGGGCCCTTAAGTCAAAAATTGTGAAAACCAAAAATGTCTTTCAAAATTAATTTTAAATACATAGAAAGCTTCTTTTGACAAGATGAATAAATTCTCGGTCTTTTTTATGCAAGTTTTTAAGATTTCGGCACCAGAACTGATGAAAAAGGCACAGAAGCACAAAATTTCAAAACATATGAATTTAAAAGGAGGGGGGGAAGAAAACACACATTCTAAGGGGTGGATATACATTGTACTGGGTCCAGAGAGTCTATTGGAATACAAATTGATGCAGTTCTAATCCGAAGCCTAAGTCACCCAAAACTGACCCTGGGCCCTTAAGTCAAAAATTGTGAAAACCAAAAATGTCTTTCAAAATTAATTTTTATTACATAGAAAGCTATCTCTTGACAAGATGAATAGATTCTCGGTCTTTTTTATGCAAGTTTCTAAGATTTCGGCACCAGAACTGATGAAAAAGGCACAGAGGCACAAAATTTCAAAACATATGAATTTAAAAGGGGGGGAAGAAAACACACATTCTAAGGGTGGATATACATTGTACTGGGTCCAGAGAGTCTATTGGAATACAAATTGATGCAGTTCTTATCCGAAGCCGAAGTCACCAAAAATTGACCCTGGGCCCTTAAGTCAAAAATTTTGAAAACCAAAAATGTCTTTCAAAATTAATTTTAAATACATAGAAAGCTTCTTTTGACAAGATGAATAGATTCTCGGTCTTTTTTAGGCAAGTTTCTAAGATTTCGGCACCAGAAATGATGAAAAAGGCACAGAGGCACGAAATTACAAAACATATGAATTTAAAAGAGGGGGGGAAGAAAACACACATTCTAAGGGTGGATATACATTGTACTGGGTCCAGAGAGTCTATTGGAATACAAATTGATGCAGTTCTAATCCGAAGCCGAAGCACCCAAAATTGACCCTGGGCCCTTAAGTCAAAAATTGTGAAAACCAAAAATGCCTTCAAAATTAATTTTAAATACATAGAAAGCTTCCTCTTGACTAGATGAATAGATTCTGGGTCTTTTTTAGGCAAGTTTCTAAGATTTCGGCACCAGAAATGATGAAAAAGGCACAGAGGCACGAAATTACAAAACATATGAATTTAAAAGGAGGGGGGGAAGAAAACACACATTCTAAGGGTGGATATACATTGTACTGGGTCCAGAGAGTCTATTGGAATACAAATTGATGCAGTTCTTATCCAAAGCCGAAGTCACCCAAAATTGACCCTGGGCCCTTAAGTCAAAAATTGTCAAAACCAAAAATGTCTTTCAAAATTAATTTTAAATACATAGAAAGCTTCCTCTTGACTAGATGAATAGATTCTGGGTCTTTTTTAGGCAAGTTTCTAAGATTTCGGCACCAGAACTGATGAAAAAGGCACAGAGGCACGAAATTACAAAACATATAAATTTAAAAGGGGGGGAAACACACATTCTAAGGGTGGATATACGTTGTACTGGGTCCAGAGAGTCTATTGGAATACAAATTGATGCAGTTCTAATCCGAAGCCAAAGTCACCAAAAATTGACCCTGGGCCCTTAAGTCAAAAATTGTGAAAACCAAAAATGTCTTTCAAAATTAATTTTAAATACAAAGAAAGCTTCTTTTGACAAGATGAATAGATTCTCGGTCTTTTTTATGCAAGTTTTTAAGATTTCGGCACCAGAACTGATGAAAAAGGCACAGAGGCACAAAATTTCAAAACATATGAATTTAAAAGGAGGGGGGGAAGAAAACACACATTCTAAGGGTGGATATACGTTGTACTGGGTCCAGAGAGTCTATTGGAATAGAAATTGATGCAGTTCTAATCCGAAGCCGAAGTTACCAAAAATTGACCCTGGCCCTTAAGTCAAAAATTGTCAAAACCAAAAATGTCTTTCAAAATTAATTTTAAATACATAGAAAGCTTCCTCTTGACGAGATGAATAGATTCTCGGTCTTTTTTATGCAAGTTTTTAAGATTTCGGCACCAGAACTGATGAAAAAGGCAAAGAGGCACAAAATTTCAAAACATATGAATTTAAAAGGGGGGGAAGAAAACACACATTCTAAGGGTGGATATACATTGTACTGGGTCCAGAGAGTCTATTGGAATACAAATTGATGCAGTTCTAATCCGAAGCCGAAGTCACCCAAAATTGACCCTGGGCCCTTAAGTCAAAAATTGTGAAAACCAAAAATGCCTTCAAAATTAATTTTAAATACATAGAAAGCTTCCTCTTGACTAGATGAATAGATTCTGGGTCTTTTTTAGGCAAGTTTCTAAGATTTCGGCACCAAAAATGATGAAAAAGGCACAGAGGCACGAAATTACAAAACATATGAATTTAAAAGGAGGGGGGGCAAGAAAACACACATTCTAAGGGTGGATATACATTGTACTGGGTCCAGAGAGTCTATTGGAATACAAATTGATGCAGTTCTAATCCGAAGCCAAAGTCACCCAAAATTGACCCTGGGCCCTTAAGTCAAAAATTGTGAAAACCAAAAAATGTCTTTTAAAATTAATTTTAAATACATAGAAAGCTTCATCTTGACTAGATGAATAGATTCTGGGTCTTTTTTAGGCAAGTTTCTAAGATTTCGGCACCAGAACTGATGAAAAAGCGCAGAGGCACGAAATTACAAAACATATAAATTTAAAAGGGGGGGGAAGAAAACACACATTCTAAGGGTGGATATACATTGTACTGGGTCCAGAGAGTCTATTGGAATACAAATTGATGCAGTTCTAATCCGAAGCCGAAGTCACCCAAAATTTACCCTGGGCCCGTAAGTCAAAAATTGTGAAAACCAAAAATGCCTTCAAAATTAATTTTAAATACATAGAAAGCTTCCTCTTGACTAGATGAATAGATTCTGGGTCTTTTTTATGCAAGTTTCTAAGATTTCGGCACCAGAAATGATGAAAAAGGCACAGAGGCACGAAATTACAAAACATATGAATTTAAAAGGAGGGGGAAGAAAATACACATTCTAAGGGTGGATATACATTGTACTGGGTCCAGAGAGTCTATTGGAATACAAATTGATGCAGTTCTAATCCGAAGCCGAAGTCACCCAAAATTGACCCTGGGCCCTTAAGTCAAAAATTGTGAAAACCAAAAATGCCTTCAAAATTAATTTCGAATACATAGAAAGCTTCCTCTTGACTAGATGAATAGATTCTGGGTCTTTTTTAGGCAAGTTTCTAAGATTTTTGGCACCAGAAATGATGAAAAAGGCACAGAGGCACGAAATTACAAAACATATGAATTTAAAAGGAGGGGGGGGAAGAAAATACACATTCTAAGGGTGGATATACATTGTACTGGGTCCATAGAGTCTATTGGAATACAAATTGATGCAGTTCTAATCCGAAGCCGAAGTCACCCAAAATTGACCCTGGGCCCTTAAGTCAAAAATTGTCAAAACCAAAAATGTCTTTCAAAATTAATTTTAGATACATAGAAAGCTTCCTCTTGACAAGATGAATAGATTCTCGGTCTTTTTTATGCAAGTTTCTAAGATTTCGGCACCAGAACTGATGAAAAAGGCACAGAGGCACAAAATTTCAAAACATATGAATTTAAAAGGGGGGGGGGAAGAAAACACACATTCTAAGGGTGGATATACATTGTACTGGGTCCAGAGAGTCTATTGGAATACAAATTGATGCAGTTCTAATCCGAAGCCGAAGTCACCCAAAATTGACCCTGGGCCCTTAAGTCAAAAATTGTCAAAACCAAAAATGTCTTTCAAAATTAATTTTAAATACATAGAAAGCTTCCTCTTGACGAGATGAATAGATTCTCGGTCTTTTTTATGCAAGTTTCTAAGATTTCGGCACCAGAACTGATGAAAAAGCCACAGAGGCACAAAATTTCAAAACATATGAATTTAAAAGGGGGGGGGAAGAAAACACACATTCTAAGGGTGGATATACATTGTACTGGGTCCAGAGAGTCTATTGGAATACAAATTGATGCAGTTCTAATCCGAAGCCGAAGTCACCCAAAATTGACCCTGGGCCCTTAAGTCAAAAATTGTGAAAACCAAAAATGTCTTTCAAAATTAATTTTGAATACATAGAAAGCTTCCTCTTGACTAGATGAATAGATTCTGGGTCTTTTTTAGGCAAGTTTCTAAGATTTCGGCACCAGAACTGATGAAAAAGGCACAGAGGCACAAAATTTCAAAACATATGAATTTAAAAGGGGGGGGAAGAAAACACACATTCTAAGGGTGGATATACATTGTACTGGGTCCAGAGAGTCTATTGGAATACAAATTGATGCAGTTCTAATCCGAAGCCGAAGTCACCCAAAATTGACCCTGGGCCCTTAAGTCAAAAATTGTGAAAACCAAAAATGTCTTTCAAAATTAATTTCAAATACATAGAAAGCTTCCTCTTGACTAGATGAATAGATTCTGGGTCTTTTTTAGGCAAGTTTCTAAGATTTCGGCACCAGAACTGATGAAAAAGGCACAGAGGCACGAAATTACAAAACATATGAATTTAAAAGGGGGGGGGAAGAAAACACACATTCTAAGGGTGGATATACATTGTACTGGGTCCAGAGAGTCTATTGGAATACAAATTGATGCAGTTCTAATCCGAAGCCGAAGTCACCCAAAATTGACCCTGGGCCCTTAAGTCAAAAATTGTCAAAACCAAAAATGTCTTTCAAAATTAATTTTAAATACATAGAAAGCTTCCTCTTGACTAGATGAATAGATTCTGAGTCTTTTTTAGGCAAGTTTCAAAGATTTCCACACCAGAACTGATGAAAAAGGCACAGAGGCACGAAATTACAAAACATATGAATTTAAAAGGAGGGGGGGGAAGAAAACACACATTCTAAGGGTGGATATACATTGTACTGGGTCCAGAGAGTCTATTGGAATACAAATTGATGCAGTTCTAATCCGAAGCCGAAGTCACCAAAAATGGACCCTGGGCCCGTAAGTCAAAAATTGTGAAAACCAAAAATGTCTTTCAAAATTAATTTTAAATACATAGAAAGCTTCCTCTTGACAAGATGAATAGATTCTCGGTCTTTTTTAGGCAAGTTTCTAAGATTTCGGCACCAGAAATGATGAAAAAGGCACAGAGGCACGAAATTACAAAACATATGAATTTAAAAGGGGGGGAACAAAACACACATTCTAAGGGTGGATATACATTGTACTGGGTCCAGAGAGTCTATTTGAATACAAATTGATGGAGTTCTAATCGGAAGCCGAAGTCACCCAAAATTGACCCTGGGCCCTTAAGTCAAAAATTGTGAAAACCAAAAACGCCTTCAAAATTAATTTTAAATACATAGAAAGCTTCCTCTTGACAAGATGAATAGATACTCTGTCTTTATTATGCAAGTTTCTAAGATTTCGGCACCAGAACTGATGAAAAAGGCACAGAGGCACAAAATTTCAAAACATATGAATTTAAAAGGGGGGGGGGAAGAAAACACACATTCTAAGGGTGGATATACATTGTACTGGGTCCAGAGAGTCTATTGGAATACAAATTGATGCAGTTCTAATCCGAAGCCGAAGTCACCCAAAATTGACCCTGGGCCCTTAAGTCAAAAATTGTGAAAACCAAAAATGTCTTTCAAAATTAATTTTGAATACATAGAAAGCTTCCTCTTGACTAGATGAATAGATTCTCGGTCTTTTTTATGCAAGTTTCTAAGATTTTGGCACCAGAACTGATGAAAAAGGCACAGAGGCACAAAATTTCAAAACATATGAATTTAAAAGGGGGGGAAGAAAACACACATTATAAGGGTGGATATACATTGTCCTGGGTCCAGAGAGTCTATTGGAATACAAATTGATGCAGTTCTAATCCGAAGCCGAAGTCACCCAAAATTAACCCTGGGCCCTTAAGTCAAAAATTGTGAAAACCAAAAATGCCTTCAAAATTAATTTTAAATACGTAGAAAGCTTCCTCTTGACTAGATGAATAGATTCTGGGTCTTTTTTAGGCAAGTTTCTAAGATTTCGGCACCAAAAATGATGAAAAAGGCACAGAGGCACGAAATTGCAAAACATATGAATTTAAAAGGAGGGGGGGGAAGAAAACACACATTCTAAGGGTGGATATACATTGTACTGGGTCCAGAGAGTCTATTGGAATGCAAATTGATGCAGTTCTAATCCGAAGCCAAAGTCACCCAAAATTGACCCTGGGCCCTTGAGTCAAAAATTGTGAAAACCAAAAAATGTCTTTCAAAATTAATTTTAAATACATAGAAAGCTTCATCTTGACTAGATGAATAGATTCTGGGTCTTTTTTAGGCAAGTTTCTAAGATTTCGGCACCAGAACTGATGAAAAAGCGCAGAGGCACGAAATTACAAAACATATAAATTTAAAAGGGGGGGGAAGAAAACACACATTCTAAGGGTGGATATACATTGTACTGGGTCCAGAGAGTCTATTGGAATACAAATTGATGCAGTTCTAATCCGAAGCCGAAGTCACCCAAAATTGACCCTGGGCCCGTAAGTCAAAAATTGTGAAAACCAAAAATGCCTTCAAAATTAATTTTAAATACATAGAAAGCTTCCTCTTGACTAGATGAATAGATTCTGGGTCTTTTTTAGGCAAGTTTCTAAGATTTCGGCACCAGAACTGATGAAAAAGGCACAGAGGCACGAAATTACAAAACATATGAATTTAAAAGGAGGGGGAAGAAAATACACATTCTAAGGGTGGATATACATTGTACTGGGTCCAGAGAGTCTATTGGAATACAAATTGATGCAGTTCTAATCCGAAGCCGAAGTCACCCAAAATTGACCCTGGGCCCTTAAGTCAAAAATTGTGAAAACCAAAAATGTCTTTCAAAATTAATTTCAAATACATAGAAAGCTTCCTCTTCACTAGATGAATAGATTCTCGGTCTTTTTTAGGCAAGTTTCTAAGATTTCGGCACCAGAACTGATGAAAAAGGCACAGAGGCACAAAATTTCAAAACATATGAATTTAAAAGGGGGGGGGGGGGAAGAAAACACACATTCTAAGGGTGGATATACATTGTACTGGGTCCAGAGAGTCTATTGGAATACAAATTGATGCAGTTCTAATCCGAAGCCGAAGTCACCCAAAATTGACCCTGGGCCCTTAAGTCAAAAATTGTGAAAACCAAAAATGCCTTCAAAATTAATTTTAAATACGTAGAAAGCTTCCTCTTGACTAGATGAATAGATTCTGGGTCTTTTTTAGGCAAGTTTCTAAGATTTCGGCACCAAAAATGATGAAAAAGGCACAGAGGCACGAAATTACAAAACATATGAATTTAAAAGGAGGGGGGGGGGAAGAAAACACACATTCTAAGGGTGGATATACATTGTACTGGGTCCAGAGAGTCTATTGGAATACAAATTGATGCAGTTCTAATCCGAAGCCAAAGTCACCCAAAATTGACCCTGGGCCCGTAAGTCAAAAATTGTGAAAACCAAAAAATGTCTTTCAAAATTAATTTTAAATACATAGAAAGCTTCATCTTGACTAGATGAATAGATTCTGGGTCTTTTTTAGGCAAGTTTCTAAGATTTCGGCACCAGAACTGATGAAAAAGCGCAGAGGCACGAAATTACAAAACATATAAATTTAAAAGGGGGGGGAAGAAAACACACATTCTAAGGGTGGATATACATTGTACTGGGTCCAGAGAGTCTATTGGAATACAAATTGATGCAGTTCTAATCCGAAGCCGAAGTCACCCAAAATTGACCCTGGGCCCGTAAGTCAAAAATTGTGAAAACCAAAAATGCCTTCAAAATTAATTTTAAATACATAGAAAGCTTCCTCTTGACTAGATGAATAGATTCTGGGTCTTTTTTAGGCAAGTTTCTAAGATTTCGGCACCAGAAATGATGAAAAAGGCACAGAGGCACGAAATTACAAAACATATGAATTTAAAAGGAGGGGGAAGAAAATACACATTCTAAGGGTGGATATACATTGTACTGGGTCCAGAGAGTCTATTGGAATACAAATTGATGCAGTTCTAATCCGAAGCCGAAGTCACCCAAAATTGACCCTGGGCCCGTAAGTCAAAAATTGTGAAAACCAAAAATGCCTTCAAAATTAATTTTAAATACATAGAAAGCTTCCTCTTGACAAGATGAATAGATTCTCTGTCTTTTTTAGGCAAGTTTCTAAGATTTCCGCTCCAGAACTGATGAAAAAGGCACAGAGGCACGAAATTACAAAACATATGAATTTAAAAGGGGGGGGGAAGAAAACACACATTCTAAGGGTGGATATACATTGTACTGGGTCCAGAGAGTCTATTGGAATACAAATTGATGCAGTTCTAATCCGAAGCCGAAGTCACCCAAAATTGACCCTGGGCCCTTAAGTCAAAAATTGTCAAAACCAAAAATGTCTTTCAAAATTAATTTTAAATACATAGAAAGCTTCCTCTTGACTAGATGAATAGATTCTGAGTCTTTTTTAGGCAAGTTTCAAAGATTTCCACACCAGAACTGATGAAAAAGGCACAGAGGCACGAAATTACAAAACATATGAATTTAAAAGGAGGGGGGGGAAGAAAATACACATTCTAAGGGTGGATATACATTGTACTGGGTCCAGAGAGTCTATTGGAATACAAATTGATGCAGTTCTAATCCAAAGCCGAAGTCACCAAAAATGGACCCTGGGCCCGTAAGTCAAAAATTGTGAAAACCAAAAATGTCTTTCAAAATTAATTTTAAATACATAGAAAGCTTCCTCTTGACAAGATGAATAGATTCTCGGTCTTTTTTAGGCAAGTTTCTAAGATTTCGGCACCAGAAATGATGAAAAAGGCACAGAGGCACGAAATTACAAAACATATGAATTTAAAAGGGGGGGAACAAAACACACATTCTAAGGGTGGATATACATTGTACTGGGTCCAGAGAGTCTATTTGAATACAAATTGATGGAGTTCTAATCGGAAGCCGAAGTCACCCAAAATTGACCCTGGGCCCTTAAGTCAAAAATTGTGAAAACCAAAAACGCCTTCAAAATTAATTTTAAATACATAGAAAGCTTCCTCTTGACAAGATGAATAGATACTCTGTCTTTATTATGCAAGTTTCTAAGATTTCGGCACCAGAACCGATGAAAAAGGCACAGAGGCACAAAATTTCAAAACATATGAATTTAAAAGGGGGGGGGAAGAAAACACACATTCTAAGGGTGGATATACATTGTACTGGGTCCAGAGAGTCTATTGGAATACAAATTGATGCAGTTCTAATCCGAAGCCGAAGTCACCCAAAATTGACCCTGGGCCCTTAAGTCAAAAATTGTGAAAACCAAAAATGTCTTTCAAAATTAATTTTGAATACATAGAAAGCTTCCTCTTGACTAGATGAATAGATTCCCGGTCTTTTTTATGCAAGTTTCTAAGATTTTGGCACCAGAACTGATGAAAAAGGCACAGAGGCACAAAATTTCAAAACATATGAATTTAAAAGGGGGGGAAGAAAACACACATTATAAGGGTGGATATACATTGTCCTGGGTCCAGAGAGTCTATTGGAATACAAATTGATGCAGTTCTAATCCGAAGCCGAAGTCACCCAAAATTAACCCTGGGCCCTTAAGTCAAAAATTGTGAAAACCAAAAATGCCTTCAAAATTAATTTTAAATACGTAGAAAGCTTCCTCTTGACTAGATGAATAGATTCTGGGTCTTTTTTAGGCAAGTTTCTAAGATTTCGGCACCAAAAATGATGAAAAAGGCACAGAGGCACGAAATTACAAAACATATGAATTTAAAAGGAGGGGGGGGGGAAGAAAACACACATTCTAAGGGTGGATATACATTGTACTGGGTCCAGAGAGTCTATTGGAATACAAATTGATGCAGTTCTAATCCGAAGCCAAAGTCACCCAAAATTGACCCTGGGCCCGTAAGTCAAAAATTGTGAAAACCAAAAAATGTCTTTCAAAATTAATTTTAAATACATAGAAAGCTTCCTCTTGACAAGATGAATAGATTCTCGGTCTTTTTTAGGCAAGTTTCTAAGATTTCGGCACCAGAAATGATGAAAAAGGCACAGAGGCACAAAATTACAAAACATATGAATTTAAAAGGGGGGGAACAAAACACACATTCTAAGGGTGGATATACATTGTACTGGGTCCAGAGAGTCTATTGGAATACAAATTGATGCAGTTCTAATCGGAAGCCGAAGTCACCCAAAATTGACCCTGGGCCCTTAAGTCAAAAATTGTGAAAACCAAAAACGCCTTCAAAATTAATTTTAAATACATAGAAAGCTTCCTCTTGACTAGATGAATAGATTCTCGGTCTTTTTTAGGCAAGTTTCTAAGATTTCGGCACCAGAACTGATGAAAAAGGCACAGAGGCACAAAATTTCAAAACATATGAATTTAAAAGGGGGGGAGAAGAAAACACACATTCTAAGGGTGGATATACATTGTACTGGGTCCAGAGAGTCTATCGGAATACAAATTGATGCAGTTCTAATCCGAAGCCGAAGTCACCCAAAATTGACCCTGGGCCCTTAAGTCAAAAATTGTGAAAACCAAAAACGCCTTCAAAATTAATTTTAAATACATAGAAAGCTTCCTCTTGACTAGATGAATAGATTCTCGGTCTTTTTTAGGCAAGTTTCTAAGATTTCGGCACCAGAACTGATGAAAAAGGCACAGAGGCACAAAATTTCAAACATATGAATTTAAAAGGGGGGGAGAAGAAAACACACATTCTAAGGGTGGATATACATTGTACTGGGTCCAGAGAGTCTATTGGAATACAAATTGATGCAGTTCTAATCCGAAGCCGAAGTCACCCAAAATTGACCCTGGACCCTAAAGTCAAAAATTGTGAAAACCAAAAATGTCTTTCAAAATTAATTTTAAATACATAGAAAGCTTCCTCTTGACAAGATGAATAGATACTCTGTCTTTTTTATGCAAGTTTCTAAGATTTCGGCACCAGAACTGATGAAAAAGGCACAGAGGCACAAAATTTCAAAACATATGAATTTAAAAGGGGGGGGGAAGAAAACACACATTCTAAGGGTGGATATACATTGTACTGGGTCCAGAGAGTCTATTGGAATACAAATTGATGCAGTTCTAATCCGAAGCCGAAGTCACCCAAAATTGACCCTGGGCCCTTAAGTCAAAAATTGTGAAAACCAAAAATGTCTTTCAAAATTAATTTTGAATACATAGAAAGCTTCCTCTTCACTAGATGAATAGATTCTCGGTCTTTTTTATGCAAGTTTCTAAGATTTTGGCACCAGAACTGATGAAAAAGGCACAGAGGCACAAAATTTCAAAACATATGAATTTAAAAGGGGGGGAAGAAAACACACATTATAAGGGTGGATATACATTGTCCTGGGTCCAGAGAGTCTATTGGAATACAAATTGATGCAGTTCTAATCCGAAGCCGAATTCACCCAAAATTAACCCTGGGCCCTTAAGTCAAAAATTGTGAAAACCAAAAATGCCTTCAAAATTAATTTTAAATACGTAGAAAGCTTCCTCTTGACTAGATGAATAGATTCTGGGTCTTTTTTAGGCAAGTTTCTAAGATTTAGGCACCAAAAATGATGAAAAAGGCACAGAGGCACGAAATTACAAAACATATGAATTTAAAAGGAGGGGGGGGGGAAGAAAACACACATTCTAAGGGTGGATATACATTGTACTGGGTCCAGAGAGTCTATTGGAATACAAATTGATGCAGTTCTAATCCGAAGCCAAAGTCACCCAAAATTGACCCTGGGCCCTTGAGTCAAAATTTGTGAAAACCAAAAAATGTCTTTCAAAATTAATTTTAAATACATAGAAAGCTTCATCTTGACTAGATGAATAGATTCTGGGTCTTTTTTAGGCAAGTTTCTAAGATTTCGGCACCAGAACTGATGAAAAAGCGCAGAGGCACGAAATTACAAAACATATAAATTTAAAAGGGGGGGGAAGAAAACACACATTCTAAGGGTGGATATACATTGTACTGGGTCCAGAGAGTCTATTGGAATACAAATTGATGCAGTTCTAATCCGAAGCCGAAGTCACCCAAAATTGACCCTGGGCCCGTAAGTCAAAAATTGTGAAAACCAAAAATGCCTTCAAAATTAATTTTAAATACATAGAAAGCTTCCTCTTGACTAGATGAATAGATTCTGGGTCTTTTTTAGGCAAGTTTCTAAGATTTCGGCACCAGAAATGATGAAAAAGGCACAGAGGCACGACATTACAAAACATATGAATTTAAAAGGAGGGGGAAGAAAATACACATTCTAAGGGTGGATATACATTGTACTGGGTCCAGAGAGTCTATTGGAATACAAATTGATGCAGTTCTAATCCGAAGCCGAAGTCACCCAAAATTGACCCTGGGCCCTTAAGTCAAAAATTGTGAAAACCAAAAATGTCTTTCAAAATTAATTTCAAATACATAGAAAGCTTCCTCTTCACTAGATGAATAGATTCTCGGTCTTTTTTAGGCAAGTTTCTAAGATTTCGGCACCAGAACTGATGAAAAAGGCACAGAGGCACAAAATTTCAAAACATATGAATTTAAAAGGGGGGGGGAAGATAACACACATTCTAAGGGTGGATATACATTGTACTGGGTCCAGAGAGTCTATTGGAATACAAATTGATGCAGTTCTAATCCGAAGCCGAAGTCACCCAAAATTGACCCTGGGCCCTTAAGTCAAAAATTGTCAAAACCAAAAATGTCTTTCAAACTTAATTTTAAATACATAGAAAGCTTCCTCTTGACCAGATGAATAGATTCTCGGTCTTTTTCATGCAAGTTTCTAAGATTTCAGCTCCAGAACTGATGAAAAAGCCACAGAGGCACAAAATTTCAAAACATATGAATTTAAAAGGGGGGGGGAAGAAAACACACATTCTAAGGGTGGATATACATTGTACTGGGTCCAGAGAGTCTATTGGAATACAAATTGATGCAGTTCTAATCCGAAGCCGAAGTCACCCAAAATTGACCCTGGGCCCTTAAGTCAAAAATTGTGAAAACCAAAAATGTCTTTCAAAATTAATTTTGAATACATAGAAAGCTTCCTCTTGACTAGATGAATAGATTCTGGGTCTTTTTTAGGCAAGTTTCTAAGATTTCGGCACCAGAACTGATGAAAAAGGCACAGAGGCACAAAATTTCAAAACATATGAATTTAAAAGGGGGGGGGGAGAAAACACACATTCTAAGGGTGGATATACATTGTACTGGGTCCAGAGAGTCTATTGGAATACAAATTGATGCAGTTCTAATCCGAAGCCGAAGTCACCCAAAATTGACCCTGGGCCCTTAAGTCAAAAATTGTGAAAACCAAAAATGTCTTTCAAAATTAATTTCAAATACATAGAAAGCTTCCTCTTGACTAGATGAATAGATTCTCGGTCTTTTTTATGCAAGTTTCTAAGATTTCGGCACCAGAACTGATGAAAAAGGCACAGAGGCACGAAATTACAAAACATATGAATTTAAAAGGAGGGGGGGGCAAGAAAACACACATTCTAAGGGTGGATATACATTGTACTGGGTCCAGAGAGTCTATTGGAATACAAATTGATGCAGTTCTAATCCGAAGCCGAAGTCACCCAAAATTGACCCTGGGCCCTTAAGTCAAAAATTGTCAAAACCAAAAATGTCTTTCAAACTTAATTTTAAATACATAGAAAGCTTCCTCTTGACAAGATGAATAGATTCTCGGTCTTTTTTAGGCAAGTTTCTAAGATTTCCGCTCCAGAACTGATGAAAAAGGCACAGAGGCACGAAATTACAAAACATATGAATTTAAAAGGGGGGGGGAAGAAAACACACATTCTAAGGGTGGATATACATTGTACTGGGTCCAGAGAGTCTATTGGAATACAAATTGATGCAGTTCTAATCCGAAGCCGAAGTCACCCAAAATTGACCCTGGCCCCTTAAGTCAAAAATTGTCAAAACCAAAAATGTCTTTCAAAATTAATTTTAAATACATAGAAAGCTTCATCTTGACAAGATGAATAGATTCTCGGTCTTTTTTGTGCAAGTTTCTAAGATTTCGGCACCAGAACTGATGAAAAAGGCACAGAGGCACAAAATTTCAAAACATATGAATTTAAAAGGGGGGGGGGAAGAAAACACACATTCTAAGGGTGGATATACATTGAACTGGGTCCAGAGAGTCTATTGGAATACAAATTGATGCAGTTCTAATCCGAAGCCGAAGTCACCCAAAATTGACCCTGGGCCCTTAAGTCAAAAATTGTGAAAACCAAAAATGTCTTTCAAAAAAAATTTCATATACATAGAAAGCTTCCTCTTGACTAGATGAATAGATTCTGAGTCTTTTTTAGGCAAGTTTCTAAGATTTCGGCACCAGAAATGATGAAAAAGGCACAGAGGCACGAAATTACAAAACATATGAATTTAAAAGGAGGGGGGGGGAAGAAAATACACATTCTAAGGGTGGATATACATTGTACCTGGTCCAGAGAGTCTATTGGAATACAAATTGATGCAGTTCTAATCCGAAGCCGAAGTCACCCAAAATTGACCCTGGGCCCTTAAGTCAAAAATTGTGAAAACCAAAAACGCCTTCAAAATTAATTTTAAATACATAGAAAGCTTCCTCTTGACTAGATGAATAGATTCTCGGTCTTTTTTAGGCAAGTTTCTAAGATTTCGGCACCAGAACTGATGAAAAAGGCACAGAGGCACAAAATTTCAAAACATATGAATTTAAAAGGGGGGGAGAAGAAAACACACATTCTAAGGGTGGATATACATTGTACTGGGTCCAGAGAGTCTATTGGAATACAAATTGATGCAGTTCTAATCCGAAGCCGAAGTCACCCAAAATTGACCCTGGGCCCTTAAGTCAAAAATTGTGAAAACCAAAAATGTCTTTCAAAATTAATTTTGAATACATAGAAAGCTTCCTCTTCACTAGATGAATAGATTCTCGGTCTTTTTTAGGCAAGTTTCTAAGATTTCGGCACCAGAACTGATGAAAAAGGCACAGAGGCACAAAATTTCAAAACATATGAATTTAAAAGGGGGGGGGAAGATAACACACATTCTAAGGGTGGATATACATTGTACTGGGTCCAGAGAGTCTATTGGAATACAAATTGATGCAGTTCTAATCCGAAGCCGAAGTCACCCAAAATTGACCCTGGGCCCTTAAGTCAAAAATTGTGAAAACCAAAAATGCCTTCAAAATTAATTTTAATCGTAGAAAGCTTCCTGTTGACTAGATGAATAGATTCTGGGTCTTTTTTAGGCAAGTTTCTAAGATTTCGGCACCAGAACTGATGAAAAAGGCACAGAGGCACGAAATTACAAAACATATGAATTTAAAAGGAGGGGGGGGCAAGAAAACACACATTCTAAGGGTGGATATACATTGTACTGGGTCCAGAGAGTCTATTGGAATACAAATTGATGCAGTTCTAATCCGAAGCCGAAGTCACCCAAAATTGACCCTGGGCCCTTAAGTCAAAAATTGTGAAAACCAAAAATGTCTTTCAAAATTAATTTTAAATACATAGAAAGCTTCCTCTTGACAAGATGAATAGATTCTCGGTCTTTTTTATGCAAGTTTCTAAGATTTCGGCACCAGAACTGATGAAAAAGGCACAGAGGCACAAAATTTCAAAACATATGAATTTAAAAGGGGGGGGGGAAGAAAACACACATTCTAAGGGTGGATATACATTGTACTGGGTCCAGAGAGTCTATTGGAATAGAAATTGATGCAGTTCTAATCCGAAGCCGAAGTCACCCAAAATTGACCCTGGGCCCTTAAGTCAAAAATTGTCAAAACCAAAAATGTCTTTCAAAATTAATTTTAAATACATAGAAAGCTTCCTCTTGACCAGATGAATAGATTCTCGGTCTTTTTCATGCAAGTTTCTAAGATTTCAGCACCAGAACTGATGAAAAAGCCACAGAGGCACAAAATTTCAAAACATATGAATTTAAAAGGGGGGGGGGAAGAAAACACACATTCTAAGGGTGGATATACATTGTACTGGGTCCAGAGAGTCTATTGGAATACAAATTGATGCAGTTCTAATCCGAAGCCGAAGTCACCCAAAATTGACCCTGGGCCCTTAAGTCAAAAATTGTGAAAACCAAAAATGTCTTTCAAAATTAATTTTGAATACATAGAAAGCTTCCTCTTGACTAGATGAATAGATTCTGGGTCTTTTTTAGGCAAGTTTCTAAGATTTCGGCACCAGAACTGATGAAAAAGGCACAGAGGCACAAAATTTCAAAACATATGAATTTAAAAGGGGGGGGAAGAAAACACACATTCTAAGGGTGGATATACATTGTACTGGGTCCAGAGAGTCTATTGGAATAGAAATTGATGCAGTTCTAATCCGAAGCCGAAGTCACCCAAAATTGACCCTGGGCCCTTAAGTCAAAAATTGTGAAAACCAAAAATGTCTTTCAAAATTAATTTCAAATACATAGAAAGCTTCCTCTTGACTAGATGAATAGATTCTGGGTCTTTTTTAGGCAAGTTTCTAAGATTTCGGCACCAGAACTGATGAAAAAGGCACAGAGGCACAAAATTTCAAAACATATGAATTTAAAAGGGGGGGAAGAAAACACACATTCTAAGGGTGGATATACATTGTACTGGGTCCAGAGAGTCTATTGGAATAGAAATTGATGCAGTTCTAATCCGAAGCCGAAGTCACCCAAAATTGACCCTGGGCCCTTAAGTCAAAAATTGTGAAAACCAAAAATGTCTTTCAAAATTAATTTCAAATACATAGAAAGCTTCCTCTTGACTAGATGAATAGATTCTGGGTCTTTTTTAGGCAAGTTTCTAAGATTTCGGCACCAGAACTGATGAAAAAGGCACAGAGGCACGAAATTACAAAACATATGAATTTAAAAGGAGGGGGGGGCAAGAAAACACACATTCTAAGGGTGGATATACATTGTACTGGGTCCAGAGAGTCTATTGGAATACAAATTGATGCAGTTCTAATCCGAAGCCGAAGTCACCCAAAATTGACCCTGGGCCCTTAAGTCAAAAATTGTCAAAACCAAAAATGTCTTTCAAACTTAATTTTAAATACATAGAAAGCTTCCTCTTGACAAGATGAATAGATTCTCGGTCTTTTTTAGGCAAGTTTCTAAGATTTCCGCTCCAGAACTGATGAAAAAGGCACAGAGGCACGAAATTACAAAACATATGAATTTAAAAGGGGGGGGAGAAAACACACATTCTAAGGGTGGATATACATTGTACTGGGTCCAGAGAGTCTATTGGAATACAAATTGATGCAGTTCTAATCCGAAGCCGAAGTCACCCAAAATTGACCCTGGGCCCTTAAGTCAAAAATTGTCAAAACCAAAAATGTCTTTCAAACTTAATTTTAAATACATAGAAAGCTTCCTCTTGACCAGATGAATAGATTCTCGGTCTTTTTCATGCAAGTTTCTAAGATTTCAGCTCCAGAACTGATGAAAAAGCCACAGAGGCACAAAATTTCAAAACATATGAATTTAAAAGGGGGGGGGGAAGAAAACACACATTCTAAGGGTGGATATACATTGTACTGGGTCCAGAGAGTCTATTGGAATACAAATTGATGCAGTTCTAATCCGAAGCCGAAGTCACCCAAAATTGACCCTGGGCCCTTAAGTCAAAAATTGTGAAAACCAAAAATGTCTTTCAAAATTAATTTTGAATACATAGAAAGCTTCCTCTTGACTAGATGAATAGATTCTGGGTCTTTTTTAGGCAAGTTTCTAAGATTTCGGCACCAGAACTGATGAAAAAGGCACAGAGGCACGAAATTACAAAACATATGAATTTAAAAGGAGGGGGGGGCAAGAAAACACACATTCTAAGGGTGGATATACATTGTACTGGGTCCAGAGAGTCTATTGGAATACAAATTGATGCAGTTCTAATCCGAAGCCGAAGTCACCCAAAATTGACCCTGGGCCCTTAAGTCAAAAATTGTCAAAACCAAAAATGTCTTTCAAACTTAATTTTAAATACATAGAAAGCTTCCTCTTGACAAGATGAATAGATTCTCGGTCTTTTTTAGGCAAGTTTCTAAGATTTCCGCTCCAGAACTGATGAAAAAGGCACAGAGGCACGAAATTACATAACATATGTATTTAAAAGGGGGGGAAGAAAACACACATTCTAAGGGTGGATATACATTGTACTGGGTCCAGAGAGTCTATTGGAATACAAATTGATGCAGTTCTAATCCGAAGCCGAAGTCACCCAAAATTGACCCTGGGCCCTTAAGTCAAAAATTGTCAAAACCAAAAATGTCTTTCAAAATTAATTTTAAATACATAGAAAGCTTCATCTTGACAAGATGAATAGATTCTCGGTCTTTTTTAGGCAAGTTTCTAAGATTTCGGCACCAGAACTGATGAAAAAGGCACAGAGGCACAAAATTTCAAAACATATGAATTTAAAAGGGGGGGGGGAAGAAAACACACATTCTAAGGGTGGATATACATTGTACTGGGTCCAGAGAGTCTATTGGAATACAAATTGATGCAGTTCTAATCCGAAGCCGAAGTCACCCAAAATTGACCCTGGGCCCTTAAGTCAAAAATTGTCAAAACCAAAAATGTCTTTCAAACTTAATTTTAAATACATAGAAAGCTTCCTCTTGACCAGATGAATAGATTCTCGGTCTTTTTCATGCAAGTTTCTAAGATTTCAGCTCTAGAACTGATGAAAAAGCCACAGAGGCACAAAATTTCAAAACATATGAATTTAAAAGGGGGGGGGGAAGAAAATACACATTCTAAGGGTGGATATACATTGTACTGGGTCCAGAGAGTCTATTGGAATACAAATTGGTGCAGTTCTAATCCGAAGCCGAAGTCACCCAAAATTGACCCTGGGCCCTTAAGTCAAAAATTGTGAAAACCAAAAATGTCTTTCAAAATTAATTTTGAATACATAGAAAGCTTCCTCTTGACTAGATGAATAGATTCTGGGTCTTTTTTAGGCAAGTTTCTAAGATTTCGGCACCAGAACTGATGAAAAAGGCACAGAGGCACGAAATTACAAAACATATGAATTTAAAAGGAGGGGGGGGCAAGAAAACACACATTCTAAGGGTGGATATACATTGTACTGGGTCCAGAGAGTCTATTGGAATACAAATTGATGCAGTTCTAATCCGAAGCCGAAGTCACCCAAAATTGACCCTGGGCCCTTAAGTCAAAAATTGTCAAAACCAAAAATGTCTTTCAAACTTAATTTTAAATACATAGAAAGCTTCCTCTTGACAAGATGGATAGATTCTCGGTCTTTTTTAGGCAAGTTTCTAAGATTTCCGCTCCAGAACTGATGAAAAAGGCACAGAGGCACGAAATTACAAAACATATGAATTTAAAAGGGGGGGGAAGAAAACACACATTCTAAGGGTGGATATACATTGTACTGGGTCCAGAGAGTCTATTGGAATACAAATTGATGCAGTTCTAATCCGAAGCCGAAGTCACCCAAAATTGACCCTGGGCCCTTAAGTCAAAAATTGTCAAAACCAAAAATGTCTTTCAAAATTAATTTCAAATACATAGAAAGCTTCATCTTGACAAGATGAATAGATTCTCGGTCTTTTTTAGGCAAGTTTCTAAGATTTCGGCACCAGAACTGATGAAAAAGGCACAGAGGCACAAAATTTCAAAACATATGAATTTAAAAGGGGGGGGGGAAGAAAACACACATTCTAAGGGTGGATATACATTGTACTGGGTCCAGAGAGTCTATTGGAATACAAATTGATGCAGTTCTAATCCGAAGCCGAAGTCACCCAAAATTGACCCTGGGCCCTTAAGTCAAAAATTGTCAAAACCAAAAATGTCTTTCAAACTTAATTTTAAATACATAGAAAGCTTCCTCTTGACCAGATGAATAGATTCTCAGTCTTTTTCATGCAAGTTTCTAAGATTTCAGCTCCAGAACTGATGAAAAAGCCACAGAGGCACAAAATTTCAAAACATATGAATTTAAAAGGGGGGGGGGAAGAAAACACACATTCTAAGGGTGGATATACATTGTACTGGGTCCAGAGAGTCTATTGGAATACAAATTGATGCAGTTCTAATCCGAAGCCGAAGTCACCCAAAATTGACCCTGGGCCCTTAAGTCAAAAATTGTGAAAACCAAAAATGTCTTTCAAAATTAATTTTGAATACATAGAAAGCTTCCTCTTGACTAGATGAATAGATTCTGGGTCTTTTTTAGGCAAGTTTCTAAGATTTCGGCACCAGAACTGATGAAAAAGGCACAGAGGCACAAAATTTCAAAACATATGAATTTAAAAGGGGGGGGAAGAAAACACACATTCTAAGGGTGGATATACATTGTACTGGGTCCAGAGAGTATTGGAATACAAATTGATGCAGTTCTAATCCGAAGCCGAAGTCACCCAAAATTGACCCTGGGCCCTTAAGTCAAAAATTGTGAAAACCAAAAATGTCTTTCAAAATTAATTTCAAATACATAGAAAGCTTCCTCTTGACTAGATGAATAGATTCTCGGTCTTTTTTATGCAAGTTTCTAAGATTTCGGCACCAGAACTGATGAAAAAGGCACAGAGGCACGAAATTACAAAACATATGAATTTAAAAGGAGGGGGGGGCAAGAAAACACACATTCTAAGGGTGGATATACATTGTACTGGGTCCAGAGAGTCTATTGGAATACAAATTGATGCAGTTCTAATCCGAAGCCGAAGTCACCCAAAATTGACCCTGGGCCCTTAAGTCAAAAATTGTCAAAACCAAAAATGTCTTTCAAACTTAATTTTAAATACATAGAAAGCTTCCTCTTGACAAGATGAATAGATTCTCGGTCTTTTTTAGGCAAGTTTCTAAGATTTCCGCTCCAGAACTGATGAAAAAGGCACAGAGGCACGAAATTACAAAACATATGAATTTAAAAGGGGGGGGGGAAGAAAACACACATTCTAAGGGTGGATATACATTGTACTGGGTCCAGAGAGTCTATTGGAATACAAATTGATGCAGTTCTAATCCGAAGCCGAAGTCACCCAAAATTGACCCTGGCCCCTTAAGTCAAAAATTGTCAAAACCAAAAATGTCTTTCAAAATTAATTTTAAATACATAGAAAGCTTCATCTTGACAAGATGAATAGATTCTCGGTCTTTTTTGTGCAAGTTTCTAAGATTTCGGCACCAGAACTGATGAAAAAGGCACAGAGGCACAAAATTTCAAAACATATGAATTTAAAAGGGGGGGGGGGGAAGAAAACACACATTCTAAGGGTGGATATACATTGAACTGGGTCCAGAGAGTCTATTGGAATACAAATTGATGCAGTTCTAATCCGAAGCCGAAGTCACCCAAAATTGACCCTGGGCCCTTAAGTCAAAAATTGTGAAAACCAAAAATGTCTTTCAAAATTAATTTCAAATACATAGAAAGCTTCCTCTTGACTAGATGAATAGATTCTGAGTCTTTTTTAGGCAAGTTTCTAAGATTTCGGCACCAGAAATGATGAAAAAGGCACAGAGGCACGAAATTACAAAACATATGAATTTAAAAGGAGGGGGGGGAAGAAAATACACATTCTAAGGGTGGATATACATTGTACTGGGTCCAGAGAGTCTATTGGAATACAAATTGATGCAGTTCTAATCCGAAGCCGAAGTCACCCAAAATTGACCCTGGGCCCTTAAGTCAAAAATTGTGAAAACCAAAAACGCCTTCAAAATTAATTTTAAATACATAGAAAGCTTCCTCTTGACTAGATGAATAGATTCTCGGTCTTTTTTAGGCAAGTTTCTAAGATTTCGGCACCAGAACTGATGAAAAAGGCACAGAGGCACAAAATTTCAAAACATATGAATTTAAAAGGGGGGGAGAAGAAAACACACATTCTAAGGGTGGATATACATTGTACTGGGTCCAGAGAGTCTATTGGAATACAAATTGATGCAGTTCTAATCCGAAGCCGAAGTCACCCAAAATTGACCCTGGGCCCTTAAGTCAAAAATAGTGAAAACCAAAAATGTCTTTCAAAATTAATTTTGAATACATAGAAAGCTTCCTCTTCACTAGATGAATAGATTCTCGGTCTTTTTTATGCAAGTTTCTAAGATTTTGGCACCAGAACTGATGAAAAAGGCACAGAGGCACAAAATTTCAAAACATATGAATTTAAAAGGGGGGGAAGAAAACACACATTATAAGGGTGGATATACATTGTACTGGGTCCAGAGAGTCTATTGGAATACAAATTGATGCAGTTCTAATCCGAAGCCGAAGTCACCCAAAATTGACCCTGGGCCCTTAAGTCAAAAATTGTGAAAACCAAAAATGCCTTCAAAATTAATTTTAAATACGTAGAAAGCTTCCTCTTGACTAGATGAATAGATTCTGGGTCTGTTTTAGGCAAGTTTCTAAGATTTCGGCACAAAAATGATGAAAAAGGCACAGAGGCACGAAATTACAAAACATATGAATTTAAAAGGAGGGGGGGGAAGAAAACACACATTCTAAGGGTGGATATACATTGTACTGGGTCCAGAGAGTCTATTGGAATACAAATTGATGCAGTTCTAATCCGAAGCCAAAGTCACCCAAAATTGACCCTGGGCCCTTAAGTCAAAAATTGTGAAAACCAAAAAATGTCTTTCAGAATTAATTTTAAATACATAGAAAGCTTCATCTTGACTAGATGAATAGATTCTGGGTCTTTTTTAGGCAAGTTTCTAAGATTTCGGCACCAGAACTGATGAAAAAGCGCAGAGGCACGAAATTACAAAACATATAAATTTAAAAGGGGGGGGAAGAAAACACACATTCTAAGGGTGGATATACATTGTACTGGGTCCAGAGAGTCTATTGGAATACAAATTGATGCAGTTCTAATCCGAAGCCGAAGTCACCCAAAATTTACCCTGGGCCCGTAAGTCAAAAATTGTGAAAACCAAAAATGCCTTCAAAATTAATTTTAAATACATAGAAAGCTTCCTCTTGACTAGATGAATAGATTCTCGGTCTTTTTTAGGCAAGTTTCTAAGATTTCGGCACCAGAACTGATGAAAAAGGCACAGAGGCACAAAATTACAAAACATATGAATTTAAAAGGAGGGGGAAGAAAATACACATTCTAAGGGTGGATATACATTGTACCTGGTCCAGAGAGTCTATTGGAATACAAATTGATGCAGTTCTAATCCGAAGCCGAAGTCACCCAAAATTGACCCTGGGCCCTTAAGTCAAAAATTGTGAAAACCAAAAATGTCTTTCAAAATTAATTTCAAATATATAGAAAGCTTCCTCTTCACTAGATGAATAGATTCTCGGTCTTTTTTAGGCAAGTTTCTAAGATTTCGGCACCAGAACTGATGAAAAAGGCACAGAGGCACAAAATTTCAAAACATATGAATTTAAAAGGGGGGGGGGAAGAAAACACACATTCTAAGGGTGGATATACATTGTACTGGGTCCAGAGAGTCTATTGGAATACAAATTGATGCAGTTCTAATCCGAAGCCGAAGTCACCCAAAATTGACCCTGGGCCCTTAAGTCAAAAATTGTGAAAACCAAAAATGCCTTCAAAATTAATTTTATATCGTATAAAGCTTCCTGTTGACTAGATGAATAGATTCTGGGTCTTTTTTAGGCAAGTTTCTAAGATTTCCGCACCAGAACTGATGAAAAAGGCACAGAGGCACAAAATTTCAAAACATATGAATTTAAAAGGAGGGGGGGAAGAAAACACACATTCTAAGGGTGGATATACATTGTACTGGGTCCAGAGAGTCTATTGGAATACAAATTGATGCAGTTCTAATCCGAAGCCAAAGTCACCCAAAATTGACCCTGGGCCCTTAAGTCAAAAATTGTGAAAACCAAAAAATGTCTTTCAAAATTAATTTTAAATACATAGAAAGCTTCATCTTGACTAGATGAATAGATTCTGGGTCATTTTTAGGCAAGTTTCTAAGATTTCGGCACCAAAAATGATGAAAAAGGCACAGAGGCACGAAATTACAAAACATATGAATTTAAAAGGAGGGGGGGGGGAAGAAAACACACATTCTAAGGGTGGATATACATTGTACTGGGTCCAGAGAGTCTATTGGAATACAAATTGATGCAGTTCTAATCCGAAGCCAAAGTCACCCAAAATTGACCCTGGGCCCTTAAGTCAAAAATTGTGAAAACCAAAAAATGTCTTTCAAAATTAATGTTAAATACATAGAAAGCTTCATCTTGACTAGATGAATAGATTCTGGGTCTTTTTTAGGCAAGTTTCTAAGATTTCGGCACCAGAACTGATGAAAAAGCGCAGAGGCACGAAATTACAAAACATATAAATTTAAAAGGGGGGGGAAGAAAACACATTCTAAGGGTGGATATACATTGTACTGGGTCCAGAGAGTCTATTGGAATACAAATTGATACAGTTCTAATCCGAAGCCGAAGTCACCCAAAATTTACCCTGGGCCCGTAAGTCAAAAATTGTGAAAACCAAAAATGCCTTCAAAATTAATTTTAAATACATAGAAAGCTTCCTCTTGACTAGATGAATAGATTCTGGGTCTTTTTTAGGCAAGTTTCTAAGATTTCGGCACCAGAAATGATGAAAAAGGCACAGAGGCACGAAATTACAAAACATATGAATTTAAAAGGAGGGGGAAGAAAATACACATTCTAAGGGTGGATATACATTTTACTGGGTCCAGAGAGTCTATTGGAATACAAATTGATGCAGTTCTAATCCGAAGCCGAAGTCACCCAAAATTGACCCTGGGCCCTTAAGTCAAAAATTGTGAAAACCAAAAATGTCTTTCAAAATTAATTTCAAATATATAGAAAGCTTCCTCTTCACTAGATGAATAGATTCTCGGTCTTTTTTAGGCAAGTTTCTAACATTTCGGCACCAGAACTGATGAAAAAGGCACAGAGGCACAAAATTTCAAAACATATGAATTTAAAAGGGGGGGGGGGGAAGAAAACACACATTCTAAGGGTGGATATACATTGTACTGGGTCCAGAGAGTCTATTGGAATACAAATTGATGCAGTTCTAATCCGAAGCCAAAGTCACCCAAAATTGACCCTGGGCCCTTAAGTCAAAAATTGTGAAAACCAAAAATGCCTTCAAAATTAATTTTAAATCGTATAAAGCTTCCTGTTGACTAGATGAATAGATTCTCGGTCTTTTTTAGGCAAGTTTCTAAGATTTCCGCACCAGAACTGATGAAAAAGGCACAGAGGCACAAAATTTCAAAACATATGAATTTAAAAGGAGGGGGGGAAGAAAACACACATTCTAAGGGTGGATATACATTGTACTGGGTCCAGAGAGTCTATTGGAATACAAATTGATGCAGTTCTAATCCGAAGCCAAAGTCACCCAAAATTGACCCTGGGCCCTTAAATCAAAAATTGTGAAAACCAAAAAATGTCTTTCAAAATTAATTTTAAATACATAGAAAGCTTCATCTTGACTAGATGAATAGATTCTGGGTCATTTTTAGGCAAGTTTCTAAGATTTCAGCACCAGAACTGATGAAAAAGGCACAGAGGCACGAAATTACAAAACATATGAATTTAAAAGGGGGGGGAAGAAAACACACATTCTAAGGGTGGATATGCATTGTACTGGGTCCAGAGAGTCTATTGGAATACAAATTGATGCAGTTCTAATCCGAAGCCGAAGTCACCCAAAATTGACCCTGGGCCCTTAAGTCAAAAATTGTGAAAACCAAAAACGCCTTCAAAATTAATTTTAAATACATAGAAAGCTTCCTCTTGACTAGATGAATAGATTCTGGGTCTTTTTAGGCAAGTTTCCAAGATTTCGGCACCAGAAATGATGAAAAAGGCACAGAGGCACGAAATTACAAAACATATGAATTTAAAAGGAGGGGGGGGGAAGAAAACACACATTCTAAGGGTGGATATACATTGTACTGGGTCCAGAGAGTCTATTGGAATACAAATTGATGCAGTTCTAATCCGAAGCCAAAGTCACCCAAAATTGACCCTGGGCCCTTAAGTCAAAAATTGTGAAAACCAAAAATGTCTTTCAAAATGAATTTCAAATACATAGAAAGCTTCCTCTTCACTAGATGAATAGATTCTCGGTCTTTTTTAGGCAAGTTTCTAAGATTTCGGCACCAGAACTGATGAAAAAGGCACAGAGGCACAAAATTTCAAAACATATGAATTTAAAAGGGGGGGGAAGAAAACACACATTCTAAGGGTGGATATACATTGTACTGGGTCCAGAGAGTCTCTTGGAATACAAATTGATGCAGTTCTAACCCGAAGCCGAAGTCACCCAAAATTGACCCTGGGCCCCTAAGTCAAAAATTGTCAAAACCAAAAATGTCTTTCAAAATTAATTTTAAATACATAGAAAGCTTCCTCTTGACTAGATGAATAGATTCTGGGTCTTTTTTAGGCAAGTTTCTAAGATTTTGGCACCAGAACTGATGAAAAAGGCACAGAGGCACAAAATTACAAAACATATGAATTTAAAAGGGGGGGGAAGAAAACACACATTCTAAGGGTGGATATACATTGTACTGGGTCCAGAGAGTCTATTGGAATACAAATTGATGCAGTTCTAATCCGAAGCTGAAGTCACCCAAAATTGACCCTGGGCCCTTAAGTCAAAAATTGTGAAAACCAAAAATGTCTTTCAAAATTAATTTCAAATACATAGAAAGCTTCCTCTTGACAAGATGAATAGATTCTGGGTCTTTTTTAGGCAAGTTTCTAAGATTTCGGCACCAGAACTGATGAAAAAGGCACAGAGGCACAAAATTACAAAACATATGAATTTAAAAGGGGGGGGGAAGAAATATATAAAGGTCATATAGCCTTTAAACAATATATATATATATATATATATATATATATATATATATATTTATATATATATATATATATATATATATATATATATATATAACTACTGACATCTTAAGTTCCGCCATCATGGACATCAGTGCTGACATCTCGGAAGGCATATTCAAAATCTCAGACTTAAAAAAGGCATTTTCTTTCTTTAGTCTAGAGAAATCGTCCTGGTCTTTGATTTCACCTGTAGTACCGCTGATAGGTGCGCTTGACACTGCACCGCATGGTGCATCGCTCTCGGCACCTGTAGATTTCAGCTCGCCTGAAGTTCTATCGATAGGTGCATTTTCTTGATCCAAACCTTCAGGGCCTTCGCAAGTGGGGCAAGTCCTTCTTCGACCATCATAAGAAGTCCCACATAAATCGCAGACCACCATGATCAATAGCAGACTGAACAGACGCCACATAGAAAAGGTTAGCTGTGGTAGTAGTAGTAGTGTAGTATACGTCTTTCAGGTTTGGTTGACAGGTGAGTAGTGGTATGACCCGTACGTGCGCTCGCAGGCGCTAGTGGTGGTGTGTTGATTGGGGAAGTAGACTACAGGTGGCGCCTACGTTCCTTTATATACACATATACCTGAAGTTATATGTTTTTTATATATATATATATATATATATATATATATATATATATATATATATATATATATATATATATATATATATATATATATGTATATATCCTCTGCCGTTCACCAGTATGTTTTCATAAAAGGACATTTACCAAGTCTTTTATCGGCCCGCACTTCCTTTGCCTCAATGCATTACATTAAGCCCAACGCACACTGGGCGACTTTGTTCCTTGCGATATGCTTGAGACTTTTTAGGAAAAATATCGCAAGGGGTGTGCAATAAATGCGGCAGGGGTCGGGAAAAGTCGCCGACAAATTTTGCTCGAGCGTCGGTCCCCCCAGCAGGAGGTTTATCGAAAATCTCAAGGCCTATCCATGCACACCTTGAGACTTTCCTTGAGACTTTTCCTTGCAGAAAGTCTCAACAATGTATAACAGGTTTCCAGGAGCAACAAAATGGATGCGAGGTGGGCCATTTTGGCACTTATGTCTTTTTATTTATACTTATATTTTTTAACTCAATATCATGTATGAGTAGGGCGACACTGAATTGACAAGTTTATACATAATTTTGTCAGACAAATTTGTGATATATAATAACATAGACAGCCCAATAAAATTCCAGGCCTTTTCCAGGCTTTTCCAGGCTATGATATTTTTTTCCAGGCACATAATCAATAGTGGCCTGGAAGACCCCAAAGCATAATTCCAGGACCCGAGACCTAGGCCGAAGGCCCGCCCAGCGGGAGGTGGCATCCAAAAGTCAAAAATCGCATGCGATAAAATATACATGTTATATTTGAAAGTCTCAAGGAAAAGCCGGCGACAAACCCCAAATCAGTGGGGGGTGAGGGGGTGAAAAGGGGGTGCATAATGGGGTCTGCAATATCGCAAGGAAACCATGGCACACGTTGCGATATTATACCGTGAAAATGTCTCAAGGAAAGTTTTAAGGCGTTTTACGGCGACTTTCCGCTAAAAACGGGAAAAGTCACCCAGTGTGCGTTGGCCTTTACCGAGATTCCGCGGTCAGGCAGTTTTCTGTGACAGGTAATTATGTATCTCTTTAAGGCGGCCTGCCGGTCTACTTTAGCTCTGATTTACAGCGATAGGAAAGATTGACACCGGAGATGCAGCAGACAGCGCTCTGGTTACTGTCCAGCTTCACTTTATCCCGGTCTGCAGGCTTTATAGGCTGAATTAGCCTCTTTTTTTCATTGATGCACAGAAATCATCTGAAACAGTTGTTTTTCATTTTCGTAATCTAATTATTATACAAACTATCGACATAAGTCACGCACACATTTCACAATGGTGTGATATCTGTGCCAATTACATCGATATCTTTGCTCCTTAGCAATTCATGGCCTTATATCTTACAACCTTGATGGAGTCAGCAATCGCCGAAACGTTGGTCAAATAAGACTACCATCCTGTAACTTACAACAAATATAATAAAAGCCACTTCAAGAAAGCCTGATGTACTCATGGTTGTTTTGTCATTCAAATATTCAAACAGATTTATATCTTAATGTTACCATTCGATATTGAATATACAATGTAGGTATCATATCAGTAAGATTAATCTGAATATCAAGGTCGCTCGACCTTCAAACATATTTCCACTTTATCCGATATATACCTCTGCATACTTAGACAATAATCCAGGATATTTTGGACTGGTGGTCATAAACCACGAGTTGTTCACACGTAGTAAAACACGAGCGATAGCGAATATATTACGTCGTCATCCTCGGGTGGTAAACAGAGCCGAGCGATCAAAAACCCTCGATTCTTGTATTTCTTACCCATTGTCATTAATGAAAATTTCGATTCCTAGAAATTCGATAAAAGCCGTTTGGAAGCTGTAAACCATAGGTAGTGGTTTACTCTGGCCCAATACATACTCTATTTATGGATAATACCAACGAGTATGGTAAAACCAATGATGTCAGGTTGCTCGACCTTTACCAATAGTGATGCTGGCCTGCTGTCACACCTACATTAACCCATCATGAGCCCTGTCGGTACTGATGCCTAGAAGCATTCTCATGTCGAGTAGTCATGATACCTTCAGGCATGTCTGAAGCGAAAGTAGCAGGCGACTTTCAGCTTTCTAATTCGGGAAAATGTCGCCGATAAATTTCTTTTTTTTAAGACATTTATTTATACTGGCTATTGCTCAGTCCCGAAGGACTGGTCTTAACGCAAAACCAGTTATCCATTCATTACAAATGCCCCTTAGCGGAGGGGAGAGGGTGTAAAAGAGGGTGAGAAGGAGGTGGTACAAGATCGCAATGAAACAAGTATCAGGGCATAAACACCGTACGATACTGTACCGGGAAAATATCGCAAGGGAAAATTGTCGCTGACTTTTTCCCTATTGAATGTTTAAAGTGGCACTCATACGGTGGGATTCATGTACCTCATAAGATTCAAAATCTCTTAAGATTCTGTTCCCTCTTATGGGTAAATGTCGCCAACAAGTGCAGAGGAAAACACGTCTCAGTGAAATGGATCACTATAATTTAGATGAAGAAGTTGTGTTCAAGTAAAGAATCTCAGCAGGATTTGTCTCAGACAAACACCCTGTGAGGTACATGAATTCCATCTTTGGAGTTCCGCTTAACAATATTATCTGGCAAAGGAGTAGATCACTGATTTCGGGGAACTGAGACATGAAACCAGTGACAACTTTTTGCATAGGAAATTTGAGAGATAACCTAGAAAGACCTATACCCCAGCGACACATTTTTGAAAATATTGATATCAAATCTCGACCCCTAAAACATAGGAAGAATATAATTTATTTGTCTTATTTGGCCGAAAATAGGATAAAATAGGAAAATATGATGAATACACAATATCAGTTGGTTTCAGATACAAGCGGCTGTATGCTCCAAGGAGTTGATGCATAGTAGTAGGTCTGATCCCATGAGAGGCTATTGCGGTCAACTCCGAGGGGCATAAATCCGCTTTTATCTGAAATAAGTCGATATTGTATCTATCATCCACCTTTATCCTACTTGTGGAATGCCAATTTCAGTTTACTTTAGTTATGCACTATACATTCATACGCATTATTCTTCTGTATGCGCTGTCTTTTTGCAGCCTAGAGCATATACCATATCCATATGCTCCGGGTATGTAGAAACACGCCCCCATGTGTTTTCTATGGACACGTTGTATTAGGTGGATGATAAATATTCCATGTGCACCAGTCCGGTATGTCCATACAGAGCTAATATAAGGCCCGTTTCGATTGGCCGACGAAAATACTGTAGATTTTTTGTGTCCTCTTAACCCACTCTCCCCCCAGATCTTTCGCGGCGCTAGCGCTAGCTTAGTCTTAGACTGGTTCCCTGCCCTAGAATAAGGGACAGGTAACGGGTTCCTACTAGACTCTAGTACAGTCCGTTGTCGCCAGGGCCAGGGCGCACAGGCTCTCATACTGGGACTGTTTTGCGCTGCCATTTTAAGGTGGCAATTCCTACCTTCTTCCCAACATGCACCTGGAAAATGGCGGATCGCTGGTTCTAACCTTGTGTGTATTGCGATCCAGTAACCAGCAATATGATACAGTATCCTTCTTGTCAAACTGATCCTATAAATAGAACAGCCAACCCTACAATTCCTGACTAAAGGTGGCTGGCCAGTCAGAGCCATGCTCTGTTAGACCTTCACGTACCGTAACCCGGAGGCGGCGCGGTGCGTGAACGGACTAGGTTCCTACGTCCTTCAACTAGGCCGTAGTACGTCCCGTTGTCCCTAGGGCCAGGGCAGTCATGGTTTCAAAGCGGATATATCTCCGCCGAGCCCACTAGCGGATACCCCAGGAACCACTAGCGAATCTCGTGGTCTGCCAAGGTTGCGCAATCCCACAATGCAACAGAAAAATGGAGGCGTTACCAATAATGCACCACGAAACTGGAACCCGTTACCTGGCCTTTAGTCTAACTAGGCCAGGCTGCCAGGCTAGCTAGTCTCTGCCCAACCCAAAGCCTGTTCCCTGGGTATCCACTAAAGACAGGGGAGACCAGCGAAGATCTCAGATTCAAAACAAGGCAACTGTCAAAAGTTATACAAGTCAAACAACTGACATATTATTAGTTAGGAAATATAAGAATTCTTATATAGGGTTAACAGACAATCCAGCTGTTTCTTTTTCATCTCTAAACCACTTTATGATGTGAATCTACTGTTGATTTGACTGCCCATTAGAGTGAGCACATGTGTCATGTTGACAAACAAAACCCTGTAACAAATGATGTGCCTTCCAATGAAGAAAGTAATCCCTAAGACTATACCTGATTTGATATAACAAATCACAGAAATGAGTGTAAATCATTGACCATACAAGGATTATATGTAGGCATGGCATTGCCATGATTTCGGTTTCAACAAGTAATGTATACATGTTTTAAGAAATAGAGCGAGGGAGGGAGGGAGGGAGGGAGGGAGGGAGGGAGGGAGGGAGGGAGGGAGGGAGGGAGGGAGGGAGGGAGGGAGGGAGGGAGGGAGGGAGGGAGGGAGGGAGGGAGGGAGGGAGGGAGGGAGGGAGGGAGGGAGGGAGGGAGGGAGGGAGGGAGGGAGGGAGGGAGGGAGGGAGGGAGGGAGGGAGGGAGGGAGGGAGGGAGGGAGGGAGGGAGGGAGGGAGGGAGGTGGAAGCCTGTTGCAAATACACTACCGTCGCCGGGTGCGGACCACATCTGACCTGTGGGGCCCCAACCGCTAGTAGGTATTCATTGAACCGCAAAGGGTGCCTACACAATATATATGTTAGAATGCTGCAAGATCTAGATAGAAGGGTTTCAGATGACTTCTTTGCAACTCTTCAGCATCACCGATACGCCCATTATTAGGGCAATTCTTCATGCTCGCATGAACATTTTTTTATATGCAAACCAAACTATGTCAATAATTATTTATCACTGTATATATATTGTATATAATCAAACATGAATAATATACTACATAATATTACACACAATCTGTATAACCAGTAACTAAGCAATGTATATTTACCAGTATCACATTATAGTTAAAATGTTAATGAATACTATAAATAATCACAAAATGAATCAATGAATCCAGAACCTGAAGGAAGACCAACCTAACAACCGTAACCTAGCAACATCCAACCCTGTCAACAAACCAGATCCTAAAATGGGACTTAAGCAAAGAAAAAACCTACAGGAACACCAAACATTGCCTGAAGAAGTCTACTAAATGTAAGACGAAACGTTGCAAAGAACCAATTCTATGTTCCCCCCCCCCCCTATCTCGATGTATAATTATCCCCCAATAAATTCACTTTTAATTTAATCAGCTTGTTTGGTTTTCTGTGGATCTTATCAAAACAATACATAAAAATACACTACTGTCGCCGGGTGCAGACCCGGTATCGAGGGTTTTGAGGGTCTAATTATTCAGAATATATTACTGTAATGTATTATAATGTAAGCCGCAAAGACCGTTCCCCGTCTCCCCTAATATATTTCGGTCTTGACCTACAGGTCAAACCGAAATGATATATAGATGCAAATCTATTTACATGTAAACCACAAAATACTGCCCAAAGCGCTAAGAATTTAGGATATCTCAAAAACTGGTGTATGGGCCAGATTTGAGGGTCCCAAACAGGCAGGTTGTAGCTACGCGAATAAAAAATTGAATTTTGTATCCATAATTGGATTGATACATGCAACAGATAGCCTGGAATAAGAGGATTACAAAGATACTTGAATTTTTAAAATCGGTCATGTAGTTCAGGAATTATGGAGGAAAGGCTAGTCAAATTAAGATTAAATGTGAGGAACTCAAGTATATAGAAAACAGCAGAAGGGCATGGCACCACATAATGATTAGCACAGATGGACAGATTTATTATAATAACTCTCTAGATATTTAGCATATAGGGGTATATTTACATGCTGAATCTAATGGAGATATTTATTTTTAAGTATATTAATTACTTCATAGATAATTTGCATATTAGATATCAGAGAATTGCTAAACTCAGTTCTTAAGTATAGCTATTTCAAGATGCCGACCTCTTACAGCTATCAAACTATGGCATGTCATACATCAAATTAATCCTCTATGTATGCTCTTTACAATGATGTAGGCACGAAACTGTTTTATTCAACCATGTCTGTGTGACAAGCGTTTCCTTCTTTCAAATGGGTGCTTGATCAACTTATTTTGGTCATAGAAATTTCGTGTTAGCACTGAAGGGAAGCTCAAAGTGTCCTCTAATTGGCTAAAATAGGTTTTTTTTATTTAAAGTGGTGTAACCTATCAGCAAATGATTGAACTAAACACTGTGTCTGGTAGAGCAGGTGCCATGGACCAGGGTGTAGGTCCAGGCCAATTCCCTTGAAAACAAGTGATGAATCTAAATAAATTGTTCCTCCATTATTCCTATATGTATATTCACAGGAAAGCCCTGAATCTCAGCTTTCAGAAGGTATATTTTGATCTTAGATATGATGAGCAGGCGCTTGTGGAAAACCATTTAAGTGACAATAAATCAGAGATTTGTTGTTTGTCACACTGAGTGACGGCCGCGCGCGCGTTGCTACAGGTTGGGGCAGAGATATAAGCGGCCACAGGAAGTAGAGCGCAAGATCTCTGCTGGGAGAGTGCTCTTAACCTATTTCCAATGGACAACCCTGATATACAGTCTGGAACTGCAGACGGACCTTACTACTGCTGACGCAAAATGTAAATAGGCTATTAGGAGAACACAGAAAATCTACACCGTTTTGATCGGCCAGTGGATAAGGGCCTATAGGTTTACTATGGACACTTTGTATTAGGTGGAAAATAAATATCCATGTGCACCGGGTACGTCCATACAGAGTTCCTATAGGTTTACTATGGACAGTTTGTATTAGGTGGATAACAAAGTATGACTCACCGACGTAGGAGATGGTCATGACGGTCACGGGTCCCCCGAAACAGGCGGCCACCATGAAGACGGTGTACGAGAAGCTCGTCTTCCAGTTACAGAAGCAGAACGACTGGCCAGGCAGGTAGTCGTACTCTCCCCAACCGAACAGCGGCGGACACGCCAAGGCGAAAGACAGCAGCCACGTGCCTGCAAGAGATGGTATAATGTTAGAGCAGGGACCTGTTTCAGTAGTTTCATGACATTAGGCACCAACAGTGCAAGCAACAGCAGAACAAATTTTGTTGGGTTTCAAAACGCATGTCACAGTTGATGTCAAATATTAGCGGAACGGAGCGGCCAATTTTCTTCATATTTGGAATGGTCATAGGTTATATGTATCCCTTACTCGTGTTTAAAGTTCATTGCTTAGTTCATACAGGAAATTGTTTAATACTTTTGAAACCGGATTGGGGGTCTGTCTTTTAATAACTTTGATATCACCTCTGGTATTTTCTGCCCATAGAATCAACATTGGGAACTCGTACTGAATGTGCATGGAGTATTGTAAAAGAATTACTCAATGGCTAAATATGTCACATACATTAGCCAATTAATCAATGATAGACGAGATTAAATCTGAACCGCACTCGATCCATCGCCACTGAAAATACGCCGTCCGTTCGTACTAATGTATCTTGATGCGGTTCTGGTGAAAGTTGGTGGAGCTACATATTTCTCGTAAGGCTAGGAAGGACGTCATTGTTACATTAAGTAAGAATGCAAGATAGCTACTATGGGCCTAAAGGCCAGCACCTAGTATCGTCGATTCAACCCCCGATTGGCCGAACGATTGACTTCTTGATTAGAATAAAAAGAATCATCAGGAGGTCAGACAAAATCGTAGCATTGTACTACAGTTCTACGATTGACTCTACGATAGACACCGATACACCACGATCGGCTCCTTCCACGCCACGATTAAAAACGCCAACCATAGGCCTTCTGATAAGATCTAACATGTTGGATTTTTCGTAGCATATCGGCGTGTATCGGGAGAATATTCGACAGAAAAAGCTATATTACATGTAAAATGCTTGGTGGAAAATAATGGAAGTAGTGCGAAGTATTGGAAACCTATGTAACTTAAGTAGAAATAAACGAGTTTGCTCAACAACAAAAAAAGAAAAAAAAAGAGAAATACAGGGCATTTAGCCTATGGGCCATGGGGGCTGATATGACGCCCCCTGAGTAGGTGTTCTTCACTAAAGGAGGTGCAAAAGAAGTGAGTGATAATTGGGAAAATCACAACTATAGCCTTGTTCACATGTGTACATATTGTGTTCCATTTGAAAAACATTATGTCCTGGGTTTAATCATTATCTTATCCTGCTCTGGGGTGGGTGTAGAGAGTCAAGGGAATCATGGTAAAACATTGTAATGCATTCGAATTTCGTAAGAACAAAGAGCCAGAATGTACATCTATCCCCCAAGGGGCCTGCCATACAGCTGGCCACCTAGTGACTGTTTCATGAACTAACAATGGGTCTGTCCCCTATAGAGAAATCGGAGAGATTTGGGTCTGACCTGCGATTATAAGGGCGGTGTACCATGCATGATTGAACGTCTATGTAATGGAAATAAACTAGCATAACTATGTTCTGCGAAGTATTAGAAACCTTTGTAACTTAAGGAGAAATAAACGAGTTTGCTCAACAACAACAAAAAAGAAAAAAGAATTTTTTTTTTGAGAAATCGGAGAGATTTGGGTCTGACCTGCGACTATGAGGGCGGTGCGGGGCGGAGTGTAGATGACCTTGAAGTGGACGGGGTAACAGATGAGCGCGAAGCGGTTGACGCTGATCATCCCCAGCGACATGACGCTGGCGATGAAGGTCGTCATGGTGACAACGCCCAGCGCCACGCAGGCGGCGTGCGACATGACCCAGCGCCCGTACAGGATGGTAGCCACGGTGACGGGCATGTTGACGGCCGACACCAGCAGGTCGGCCAGGCTCAGGCACAGGATGAGGCCGTTAGACGTCGTCCGTAACGAACGATCGCGGTAAATAACCAGCCACAGCGACGTGTTACCGAGCAGCGCCGCGACAGCGATCACAGACAGCACCGACGCCTCGACCACCCGCTGCCGGAAGTCCACGGCGATGACGTCGGCGTTTCCGGTGGTGGCGAGCGTGACGGCGGGGAAGTCGGCGTTTCCGGTCGCCATGGCGGGGTGTCTGGGGAATGGAGTGTGGAGACTGCAGAGTCGCCTGGGGAGACGCCCGCGCGCAAAGCCTCATGGGAAGGCGTCTTCATCTGGAACAGTAACAAAGGTAAATGTTAACCGTTAACTTACTCGGCGTTCAGTATATGTATAAAATATTGTTTACACAAGCAAAAACAGACCATTCGATCACTGCACCTGCTTCCTTAAGAAATTCAAATATCTTATGCTGGGGACACACCAAGCCAGTGACGGGAGCGATCTCCAGAATCGCCAACAGAAATTTGCGTGTTTTATTTCATAGTAATATCTCCCACTGACAATTCAGCGCCTCGGAAGCAATAATCAGGTGAAATATGAAATAATAGCTCACATACACGCGATTCCGGAAATCGCTGTATTTCTCGCTTAGTGTGTCTCCGGCTTTATCCACCTGATATTCGGAGCTTCCATAGGAAGCGTGTAATTCACCATGCAGAGATTACAGATGGTCTTATTCCCCAGTTTACACAGAGCGAAGATTACGGGGAAAAGGTGCGCGAGAGGATCCACGGTCATTTTGTCTTTTCTTTGATTACTTAATTTTGCAATTCTTAATGATAAATACAATAAAAACTGGTTTGAGATAAAAGCGGGCGTAATCTCCTCCGACTAGACTTTTCATAATATTACTAAGCGTCTAGTCTTCGGATAATACGGCCACGGGTGTCTGAGACCAGTTGGTATTGTGTATATTTGTACTGTTACCTCAGTATATATCTATGAAAATAGTGTTTACAAAGACACGCAGACACGCCTCGATCCCTGCACCTGCTTCCTTTTAAAAAAATCAAAATTTAATGAGGTATATTCTTTATTTTCTTTAGTTGGACATCGATTCAAATTCGGCGTTCTTGCGTTAAATTATTCTAAATAACAACACAGCATAGAACCAATAAAACAAGAAAATAGAAAAAATCAACGGACAGGATACACGCACACACACACATAAGATAGGTTAGCATTATCATTTCAATCTTTTTCTTTTTGACTGAATAGGCTTAAATGTAGCAATACAAATGCCTCACGATATAGAACTAGTGAGCCCGTTCTGTGAACCTCAGAAGGCGGGACAGCAATATTGATGATGGTGACGACCCTGGATTGGCAACAAAAAACTGCTTGTAGTCGGTGAAGCTGTGCCTTTAGACTGGGGCACATCTGAGATAAAACATGGACATTTATTGGTGCAGTGGCAAATAGAGAAAAGCCTGGATGCATGGGAAAAAAGTCTATTGGTGTGGGCGTGGGGACTAGTGCCTAGATAGCTTATAGTTGATCTTAGGGCAGACAATTGACGATTAGGTATGGATGGAAGTCAGAGCTAAAACATAGGCAGAAACGGATCCGCTTAATGCCATCGATATATTGATTCACTGTCTCTAAAAGAAATCTAGTTATTTCTTATCACACTTCATCTAGTTATTCATTGGAAATATGGCGGATAAGTGTTGATGTAATTTTGGCTCGTTCCCATTGCCCGATTGTCCTGCACCCATCTGCAGTCCGGAACCGATGTAATATTCATATATATGTCCATGGCGATTTAATTTCTTGAGGTTCACCAATGAAATTAAACATTTTGGTGCTGTCTGTCATTGATTAAATTGGTCTGTGATGGCATTATTGGGTAATCTTCAGCAAAAAAGTTAATGGCAATGTCAAATAGTGGTCATTTCCGTTCACCGATCTTGCGTCGATGGATCCTGACTGCTGATCAATGTGGAATAATCGGCCAAAAGAAACGGGCTTTCAGGGTACAGCTCTAAATCATGTATATTCTACTTGTCCATGTGCATTGTCCATGTACTGTCCCGCATTTCTAGATTTTGATTTTCACACTGTACGCTATTGTGATTCCACTCAGGATTAAATACCACATTCAATCAGCTATTGGTTAACTTCTTTGTACTACATTGTTTATCAATTTAATCCATCTTCATCAAAAGCTCATAGAGCCAAGAAAACAGCAGCATGTCTTCATTAATGTAAAGTCTACTATATAGGATATCAATCGGTCATCAACTAATGTTCATGAGAAAATGCTGCTGCCATATATTGTGACCGAATTATGAAATTTTGAAATTGAAAAATATGCTGCTTTAACACAAAAAGAGGACAGATGAGCCACACCTATCACAGTCAGCGGTAAACACCGGCCAGGTGTGTCAGCTTAGTGTGATCCACGAGAAGTTACGGCAAGTGATGCGTGACAGCAGGTGGAACTCAACCACACTCCACCTCCCCACTCTGATCCCATAAGGCCCGTTTCCACTGACCGATTTCCCATCACCGATCTACAGTCAGGAACCACAGACAGACTTTTGGCATTGCTGATCCAAAATTGGTCAATGGAAACGACCCAGCTCGTGAATTGACCCACAACATTTTCTGCTTAGATTATGCAATGTAGCACCACCCACCACTGAGTGAAAGCTTGGTTACAGAGTAAAATCTACTACCTTCGCCAATTTTTTTTTATACCGACGCACATTCAGTGGCACCATCGACAGACTTTCTGGGTAACTCAAAAAATCTCCGCCGTTTTCGTCGGCCAATGGAAACGGGCCTATACACAATATTAGCTGATTTCAGATACAAGTGGCCCTTATCTCCAAGAACCAGACGAATAGCAATATCCAAGCGCACGGGAGGATATCACGTAGAGTCTGGTTCGAGGAGATTATGACATCTTATATCCGAAGCGAGTTAATTCTATATTTATTAACCACCATTCGTCGGTAATATTTGCCATGCTCTAACATTGAGCTCTGGTGACAACAGATCACTTAATGAAAACGAGACCTGCAGAGAACCCTTAAGGATTGATTTTGCATGCATTATGTAACAATGCCAATTAAATCTGTTTGTGCACAGAAATAACAGTAGAAACAGTGCATACAATACACCCTCGCCGATAAATTGATACCAATATACAGTCGGTGGCACCACCGACAGACGGGCTTTATACCCGCGTACGTCTGTATCAATATGTTGATGAGGATGCATTATAGACACTGTTAATACTATTAATTGGTGAGCATTCTCTGCAAGTCTTGTTTCATTTCACCGATCTAGCTTTGGTATACTAAAAAAATATATCAATGGTTCCCGACTGCAGATCAGTGCCGATGATCGAACAATGGAATCAGATTTTTATACTTTGAAAAGCCCGTTTCCATTGGCTGATGAAAATGGTGGAGAAGTTTTGAGTTTTTTTATGCAGATCTTATTTATACTGGAGCGGTGCTAGAGTGTACTAGACTCCCATCTTCCAGCAACTCCAGTTCAATCAGTAACATACTTTTGCCTTACGAGGAGGCTTACAGTCGATGGCAGTAAGGTTAAATAAAGAGTCTATGTACAGTAGTCAAGTTAGAGATATATTTAATGGTGCATCCTAGGGGGGGTCCCATGGTAGGAACTTCACAATACCAGTTTGTATAACTTAAGCCCCTTGGGCACTGTACAGTAATAGCAGATATAATTATATGCTTGTATAAGTTTGGTAATGGGGCTATAACATCATGTCAGTTAACCTAAAAGTCTGTCGTTTGTACCACCGAATGTATGTCGATATCAATTTATTGGTGAGGGTGTATTAGCCGTTGAGCATTCTCTGGAAACGGTCTTTAATTGAATGAGGCAGCAGCCGTGGGTGTTTTTCATAAGTGCGTCATGCCTCTAATGGAATATGTGATTTCTTTTACCTTTCATTCATCTATAATCATTCAGTAACAAATCTAAAATGTTACCGGATTTTGTCGCCAGAGTAGACAGGAACCAGTAGAATACAATCAGAGCATTCGGTCGGGTCAGTCTATTCCATATGATTGTTTACATGGCATTCATTGTCTTCTGCTACAGCTATCACTCAGCTCCGCTTCGTGATATCGTTCCGCAAAGACAACTCATGCCATATAAACAATCATATGAAATTTCGTGATGTTTAGATTTTATCCTATCCTGTCACATGTTTTTGACTTCATATGTCACCTGTGGCATATAAATATTATATGGCATAACCGTGGCATACAGTCACTCCATGTTAAGTCTATGGAAATTTATATGAGGGGTAGGATAAGGCCCGGCGTCCACCTACTACGATATGGCTCCGATATGGTCTACGATGCACCTCCCGATAAAAAATCAAAATCGCGTCGGAAGGGTAGTTGACCACGTTTCTCCGATTAGACACCAATAAAAAAAACCATAAAATGCGTGGTGGATCGGTATGTCTAAATATATGTCTACGATTGTGTACCTTCCCGATAGGTCTCCGACATTTGTTTTTTGTATCGGTGCCATATCGGTAGGTCTAAATTTCTATCGTAGTAGGTGGACGCCAGGCGTAAGACACCTCGGTACGTTGTCGGCATGCGATGCTACTGCGCTGAAATGTCCAACGCATGCTAGTTTCTCATGATCTAGCAGTGACACCCTGGGACACTGTTCTACCGTTCTTTTTCTACCAGAACACTTGGAAAACATTTTAGAAAGGTATCTGTGATGTATAGCTGAAAGGTTGGAATTAGTTTATTCTGTGTTCACATTCACACTAAAGAAAATCGCCCATGAGAGCGAATATTGCTGTCGATAAATTTCTTCTGAATTAAAAAAGGAAATCTTTCAACCCATGAATATAATGTCAGAGGTTACACAACATAGCGTATTGTCCACCTTTTACCCCAGGAGAAAAGTAGCGTGCTGGCGATGTAGAGCGATATGCAGCTACCCTCTTGTACATGTGAGCTATTATGATACAATTCTATACAGGGAGCGGGAGATGGCTAGTAATTGTGAACAGCGAGATCAAATAAAAAGATCATGGTTAAATTTTGAATTCTTGTCACGTTTCTTGCTCTGTTTAGAGGGCACAATGGCCAGCAAACTACTGAGACTTACAGCCAGATCACACACAGGAGATATGTCGCCTGTCAGAGGCCATGTACATGTATCATTACAACGTGATGAAAAGGGGCGGCACCTGAACATGAATCTCCATCTTCTCAGGTAGTAATTTACATGATTAAAGGAGAGCTCCTGAAGTAGATCCGCACAGGATGGATATCGGGAGAGTCCTCGTGAATCACTTTTGTGTGACAGGCCATATTTCTCAGGCATTGCACACCATGAAGGTGCCTGTAGAATGCTTTAAATGGTGGATGGATGTGTGATAATAAACTTCACAAAAACCTTCCCTGACTGAACACTTTCTTGAGGATACTTTCATTGGTCTGTTAAAATGTATCTCTTTGGGCCTCACCTTAGCGTTTATGCTACGCTGCATAGTGCTTTTTCCTTTTTTTCTTTTTTTTTAAATTTTCTTTTTAGACAATACATCACTCGCCTCAACTTGGGCGCTCTTCCGCGAAGTAGTCTTTAACATATATACAAGAACACATACACGGGACACAATTCGTACGACACCACAATACACATACCACTCAAGATCTATTGATCACTGAGGTGTAATAGTTGGGAACATACATCTTCATACGTCAAGATCTATTGATCAGGATTTTACATAAGCATTTCAGATTAGTAGAAATTTATACAATATCAAGATACACAGTAATTGCATTTAGTGCATTTACACAAGGGTGATCTATTGATCATAGTGCTTAAACATGTGTTAACTCATCTTATCTTTGCATATACATTTGCTGAATAACACATTGAACGTATAATACTAAAGACAGCTATCATATACTTTTACATAGGTTGAGGAAATATTAGGAAAATATTAGGTTTAATCATTGAGAAGCAAGTATTGAAATTTTGAAAAATGATGCCTCGAGGCACCATAGCGTATTACGCCCGAGAATGGCTCAAGGTATCACAGCGGAGTGGGCGACGATTCATGACTTTAGCACTACTTGACGACTTTCAGTAGGCTAAAAACCATCTAGTGTAAACGCCAAAGGAGTGACGACTACAGATCGTCTGATTAAGTCGGATTACCCAATTTGGTAACGCCTGGCTATGATGCCATCGAGTTGATGCCGACGACTATTTTAAGGCAGTATATTGCAATACAAAGTCGTCTCGTGTGAACTCTTGGGGAAATTCTTTGGTCGATGTTGCGGCCGATATTGCGTAATCAAGCACTACTTGACGACCATCGGCGAGACGATCTACTGTCGTCACGTTTACAGTCGTCTAGTGTAAACGCCGAGTATGGCTTGTGATATTGAATCCAGCTCAAGCGTCTGGAGTGTTTTACTGAGAGTTTCCCAGGTTGGCATGATTCTGGCAGACTCAGATCTTTGCTTATTTACTTTGATAGCCTGCAATGGCTGCAATTTAAAAATCTGCACTATTTGCCAAGTTCCAGCCTGTTCGCCTAGGAGCTGTAATAGGATGTCATGTTCAAGGCAATCAAATGCCTTCTGATGACCTAGAAACAGACAGAGACTAGTCTGGTGGTAGTCCCGGGCATCAAAGAGCATAATGGTGGTATATAATTATTACCAATACCATAGCAGGTTGGTATTTGTGTAACATACTGGCATAAGTATATAATGAAACAAACATCGACATTTTGTCAGGTATTCATATTCCAATATCAATGTTACTACGATGATATTAGATTTCGAATTATTTTATTATGCAACAGAATATAACCCCAGAAATACCCCGAGAAAAATCACCAAAATCCATTAAGTATTCAATTTGATCAACTTCAGTATTGACATTAGAAAGATTTCAATATTGAACTCAATTATCTGATTTGCATCAACTATTGATTGAATGAAAATTGCATTTCAAAGAAAAAACATAAATTAGAGAATAATGCCTGTCTATTTCTAAAGGAATACGTAATTACTGCTGAGTCATCGTCCACTGCCTGCGTATATCAGGGCCACATTAGCGTCACTTTCCATACAGAGGTTTAGTCCCAGCCAGACTAGTGCGCATGTGTGCAATTGCCTATGGATAAACTCCCTGAAGAAAGTGCCATGATATTAGCCTGGAAGCCTGCACAATGTACAGACATATGAAGCCAGGTTGGTACTGCCTTTTTATGGTGTTTTACTATCACTTGGACTTGTCATATAGACTGCATGAAAGACCTCTGGTAAAAAGAAGTGCTACTAGTGTCTAACTGTCAGTTTTTAATGAATTATGCTAATACGTTTTAAAAAAAATGTTTTTTTAATTATTTATATTAGGGTCTAATTAAACATACAATGTTACAATATCCCATGCTCGGCTTTGCTGATCTTCCCTCTTGATTCTTATATAGAACATGTTATAGATTCTTTTATGTACGGGTTAATGTTTCAAACGTTCTGACCTTCTATATTTTGAAAGGTTGACGCATTATTCTGTCGGACATTTCAAAATGTAGATAAGTTATTGGAGAGGGGTGGGGGGGGGGTTAGGTCACGTGAATGAGAGCTTTGATTTGCAGAGCTCAAGTTTGCCCAAAATATCCTTCTACCTGTCCTATTGTCCATTTAGACAGACAGGATAATTTATGAAAATAGAATTAGCGAGAAATGATGTCAGTCAGAACACTAGGAGCAGATGGTATGTTCATCGAAGATGATTGAGTGTGAAATTATAAATGATTAATAATTAAAAGGTTCAGGTTTTATGCAGTCTATGAATCGTTTCTGTAACTCACTTGCATCTAGTCAACTTGCCATTTCTGCAACTCTCTGAGTCTAGGATTCAAACATATCAAGCACCAATGGGTCTTGCGGTATTTCGGTCTTAAGTGATTGGTCATGGTAAGCTGGGCATGCCTCTAAGACCTCTAACATTTAGGCAACGTATGTGGAACGTGCGAGCACGCTCTAAAAAGGTGGAAACACTGTTCGTGTGAGAAACCGAGAAACCAAGAAAACTGAATCTTTCATACAAGTGGATATTTGAAAAAAGAGTCATCTCCTTCAAGGTCTCTTCTTTCAAATGTATTTGATGTTGTTGACCATACATTCCTTTGAAAATGGACTTAAAGGTCAACGTTTCCTTACACTTGTTATTTCATCAGGACTGTGTCCCCACATACCTGTTACACGACAACTGACCAAATGCCTGCATTCTAAGTAATAAAGCCTCGACAAGGCCGGCTTTCTATAAAACGGCGATGGGTATTGTGCAGCATCTGAACTTTGTATGACACAAGAGGACACATGTATGGGGACAGATAATGCCTTGAACCAGACTGTGTTCGGGTTGGATAATGCCTTGAGGCGGACCATCCTAGGAACGGAAAATGCCTTGAGGCAGACTGTGTTAGGGATGAATAATGCCTTGATGCAGACCATGCTAGGGACGAATAATACCTTGAGGCAGACCATGCTACGGATGGAGTATGCATTGAGGCATTGAAGGATGGATAATGGCTTCATGCATCATTTATGATATAAACATTTTGTACGATATCATCCTTTTAATCCGGGAATAATGCATCAATACATATGAAACCTTCAGAGAATGTAGGTAAGACATCCTACTTACCATCGTTAGGAGAAACTAATTATGATATCAAGGATTACATTTTACATCACGTGATCAAACAATTGAATCTAGTTCAGAAGAAAATCAGTTCTTCCCCTAGCATCATGCACTGACACCAGTACACACTGATCCACCATAGACCTTCGCCCATAAAGGGTTTATTAATGCTGGTTACCAATTCCTCGTCTGAAGTATTGTGCTCCGTTAAGAGGGATATATATATAAGCACAACACACTAACTAATCTAGGATAACTAAATAAAAAAATTCCCGGCAGTGGGTTATTTGCTGTAACTCACTTATCAGCCAGCCACTTTTACAACTGTAGGATACAAAGAAGTCAAGCACCAGTGATCCTATGAGATAGTTCAGTCTGTAGCAATTGGTCATGGTCGGTTGGGCACTGCTCTCAAACACTAATACACTGACCCCCTGTACCATACTGATGTCACATAGTTGGCACGCAGAGAGTGAAGAGAGAGTTTTTGCATCACGTTGAAAGTCACTATAATCTCCGCCTAAATTATAGGCAGAGAAAAAAGGCTAAAAAAGGAACAAGTTGCGAGACCAGCAAAGGCCTCCTTACCTAAGACTCCAGTGTTGACATTCCTGCAGCACTTTTAGAAACTTGTCCTAATTACAATAAAGCTCTACATCAACATTGCATCAGGTGGCTGATTTGACACTGGTGGCGGATTGAATCAAGTCCACCCTCGCATTGAGAGGAGGCCCGTTTGTTAGCTAAAGTCCAAGTTGTCAGACCTAAATTGGAACGATTTAAGGCCGACATATATGTAGCCTTCTTCGGAATTGCTTCAAAAATGGTCGAAGAAATGCTGATATTTATACAGGTTTCAAGGCCCATTTCAAAATGATGCATTACGTAGATTAATGGAAACAACGTGAAAAGGAAAATAGTGGTCATGTAAAATAACGGTACTCGACATCATATTCATATTTATGTGAGGAAAGATGCTTTGAGATGAAAAGAAACCGAGAAATAATCTACTAAAGTAGAGGCGCAAATGAAAAACGACCTGTCAGTGCACACACCCCAGCCAGCTCTTCCTCCTTTAAGCGGCGTTGTAAACAGAAATACATGGCTGATCCTCTGATACACCCTGTCAACCACTGCCGGCTTAAAAATCAAAAGGGTGATTTAGATACAAGGAGGTATTCTATTACCTAATCTGTAAGCCTTGTGGATTCGCCAGGATTTAGAGCAAGTGCCTGAGTGTAGAATAGACCAGATTATGCAATTTCACTTTAGGAAATTATTTTGGACAGCATCGCATGGTACTCTTCCAAGGTTTTTGAGGTCAGAGATTAGGTCAGAATGGTAAGGAATACGATGCCTCATCACTGTGCTACACGTTTGACGAGTCTGGTATACTGTTAAAAACGTCATGTTTTGGATAACATCAACGAGTATACGTTTTACTCGTTAGTTACATACACAATATTAACCTTTATCCTACTCCTCATATAAGCCTCCATAAACTAAACAAAGTGTGACTGTATTTGGTGCGATAGGATAAAATCTAAACATCACTCAATTTCATATAATTATAGACATGGTGTTTATTGTCTACTGCTATAGATATCACTCAGCTCCGCTTCATGAAATCATTCCATGAAGACAACTCATGGCATATTAACAATCATATGAAACTTTATGACTTTTCGTGATGATATGTGTATCCTCTGCGTATAATAATATCCGAGCTTGAGCGAGGATATTGCGTAGAGTCGACTACAAGGAGCAGGTGAATATTGAACTCATCATTCAGCATCATACATTTAAGTCATCAGATGAAAGAAAAATTGGCCGCCGATCCTCTCTCGCACTACTTTGCACTACTCTTTATTAGAGCGTGCTTGCACACCTATATACATCATCTATAGACCAACAGGTTAGAGTGGTCACATATATACACTTTCAGCATGCTGCCAGAAAATTATCCCTTCACTATCTGCATGCTATTCTCTGTGATAGTGTGAAAGGAGCAGGGTGCCAGTGTCTCAGGGTCTTAGAGGCATGCTCAGCTGACCATGACCTATCACTTGAGACCGAAATACCTCATTGGCCTATTGGTGCTTGACCTAGATATTTTTGGATCCTAGACTCAGGTGGTTGCAGAAATAACAGGTTGACTGGGTTCCATTAGCTTACAGAAAACTATACATAGACTGAATATAACTAAAACCGTTTAATTGATATTCATGTATAATTGCATGCTCATTCATCTATGATGAACATTCCATTTGCTCCTAGTTGTGAACTCCAATGAGATTGCGGCTATTCATATTTTCCTCGGTAGCGATCTGCATATATAATGACAGGTTCGTATCAAGCGGATGATAAAATCAGTGATATACTTTTAATAGTTATAAACCGCTGCTCCCTATAACGTATCTATTGTGAATGGTACACTGTGCAGTACGCTGGTAGTTGGCTTGACATGGTTTCTAGGCAACTTTTTGATAAGATAATAATATTTTTGAACATATGAAGGTGCATGATAAAAAGAAAACTGACAAGGCGTTTGTACCTGTTAAGATTTACTTACTATAAATTGTACTTGTAGATACACCCCTCCCGCCTAACAGCGTCGGGGCAAGTATATATAATTATATACAGAACAAGAATATGTAAATTTGGCAGATATAAAGCCCAGTGAGTGTTCCTATAAAACATTTGACGACAGGGGCACAAACCACTGGGAAACTGTAAACATTAACAATTGATTTACCCTCACCCAGATTTCTTACTACTATCATTAATCATACATATCCCAGAATCATTTTAAAATGTTATATTTATTACCTACGTATATGTTCCGGTTCAATGGTAATGCGAAGTCATAAGGACGAAAATTGAGTCAGTGTGACGAACGGCGGTAAGTGCGACGAACTTTTTTGATACGTGGGGAGCAGCGAGCAGAAAAAGAGAAATTCACACTCAGGCCTAGAAAAATAAACTGACTGGAGTATCCTGAAGATACTGCCACTAGAAGCCACATTGACGTGTTGACAACGATCTATGAATAGACCACCAAGATAATGAATTCTGTTGTGAACGCCACTCACAACAGTATACAGCGGAACACCGTAAATATGTTACCCGGCGTCCACACTAGACGATTAAAGGCGGCGATTCTTAAATTTTGCACTACCTGACAACTTTCAGCTGTCTATAATGAACTGAGCACTGCACCATAAGCAATACCTAAGCACAGACACCGTACCCACGATGATCGATGCAAAATGCAGACGGTCCGTGGACGTATTCGTAGTATTTACATTTTCTTTCAAATAGAAAATATAAGGTGTGCTGACACTCATCATGATGGAACCGATGTAGATCTAGGCAACGAGTCTATACTCGTTGATCTAGCCTAATATTACTTCCATGTATAGGTGTGTGGGGGGGGAGGGGGTGCATAGTTTACACATAGTAGAGAATGCTCACGACACATGCCGATGCATTGTGTGTAATGAGAATAAATTGCATCGGGATGCTCCCGATACTGCTACGGCCCAAAGGCTGTCTTGAGATTAATAGTCCATTATCAAACAGACCCATGAGTATATATACAGCCTTTCTCACCGATTTTACGTCACAGGGATGGTAATTGAATCTATGAGATGAATCCAGACAGAGACATACATATTTACCGAGGTGTGAGTTATTCGCTTCACACATCAGAGACATGGTATGAAAATGACTGCCCTACTCTGGGAGTCTTATAACTGCTAGGGATGACGGAGAAAGGTGGTTGCAGTACCCACAGCTTTGGGATTACTGAAACAGATCACGAGGTTGCCCATAGATATATGGGTTGTTGCTTTTATAAATAAACCATACTGTTGACTCACAAATGGGATGTAATATCTTTTTTCACAATCGCAGAACAATCGACGAATAAATATTTCTCTTGGCTCTATCATAATTCATAAAAATTACAATCCTTTAAGTCTTTCGTCCAGTTCATACTGCAATGTGTGCATACGACAATATAAAAGTGATTTCAGTAATGATATAGAACGTCCTGCCCATGCTGTACAAGCTACAAAAAGTGATGATCATTTACAGTTCGTACGGAATGACGCGTTTACGCCGAGTTCCTTACAAACCATACATTATTATCGAGTTTTGTGGGTTGTACAAGCGTGGTAGGTCTTTACTGTATTTTTATGTTACATGGCGAAATGGTGCGTATTTACAGTATACATGTATATATATACGGCATGGGTACAGAAGTCCCTTAGCAGCACATTATGGCACCCTTCCCCATCCGTAGTTACCCACCCACAGGCGGTCGTCGTTACCGGTTTAATACCCCAGTATAGTACAAACTTTCACTGTGATTAAACACTGAAAAGACACAAATAACATTGCGTTCGCTCCGCTTCAAAGCACAGCAGACTCAAAGCAGGCACCACCCAACAACAAACATGACGCCGTTTATCATGTCGCCACATTTACTGTATGTACCCCCCGCAAGCACGGACCACCGACCCACTCACCCTGCTACAAAGGGCAGTGCCACCATCACCTTTCTCACTAGTCCGAGAAACTTTGACTGCCTAGCGGACAGTCAGAGAGCACAACCGCTTTTTCCCATAGTACAAAAAACACTTCCTTGGTTCTAAGTAATCCTGTCAATGTCAGTGCATGTTGATGCACACCTACCTTCAGAAATGTATAATAAATCCTTTTTGATTATAGAAACTCCTCTTTTGTTCTTTTGTGTCACTTTTTGGAGCCTTTTTGTACAACTCCTTTCACCACTTCTAACCCATGTCGGCCATGTTTGATAAACTGGTTCCTGGCAAACCCCTATGTGGAATCATAGATCCGCATTTGAAACCACTATATTGTAAACTCTCCCGCCTGCAGAATGCATTGACTTAGATTTTACAAACACTGGCTGTTCTATTGTTTAGAACTAATGTAAAGGTACTGTCATTTTACTGCATTTTGCCTAAGCAAACTGTCTGCTACAAAATTAGAAAGATTCTACCTATATTTATAAGGAAAACGGCTGCTGATCTGAGATGTACCAATCTGGTTGACCAGTTTGCCTAGAGCTCTATGGGTGTGCTCTCTGACTGTCCGCAGCTCCGTTAAACAGTCAGAGCCTCTCGGACTACTTTCTCACATATGGGGCACAGAGTGATTGCTAGTTCCACCGTCATCCGTTAGGAAATTGTTAGATAGCACCATTGTAGTCGGGGGTACAGCCATTATTTTCTGCTGTCATAATCTCTACATAATCGTGAGACGAGGCTAAAACCCTTTTTCGGGTGGGAAACTGAATGCTGAGTTATGTTCACTCCCAAAAAGGTCTCCCAGAAGCTTGTGAAAGAAAATCAGGACACCCCAGTGAAGGTAAAGGTGGGGGGATGCATTATGTGTAGGAAAATCGGTCCAGGCCAGTGTGTCATTCACTCAGAGTATGGGACTTTGCTTGACATCTGTAAAAATCTCCTTCATGTGAAGTGGGGTATTCTGAGGCTTGAGTTGGCGGTAAAATCAGAACAGCCAATCACGAAATTCCTTTCTCCCATCAGTGCACAGAGGGAACTGGCCAATGGGAGCCGTGCTCTGAAATACCCTTACGAATCGTAAACCTTAGGCGTCGCGGTCTGTAAACGGAATACTTAGTAACAACTAAAATGGTCGCCCCCGACACAGTAGACACTGAGCCAGGCTCAATCTAGATGTATCAGGAGTAAGCTCTGGTCAGCTCGACAGTGCAAACCTCTACAATAAACGCGCAGAAGGGACTCCAGTGTCCATCTTCATTTAGATTACTATCCGCATACACTCGATAGTAACACTGGTGGAGAATGAACCCGGGTTTCGACAAAGAGTGTACTCGTTGGTTTCACATACAGAGAAATTGGAATGTAACAGCATTTTCACAGAATGTAGGAATGAAATCATATTTACCATTCTTAAATTTAAGATTGATGAAAGATATTATCAAGGAACACGTGTCATATCACGTGACAATCAATTTATTACACTCAGCTCGTCCCCTACCGTTATACACTGACACTAGTCAAGCTGGTGGCCAGTCGCAGACACCCGGCGTGAAAGGGTTAAAGGATATTGGTTCAGGTCTGGTGGGGTTCAATTGTGGGGAACGGTTCCCACTCCCCACAAGTCACTATATCTCACCTTTTAATTCGATCATTTCCCACAATAAGGGATGAACTAGGCTTAACTAGCCTGACAATGAAGCGTCCTTATTGGGCATTTATTGTGATATATGGTGCTTACGATATATAGGCCTACATGTACGTGTACGTTCCTGTGCTGGCATGGGAGCGTAAACACTTTGAATCCTAATAAGGCTATCCCAGGGCTAATCCATAAAGAAATCCCACGGTAGGTGTAAGTTGAGATTGGTCGAAAGTAGACGCAAAGTTTAATTACTTCAAATGATACTATGGTGGACAAATGATAAGGACAATGCATGTACTATAGAAAACCGGCATGTAAGAAGTGATGCTAAGGTTAAACTAAAAATAAAAAAGGGTAATACTCAAAACTACAGGTACTCACTATTGTGTAGTAGAAAACTAATCTGGGATGAATAGGGAAGTGAAATCTAACAGCAACAGTGTAATGATATGTTTGAAGACATGGTGAGAAATGGATGAATCGTATATATCACAAGATCTGAACTATAATACGGTTGTATAACCTGATTATTGCACTTGTATTGTCCTGTCATGTCCTCTGTCGTCTACCTTTTCTGGCTTATTATGGAAGGTCACCGGACATTCCGGTGAATTATGTCACTTTGACCATAAAAACATCATTATCTCTAAACTAAAAACTAGCACGGAAACCTCCATTTTTTAATTATTAATGTGTTCTATAACACCAGAGGATCATCACTTTCATTTCCCGGGAAATTGACATGGGTTTTATTTTTCAAGGAACATTGTCAGAAATGCCTTTAAAAATGGCCGGTGATGGCCGCGTGGTAATATAATGCGCGCGCGGGGCTCTGATTATTCGTGGCTAGTGTGCTTGGCAGGTGACTGTAACTTGAGAGTTGCCTTAGAATGAAAGTTATTATCATTGATGATTAAATATAATTTCCAATTATTATCAACCCTGAAGGGTCTATATTTAGGATGATTTTCAGGTGTCCTGTCGCCGCATCCCATGGATGTCCTTACCCAGATGTTATCATGTGTACATTTATCAAAAGATTTACCTACAATCGTTAGCTTAGGTAAATACTCTTGTATATATATATATATATATATATATATATATATATATATATATATATATATATATATATATATATATATATATATACGCATAGGAGAGTAAACTGTTTGTTTAGTACACTAGGTGAAAATCTTCTGTGCAGAAGAAGGTAGTCATACTGCTGATTGCATTAAAACAAATCTTAAACGTGAGGGTGCGGGGTGACACAATTCAGAGAGGACGCACATGAGAGTTGTGTATTTCAGAATTGCCTGTTTCCCTAGTGTGCCCCTATATGGCCGAATAAGCCTACCGAGTAATTCATGTGAATGGTTGACACTTGAAGGTAAAAGAGCTCAAAATTGACAGTACTTATCTAGATTAACGTGTTGCCTTTAAATAACACCTTCAGCCTCAGTTTCGAAATCAAAATGAGGCTCAGTGACATGTTCAGTTGATAATTTTTTTACCTCTCTGGAAAGTTTCTGCTGCTGAGAATGATCTCATTGGAATCTTAACCTGACTGGATTTTTATTGCAATGAAAACAGAAAGGCGATATTCCATAAGGAAAAGCTTGCTACTGCCTACAAAATCATCAGAAGAATTGTTTGTGAAGGACATGCACCTGAGGAATGACGTAGGAAAATTGCCAAATATATCTCATACTTATAAACTTGAAACGGTACGCTAAAGAGCTAAACGAAGTGATGATCGAAAGACGAGGGGTCAAACAAAAAAGGAATTAAAAAAGAAACAGCCTAGAGCTAACTTTTATACAAAGAATCCGCTGCATGTTGGTTCACGGGGTTAAATCAAACATCTAACAGAGTGAATCATGCTGAGTAGTCCTCGCTCAAAAAGAGTGGTCCAACGAAGGCAGAAGCACTTCACGCCTGAGATATTACCGCGGTATAGACCTGCAGAATCTTGGCAAAGGGAGAGTATCTTTGCCAAGAAAAAAACAATTCTAATTCATCTTTTCATAAGAATCTTTGTTTACTCCCGTGGGAAACGAGATTAAATCTGGGTCAGTTTGGAGCTCCAGGTGAGCGCCTTTGAAAAGGCTGAGGATGTGGCTCCTGTTCGGACATTGACCAACTGTGTCCACCTCAATGGTTGCACATTAAAGTTTTTATGACAAACTTGTATTATTTTTGCAATACTTCATCCTTCAAAAAAATCTGAGCATTTCAGTGTGCAGCAGTGATGAATGCGTTTTGATTGGTTGGTTTCACGATGATCTTGGGCATTGGTGTTCATTCGTGTATAGATATGGAAAACCGCAGCGTTAAACTAATAAAATAGAAGTAGAAAAAGGACAAGACTAAAGGGCCTCTTCCAGCAATACATTGGTCTGGTTGAGCACCTGTGCCGTGTTTTCATTGGCCGGCAAAAAAAGTGTAGATTTCTTGAGTTCCCCTAAAAACCCATTTCCATTTTGTGTCAGCAGTGCTGAAGGTCCGTCGAAGATTAATGACTGCATATCGGTGATGGCCAATGGAAATAGGCTGTCAGGAGAACCAAAAAAATCTACACCATTTTCGTCGGCCAATGGAAATGGGCCTATTGGGAAAAACCAAGCTCATATTACGGTGAGCTTATTATAGATTTATTCCTAAATTTCAAAACATTATTCTTCCTGTTTTCCATGATTTAAGGAGCTTCCACCAAGATGTTGGTCCAGTTGGTCATAATCACATATGTGCCATGTAAGGCCTGGCGTCCACCTACCACGATAGACATTTAGACCTACCGATATGGCACCGAGAGAAAAAGCAAATATCGGAGACATATCGGGAGGGTGCAATATCGTAGACATATGTCTAGACATGCCAATCCACCACGCATTGTATGGGGTTTTTATCGGTGTCTAATCGCAGAAACGTGGTCAACTGCCCCGATATTAGGTTACCTTCCGACGCGATTTTGATTTTTTATCGGGAGGTGCATTGTAGACAAACTCGGTGCCATATCGTAGTAGGTGGACGCCGGGCATTATCCTGGTATATGGGTGGAACTACGGGTGGTGCCACCGTAAAGTTATTTTCTTTATTTTTTTCTTATTTTCTTGCTCTATCTCAAGAGAATGGAATTCTTCTGAGCATTATGTATGTATGAGAGTACTAAACTGCTACTCCCCACTGTGCAGCTCTTTGTGTGACCTCATACCAGTTAACACTAGATGTTTTCTAGCCATTGACGGCTGAAAAGTGGTGCTAGATTCAGGAATCGTCGCATATAATGGTCTAGTGTACAAACGCCGGGTTACTCCTTATAATCGTGTAAGCTTAGAGCAAAAGCATCAGTGGAGTTGAATTTTCCATGCTGACATAAAGGTGTCAAAATCAAACATAAGGTGACTACTTATAGATAGTTGCATTGCCTGGTTACACATCATTTATTCTTAAAAAAACTGCATTTTTGTCGGATCTGCTTAGAGTTTAACCACCATATAGAGATATACTTAACCAGATATATATGCATGGAAACTGAAGTGCCGCGAGTTTTGCGTAGAAAAAGATCTCCCCTGTTATTACTTGTTTTAATGTCTATAATCAAATGTACGTTTTTTTCTCTTGGCCTTTAGATAGAGATGCTGAAAACATAATTGAGTCCTGCAGTTTTCTTATCTTCTTATCATGTGAAAAGGCAATGAGATTTTCAAAACTCCTTACCGGTACCCTACGCTATAGCTATTGTATGTGTGTGCACAGTTCTGAATACCGATTACCAGCTCAAAACTGTAGTACCATCCCTACTCATGATGCTTGTCTGCTGTCACACTAAATGTGTAGATCTATACGTCAGCAAAGCCTCCAAAACCCCTGGTAACGAGTAATGGTACTATTGCTGAGTTCTCTTTCACAGTAGATTGGCCACCACCTCTGTCGCCACTCTGTTCCGACTAAGAGGTTGGTATGGTTTAACCAAGGCTAAGTCTACGAATTCTCACACCCAGACCAAGTTGTTATGTTTTTCATATGTGGATTCTGAGAGCAGAAACACTCATCAAGAAATATTCACAGCTCACCAAATTGCTAATACAGTCTACCTATATGGTTATCTTATTCAAAATACACACAAAATGAAATAACTATATGTAAAAATGTGCTTCAAGAGTAAGAAATGTCACACTCTCCAAACATAAGCGCAGGTCAAATGAAAGTTCTGCAGGGAGAGTCACAGACACTTACAGCCTGTGGGTGAAGGTAGCGGGCACTGTATATTTCACAGACACTTAGAGGCACACAGGACAGCGACGAAGCCGCTACAGGGGCGTCAGAACGTTTTGAAAGTGGGGGGGCGAACTGAAAAATTGCTGACTTTTTTTGTTTGTTTTAAATCAGACATTGACCTGTTCCACTGGATTTACCATAGATCTGCAAAAAGTCTATGAAAAGTCAGGTCTTAATTATACGTGAAAAAGTCAGAATTTGACATTTTTACATGGTGAAAAGTCAGAGCTTAGCTGTCATTACATGGTAAAATGTCAGACTTTGACACTTTTTCACGGTGAAAAGTCAGATCTTAGCCGTCATTGCACGGTAAAAGGTCAGAATTTGACACTTTCCCACGGTGAAAAGTCAGGGCTTAGCTGTCATTACACAGTAAAAGGTCAGACTTTGACACTTTTCCACGGTGAAAAGTCAGAGCTTGGCCGTCATTGCATGGTAAAAGATCAGAATTTGACACTTTTCCATGGTGAAAAGTCAGATCTTAGCCGTCATTGCATGGTAAAAGGTTAGACTTTGACACTTTTCTACAGTGAAAAGTCAGGGCTTAGCTGTCATTGCATGGTATAAGGGTCAGACTTTGACACTTTTCCACGGTGAAAAGTCAGAGCTTAGCCATCATTGCACGGCAAAGGGTCAGACTTCGATATTTTTTTACAGTGAAAAGTCAGAGCTTAGCCGTCATTGCATGGTAAAAGGTCAGAATTTTACACTTTTCGACGGTAAAAAGTCAGAGCTTAGCCATCATTGCACAGTAAAAGGTCAGACATTGACGCTTTTCCATGCTGAAAAGTCAGAGCTTAGCCATCATTGTATGGTAAAAGGTCAGACTTTGACACTTTTCCACGCTGAAAATGTTGAAAAATCAAGACAGTTTTTACACTTGATTGAATTAAATTTGAAGTTGCTGACTTTTTTGGGCTGGCAAAAAAGTGGGGGGGGGGGCGGCCGCCCCCCCTGCCCCCCCTATTCTGACGCCACTGCGCTAGTAGTATATACAGGGCTGTAATTGCTTGGACTAAATTCTCTGTTGGCAGGCATGGCTTGATGGCTTGGAAGGAACAATCTGCTGGATATCAGAATAAGTACATATCTCGAAAATACTTACCTCAATGCAATGGTGGAGTATATCCCAGAAATGTTACCTTGAAGAAATGTGCTCACGAGAATCTCAGTGAAATGGCCTTTGCCGATTTTATCGCCTGTGACGATCGAAAGATGCCAATGTTCCCGAGCCTCTTTCTTCACGACACTGTCACGCGCATGTTTCCCCTGTTTGGCCTCTTTTCAACCTTAACTCGCCTGCCGTCCGCCAGGTGGCCATGGCTGGTTGCTGGTGGACTGTCTCATATAACGCTTCTGTCACGCTGGTACTACTGGGAATGTGAAGCTGAGCCAAAGTCGTGGTGGGGTTGGCTGCCGACGGCAATGTGGCGCCGTGAGGTGGAGGTTTCTTTCTCTTTTTTCATTTGTCACCTAATACAAACCTGTCTTTGTAAATGGGTCTAGAGATCGCTATCGAGGGGAATACGAATACTCACAATCTCTATTTTCAGCTGGATTTTCTTCTTTCCTCTGATAACAGGGCATATCCCTGCCTAAAATCAGCGTATATTTTGATTATCCAAGAAAGCTTTGATGTAATAACTATTATAGTTTATACAAATTGAATTCTATCATGTATATATGTTCAACTAAGTCTAACTCTGATCATGCTCGATTCTGTAAACCCACTAGATGGGTATCTGAGCGCACCGAATTTTGATAGCTGGAGCAGGTGGAAGATATGTGCTAGTCACCTAACCTCAACTGCTGGTTAAATAAAACCCTTAAAAAACAAAACAAAAACTTAGATTTGAATTGGTGAAAAATTAATGCACTTTTAACCTTCTGATACTAATGCCTGTTTTCTCCTTGTAGTTTCCTGGACGCAATATCCTCGTTCACACTTGGATATTACTACACGTCAAATACGAGAAGGATACGCACACTAGTATCAGAAAGACGTTGATATTACGTATGTATTGTTGCATCACATTACGTGTGACTTGAGGGTCTCTAGTATTGTAGTTTTCTACTCTCATTACCATATGACTTGCTTTTCAGAATCCCAAGAGACTGGGCTTTTCACTGGTAATGTGTAGATCACATTGCAGTCCGACATTACATAGGCCATCTGCAGAGGGTAATTAGCTAGGCACACTACTCTCAATCAATCACGGCAGGTCTGACATATTGTCAATTGGCACTGAGGCAATTGGACTAGCCAGGGGACCGTTTAATATCTAAGAGGATTCTCATAGGACGGTAATATGACAGTCCTAGCAATTGTTATAGGTTCTTAAGGATACTATCCAAGTGTGCACTTTGATTATATTGTGGTTTGTTAGGCTACCAGCATCAGAAAGGACACCTATTTAGATGAGATAAAATAGCCTGGAAGGACTTTTCAAGTCTCCGTCCTTCTCCCTGTCCGTCCATGTTTATCAAACGTAGACCGTCCTATGACAGTCCTAGGACTACCATATGACAGTCCTAGAGGAATCCTTCAAGATATTGAACGGCCCCCAGGTACTTGTCTTCCCAGAAAGTCTCCTCTCATCGTCTTTATCCTTCTCACTGTCCCAAATATTACTGGGCCCGCTGTGTAGGCTGCAGAGCTAGTCTTACACGCCAAGGGATAATTTAAATGTGACATTGTAGCTAGTGTTATGAAACTTTGCAATCAGATATATTCATATATACTTGGCAAATGTAATTACTCTTATATAAGAACAGTGCGCTGCTCAAAGCAAGTGTTACATCCGTGTCTGTGGCTCTCCCATTATAGCACCCTGAAAAAAACCTTGTTGGTTTACGTCGAATTTGATGACACTCTTGTTATATAATCTCTCAATCGATTAGTCTTTCATCGCCAGAAGAGTTATCTTTCGTTAACAGGTGATAGAGTTAATTTCCGCATCCTTCTGTGTAATCGAACCATGACCTCAGTATTATCTAACAAGGTCTATAGCATTAATTCGGTCTCTTCCACATGATACTACATCACGTATTGCAAGTTGAAAAACGAAGCCAGCGCCCTTAACGACTTCTGACTGCATCACACATTACCACACGATATCTATTTTCTTACAGGACAATATCAACTGATGACCACAACACCAACTCTTCAGTTTACATATACCTGTCGACACAGACATGGTATTATCAGAAGGCTTAGCTAAACATGCATGGTGGCATAGCTTCAGCTTTGTTGACACACAATTGAGAGTATTAAGTACAATGGCAAGTATCAACGACACATGATGAAAAACTTATGTTGATTTTATGTGAACTTGGACGTCAATAAATCTTTCAAAGAAAAAATTGAAAAAATGGGCAAGTGAGCACAAAGTTGGTGTCAAACCAAACGTATGGTGCCTGGCCTTAAGGGGGACTTGGATCTAGTCCGATTCGGGAATCGTAACGAGTTAGAGCGGTCACTGTCCGATTATTCCTATATCTGCACACAGGGGTCACCACTGTTGATTCTGTTTCATTTGCTATATATCAATTCATGGAGAACTAAATTTTGTATTAGGAGTTTTGATTACAAAATCTTTCTAAATCCTACTGGGTAACATTTGGTCATTACATAATAAAGCCACCATTCTTTAGATAGTTTTTACTTTCAAAACTTCATTGTTCTGTGTGGTTCAGCCTATCCTTGTATATATATATATATATATATATATATATATATATATATATATATATATATATGTATATATATATATATATATATATATGTATATATTTATATATATATATATATATATATATATATATATATATATATATATATATATATATATAGCACAATGGGCTACTGAAAGGAAGGGAGTGGGTGTGAAGAGGCGCAGAGTCAAGGGGGAAAGGGGGAGTCACTCTCCTAGAAATGATTCTATACCACAAGTAGGCCCAATTACTATGACAAATATCTTACTGTGGATCAATGAAACACGTGTGAATCTTGAGATAACGAAGGTACCTGGAAGGTGAAGCAAGCTGCGAACCTCTAACCTACTCCTACTACACTATCAATGCAATATATCTGACAAGAGGACCACGCTTAATACGCTTAGAAAGAGTCCAATTACGACACATCCAAACTAATGGAGGATTGTCTGTTTTACGATTCGAATACAGATCTGGATTTATCTCCCTCCATTCACTGAAATAGTATCACAATATCAGAATAATTCAAATTGCCTACACCAATCGTTTAAATTTAAATTTCTATGTTGATATCTTGTCTACTTTCTCAAGTCCTGGCCATTGATTCGCCATTCGCTAATGACGTCATCTAATATCACTCTACCATGACCATGGCGAAGTATTGGCACTTTTCGTGGGTGATCGTTGCGTGTTCGTATGGCTAAACTTACACTGGGGGTGAGATAACTTTAAACACTTCATTCTTCATAGGTGATCAGAAGGAAAATTATAGATACAATATGTACTTATTCATGACTGATAGGAGTAGTTTTGTGTTGATCCTCTGAAGTTGTATTACATAATATGCAAGACTTTAGATAATGGGGTCGGAGATGGACGATAGTAAAGAGCTTACACACGCAGAGGAAATAATAGAGATGGGAGATCGGGTGAATGAAGACAGATAAAGATCACTGATGGAATTCTAAGAAGTGTGTGGATGATATATTCCCAATATAAAAGGAGGAAAAGATAAACCTCCATGTCCAGAGACAACGTAGAAACTCTATTTCTTGCGAATCGTGGATTTTAAAGCTGTCAGCTTGAAAAAGAAAATTGGTAGTACCTGGGAGACTTTTATGACTCTATGAAAGTTACAGACATGAGATAAGTAGGCAGGTTACAAAATACTGTCACCATAAGTAGATAGGAAGCAAAATACGGTGCCCAATACGAAGAAAATAAGTGGCTGCAAACCTCACCACAACGAGACGTCACGCCCCCTAGACCACTCACATTTTGAACATTTCTGTTTGTAGTTTAACGTCCATTATGTTCCTTTAAACCTACTTTGGTGCGGTGGTGAGCCGATCTGTCAGAATAATTTTGGTAAAAAGCTAACTCCCCACGTTTACATAGGTGAGAGGTATTTTAGTTCCCACACCACATAGGCAAGGTATGAGAAGGACTGGTCTTTGATATAGCAGTAAGTCTACCACTGCTGTAGGTGAAGGAGCAAGGTGGCTGCACACTATATCACATAGACATGGTATGAGAAGGACTGGTCTTTGATATAGCAGTATGTCTACCACTGCTGGGGGGCGAAAGAAAATGATGGTAGCACACAACACCACAGAGACGTGGTATGAGAAGGACTGGTCTTTGATATAGCAGCAAGTCTACCACTGCTGCGGATGAAGGAGAAAAGTGGCCTCTGTGGGAATAGAACTGGTAAGTCCCACAACCTTTGAGGTTACGAGTCCAGACCCTGAACCACATTTTGGATATACATGAACTTGTGTAACATCATCTGTACAGCTAAAAAAAATATTGGAATTGTGATTAATTATTTACATTTTAATAATGATAATAGTATTCTGAAGTTCAATATGAAAGGTCCCATACTTTCAGTGCTATTGATGTACCTGTCGAAAGCACTTTGTATTGCCATTTGTGTTTTTTTGATATATCACATCACTAAACCTATCTCGGAAATATTTATTTGCAGCCCAAAACAGGTGAATATCTACAAAAAGTAAGTTAGCTATTCAGAAGAAATACAGCTAGCAATTAACATCCTGTTTACAAAACTGATAGCCTTACACTGCTAAACAGTGGATCAGAACGATCTGTCACGTTGACATAACTCTCCACTCAATGTCCACGGAGAAAGATACTTTATCTAACTACAAAGGACTGTATCAATCAATGTGTATACTGCAGAGGCAATAGACCGCTATCTCAGCCTTGTATAAATGTCAGACTTCTTGACACTCGTCTTTATAAGGCCTATTTCCACTTGCCTCCCGATAAATTTGTCGGCCATCATTGATGGATTTTAAAACTTTTTTCTCTGCGAAATCTGTAAGTGGACACATGAATGTAAAAGTCGGTTCCCGATATATGTTCCGAATTTTGACACCACTTCCAGATAATTTCGTCGCCGATCTATTCAACACTGTTTGATTTTATCGGGAAGGAAGTGGATCATTGTTTCAAAAGTCTGTCAGCAACAAACACTAAAACATACAAGTCTGCCAGTGGAAACAGACCAACGATTTACAAAATCGCCGATCTTTTGTGCGGAATTTTAGGGCTCGCTCCACCCTCCCATTCTTTGTATTTTAGAACAAGTGGTTCCCAAAAATCCACCGATTATTTTGTCGGCAAGTGGAAAAGATCCTACAGACGGAGATCCATTCACCAACAAAAACCTCCTTGATATCTGTTCCTTTTCAATGAGAAGGTCGGTCGCTGGTTCGGTCCCAAATTGCAAGTAGTTCTACAATAAATCGCTGATGGGGGCAAAGCAATTCGGTTTCTCTGGCGTTTACTTTCCAACCTTTGGAACTGTGACCCACTTCATTAGCAAAACAATCAACCCAGGTTTCGGAAGACGTAATGAGTCTGTCAGGTTCGCCAAATGCCTCATCTATCGGTATACTTAAATCGGTTGCTATATTTCTGATTTTCCAGTATCCATTTTCCTAAATATTGATGTCTATTCTGGTGTATTGTCGCCACTTGGGGTAGAAACAAGCCCTATTTTCAGTAAAAAAATAGATTAAATCAAACCGGTTGAATTAATCGTTGGTGGTGATGAGAAATCGGTCGGTGACTACCTCCATTTCCAAAGAACCAATTTTTTTCTCACTGCCACCAATATACATTGTATATATTATATATATATATATATATATATATATATATATATATATATATATATATATATATATATATATATATATATATATATATATATATTGTGTATTAACCCTACATTTGGAAACTCCGCGATTTTGTCTATGGGAAATATGCACATATTCGGTTCTAATTTAGGGAGGGTTAATTTTCAGGCTTTTCAGGTCCTTTCCATATTGAAGAATAGGTGCACATGGAACACATTATCGGTCGTCAGGCCTGGCTCACAAGCAATGTCAAGAAAATTAGAAGTCAAGTCATTTTATAACTGTCTTTGCCAAGTCAATTTCCGAAATTTATTTGAATTGAGTTCACAAAGCATGATCAAGTCAATTGCCTTATCGACTTGGCGTAGTCAAATAAGTATGGAGTTCTTTGCCATTGGAGGAGAGGATGTTCCCTATTTCATGCGTATTTTACATCCCATTTTCATTTCCGGTTTGGACAACAAGAAGCAGCTTTGTCCTATTCGAAATCCACAACCCATGTTAACTGTTGTAGATTATGGAAATCGTGCCTTATTAGCTGATCGTGATATTCCAAAAAAAATAATGTGATTAGAACAGTATTATTGAACTCATTTTTCCTCAGTGGCAATTTTCGGTTTCATAAGTAATTGACTTCAATTCTAATGTCAACTCTCTATTAGACTTGGGATTTCGAAAGTTTATTAAAGCTTGACTTGTAATTGACTTAGCTTGTGAACCCAAACTTAGCGGAAATGTTTGGAGTGTTTGAAATGGGGCCTATAATTATATTAGCACGGATAAATTCTCAAGGAGGACCACTGAAATGTTTTTGTACAGGGTGCACATAATGGGCGGAGTTTTGGTCGTCAGATGTAAACGCCACAATAATCAGGCTTGCCAGTTGAGATCAGGGAAAAACATTGAAATATTTGGTATTGCAATTAGGCACTTACGCATCGCATATGCATTACAGTGGAGAAATCAAGAAAATGCCCAAGTTTTTACATGGTCAGTGGTGAGGTTCAGTGGGGGGTCATGGGCTGTGGCTAAATTGGGTAATTTAGCAGTTGGTATGTTGATAGTACAGAAGGAATTAATTTGTGATTCTGAAAATGAAAACATGAATTTCAATGCAAACATTGAAAACTGGCATCCTTGCCACATGAGACGAGGGAGATTCACTTACCTGGTCCGGGCCGTGAGGCCGCGCGCCGCCCGCCCGGGTCGGCCATGAGGTTTGTTTGCACCGCGCTGTCCGTCTCCAGGTGTCGTGAGGTATGTATCCACGGTGAGGGAGCGACGACGACTGCGGGCGGGCGGCCAGGTTGACGGCGTCACCAGCCGACCGCGCCGCGGAACTGCCCACGCTGTGTGAGGGGTCAGTGAGCGCTGCAGCACGCAGTCTTACCCAACCGCCACGCTCACCTGGGGGGCCTTGTAGTCTGGAAGCCTGGTCTATGTGCTCACTCACGTTACAGGCCAGGTAACGCCCTCTATTTGTTGGTGCATTATGGATAACGTCTCCATTTTTCTTTTGCATCATGGGTAACAGTGTTCAGCTAGTACTACGCTGGTTTTTAGAAAAACGTTCTAATAAATTATCTTTTATCATAGAAAGGTTGCCAATACTTCATTTTTTATTATCCCTCATTACAAACAAGTAGAAATAAGGTATTTGGGGAACCTCATGAGGGAGAGAGGCACTCTCCCAGCAGAGATCCTGCTGGGAGAGTGGGAGAGAGGGTGTGCTAGTTATCCTTGCCATTGCAAATAAGCGGAGAACCAGTGAAAGTTCAATGTTGCTTATAGCTGGGCGGTACCTGTCCCATATTTCATTGAGACAGGGAACCAGTCTAGGGGCTTTGCTCCACATTTTGCGGATCGCAGAATAGCGACTGCTCCAGATATTTGCAGATCGTATCACAACTATGTCACCATCTATATTCAACTAAAAATTTAAGGACCGTTCATATATGTCACTGAAAATGTGGAGTTGTAAAAAGTATAGCAATATAATGTGAAAATAATGATATCACACAATACGATCCGATATTAGTGGAGCAATGCTTTTCCCACATTTCTAGGAACAACGAACCCCTGAAGGGTTAACGCTGTGTGAGTGCGGCAGGTTTGAGTGAATACTTATATTATGGCTGAAATTTGACCAGAATGGTATTCTTGACTGTGTACTTAACAATGGTTGATGAAGGCAGCATTGTATCAACTTGTGATACATTGCATATTGAATATGGGGAACACCAGAGGAAAATAGATTTGATAATTGTTTCCTGATATCCTGATTAAGCACAATGTTGGTAATTCAAGATTATTTAGTAATCAGATTTTCTATTCCCTTGGTTTAGATGATGATTGAATCATAATGAAACACAATTGGTGGACATATTGTCGATCTGTCTTTAAAGGCATATCCTACAATTCGTAGTGGTGCCACCTGGTGACTTTCAAATACTGACATCTCCCAAACCTAACTGGGTCCTTGAATTATGTTCTAATACTGAATGAACGAAATATAAAGTCTTGTCAAGTTATTTCCTATCCAAAGGAATTTGTAAAATAGGCCTGTCTTTGTACGTCAAAATACCAATATTTATCAGATACGTCCCGTTGCGGAAAGCAGAGGGTGATCAATAATTCTATCAAGTATTTTGGCATACGTACATACATCATAATATATCTGGAATGGAGAAAATTCCCTAGTCATGTGATCACAAACCCTGTACGTTACAGTGTGAGGTACAGCCAAGGCTTGATAGCAGAATGAGGTGTTCGTCACCAAGTGACTAGGGGTGAATCGCAGGAGTTCTTCAAACTTTGCTTTTCAGTACTCTGGTATTGATGGTTAGGAAGTCTGCATTATATGGCTCCTGAAACATCACCTTTGAAACACACAATGATCATCCTAAAGGGCTGATTCCACGAGCACAATGGATTTATCGTGATATATTTTGGTATATCTTCTAATATCATCAAGGTCTCTATATGTCGTACCTCCGTTGTCGCAAAACATAGCCGCGTGATGTCCTGTGTATGCTTTGGTGCTCCACCACTAGGACACCTCAAGACACATCGAGACAAATAGGCACGCGGTTGTTCCAACCTAGCCCGATATAGAAAGACAACCAAATCGTGACTCATCTCGCTATAACTTGTGTGTCAGTGGAATCAGCACTTAAGGGACGTTCTTCCCACACGGAGGTGGGCAGAAGGGGGATAGGCAGAAGAGGTGGTAGATGGGCGAGGATGGAAGACGTACACGTTATATTGAGTATACTCGTTGGTTATGTTGAGTGTGTTCCCGCCCAGCCGTGGCCTGATAACTGCCCGCACGCTTCGCCGAGTCCGTACCGTCATGGCGTCCGTTCCGCTGGTCTTCCGCCAGTTGTAAAACTGGAAGGACTCGCCGGTAACCAGTGTGTGAGTCTGGTCGTGACGAGGCGTCAGGCTGGCGAGGCGGGGTTGGGTTGGGTTGGGTTGGGTTGAACGGGCATGGATGGGTGGGGATGGGCGGAGGCAGTGGATGAATGTAAGGGGTGAAGGCAGAAGGGCCAGTAGATGGAAGGAAAAGGTGATGGGAAAAAGGTGATGGGCAGTGGACGGGCGGGGATAGATGGAGGTGGGTGAGTGGGATTGGATGGGAATCAGCAATGGATGGGTAGGGGTGGGCAGAAGGGGGGGGGGATGGGTAGGGATGGACAAGGGGCAATGGATGGATGGGGTTAGAAGGAAGGGGCCAGTTGCCCTGAATGATGGGAGGGTGGGAGGAAAGTGTGGTAGATGGGCAGAAGGGGCCGTGGATGGACAGCGGTGGAAGGACCTGGGGGATGTGCAGGAGGGACCACAGGGGAAGATGGTACATATGGACGAGAAAGGGAAAAAGGATGGGTTAGATTGGTGGACGGAGGGGTGGGTCAGGTTGGGCAGATCGACCAGATGGATGGTCCAGATGAGCACGGACAGGTAGGATGGGCAGATAGCTGGACAGGGGCCTCGGGATGGATGGACGGACAGGCATGATGGACAAAGGCATGGATGGAAAGGGTTGGGGAACAGATGTGAGGATGGACAAGCAGGATGGAACACTCGTATGGGCAGGGGACCTAAGAATAGGTGATCGGGCCATTGAGAAGGAACCCTCTAAAACCTCGTTTCCATTGGGCGACGAAAATGGCACCGATTATATGGGTTTCACTAAAGGCCCGTTTCCATTGGCCGACAAAAGGGGTGTCAATTTTTGTGATAGCCCATTTTCAATGGCCATCACCAATATACAGTCAGGTACCACCGACGGACCTTCAGTACTGCTAACAGAAATGGAAGAACACAAAAACCTACACCCTTTTCGTCGGCCAATGGAAACGGGCCTTAAAAGTCTGTCGGTGTTCCCAATGAAAATACGTCGGTATCAAATAATCTATGAGGGTGCATTGCACCGTTGCATGATCTAGTATTCTGAGTTTTCTCTTCGAGTCCCGTTTCCATTCACCCATCTAGCTTCCGAATACCAAAAAAAAATCTATCGGTCGTGCCTAATTGCAGATCGGTGCTGACGAGTCAGCCAATGGAAACGGGCTTATATGGGCAGGGGGCCTAAAAACAAGCACGGTGGGCAGGTCATTGGAATGGGACCTTCGTAATGGCAGGGGGCCTGAGGCAAGGCGGGGTGGGTGGGAGCGAGTGTCCCGTGTGGATCCTCAGTGAACAGGCACTTAACGTGTGGCAGGGGTCTTACCCGACCTCGGTCACGTCGTTACATCGTCACGGGGCGACGACTGCTGGCGGCTCTCCATGCTGCTAGTTTTACGACGTTCACAGGCCTTATTTATCCCCTGACTGAACTCTAACTCCATGTACCTTCCTCTCTTCTCTAACTCTCTCTGTCTGTCATCTCCATGTTCCATCTGCTCACTCTCTACCTCTCTCATCGGCTCATCTTTTTTCTTGTTTTTGCTCTCTTTCTCTCTCTCTTCCTTTCCCTCTAATTCCCTTTCTGTCTATTAAGTGGGATTCACTTACCTCACAGACAAATACTGCTGAAATTCTTTACTGAACATAATCTCTCAGTCTGAATTGTCGGGTTTCAGTTCCATGTAACAAGTTTTCCCCTCCTGCGGTTGTCGGCGACATTTCCCCCTAACAACGTACAGGATCCCATGAGATTTTGATTTTAATCACGTTTAAAATCTATAGGGTCATTATGGTGAGACAAATGGACCCGCTGCCAAGTCGTCGACTAAGAAGCTGCCCTAGCCAATAGGAGGCCAGCAAGCATGATTACATACCCCTCACTTCAAGGGCACTTGAGTCCCAGGGTGAGTGTTCACTGGAACTATGTCTGAGATTATGTACAAGGTGTGTACTTCTATGTGAATCGAATTCACCATTTTTCCTTTCGACTGGTAAAAGCACTTTACCATGAGAATTTTGTACCAAAGGATAATAGTTTGAAACTAGAGTGAGATTCACACGATGGGATTCATGTACCTCACAGGCTGTTTGCCTGAGACAAATCCTGCTGAGATTCTGTACTCGAACACAGTTTCGTCGTTTAAATTATAGGGTTCTATTCCCCTGAGACATATTTTTCTCCTTCAATGGTTGGCGTCATTTACCCCTACAAAGGAACAAAATCTCATAAGATTTTCAAGCCTGTGAGGTACATGTATCCCATCGTGTGAATTCCACTTTAGACAAAGGTGTGAAGTTCACTAGTCTCAGCTATATTAGTCTCTACGTGTGAATTCCACTTTATTTTTTATGTTTCTCCATTCCTGCTTTTTACTTTGCAAACTTAACATACATGAAATAACGGAAATTATATACTTTTCTTTCCCACCTTTTCTTTTCTTCTACCTATGTTTCAAATTTCTTGCCTTTCCCTTTGTTGTTTTTTTTCTAGGAGAGGGATTTAGTTCGGATGTCATATGATATATTTACTGCTAGCGGTAGGGGGACGTGGAATTCACACGGTGGGATTCATGTACATCTCAGGGTTCAAAATCTTATGAGATTCTGTTTCTTGTTAGGGAAAAATGTCGCCAACAATGACAGGGGGAAACATGGCTAAGGGGAATGGAAACCTGCAAATTAGATGAAGAGATTGTGTTTGACTACAGAATCCCAGCAAATACCCTGTGAGTTACATGGATCCCATCATGTAAAACCCACTTTACGTTATTGTTAAAAAATGCCTCAAGCCCCGGTGTTCAAAGCTACAGCTGGAGATAAAGAGATACAATTTCCATATCTCCATGAAAACCCTCACCTGTGATTGGGAAATTGTATACCATTACCACAAGTTTTCTCATGATGCAAATATGACCTCCGCCACCAAATGAAAACCAGTATTCATGACTGGTCTTCCAGGACTTAATAAACAATTTTTTGTTAATAAGAAATGTGAAAAGGCAAAATGAGAGCAGTGGTGGGGTGTAGGATCATACGGGTCAAGCGTGGAGTGGCAAATTGCATGTAGAATCACCGCATGTTAGTCTCCTTGACGGAGTGAGTGGGCGAATGAGCTGGATACAAGTGAAACGTTTAACCCTTTTACCACAGCATGATACCTCCAGGCAGTGTAGGCGTACCACAGTATGATGCCCCCAGGCATTTTAGGTGTACTACATCATGACGAGCTCAGGCATTATAGGTGTACCATACCATGATGCCTCCAGGTATCATAGACGTACCACAGCATGAAACCACCAGCTTTTAGTTCATCTTCATGGATGTCGTCGTCTATAGATTCCGATGGTCATCGTTTTAGCCATAAGAAGAAAAATCACATACTACCAAAATAGACAAAAAGTTCTGCCAAGAAATCTTCCAGAGATTGTAAATTGATTCCAAAACGGTTTATAGAGAAAGCAGGCCGCAAAAAGCCCATGTCACAATTTGAAAATTTGGTGTATTCCGTTAGAAATGTATGAGGAAGGTAGTAATATCTCTGGTATTCTTGATCATATGAAGTTTCTAGCAACAGGACCCGGACTTAGACAACTGTGACTCTAACCTGTTACAATGAGGCTTGTCGTCACAAAATGGCTATAGAAGGGATTGACGAATTCTAAGAATTAGCAATTAGGTTTTTGGGTGCTGCTAGAGATGTAGAGAAACTAAATATAGTAAGATTCCCAACAAACCACGATTCATATCGCAAAAAGGTAGAAGTAGCTTCATTAATGACACTTTCAATTTCGAGGAAGATAATACATGAAGCAAAACTTCTGATTTCTTGGATTACTGTGAAAACATATTTTACTGTAGTAATTGTCACTTTAAACCACCAGTCATATGCATCACTGAAGTTTTGATCAAGCATTTATAAATCCCTAGTGCTTGCATACCCTTGATTGGGAACATCGGGTTTCTGATTTCAGACTATCCTGCTCTGGTGTGTTAGCATCAAAATCAATATCTTCCTCATTGTGCTATTCCACATCTTCCACCTTCATGTATATGATAGAATCCATTCATATGCTCAATGTTTCCACCTGCCCATGACATGGGCACACATTATTTGGGCAACATACAAAAATTGGCGAGTGGTGGCACTTCGGAATTTATCCCTGTGCATAATTGTCAACCCCATAACGGGCCATCCATAAAGTACGTATGAAGAATTCTTTAAATTTCTAACCCCCCAACCCCTTTCCTGATTTTGTACGCAATAGAACAAAGAAGGAGCATACACAAAATTTCCGAAACTCTTGGCCCCCCAAACCCCCTCAGTTATTACATACCATATGGGTGGCCCTAACAAACGGACCATTTCCAGTGTCATTTCTAATGACTGCTCATCAATTACCTCCATGGTTGGGGGAGAACAATATCTATCACACAGAAAACCCTGAGGATAAATCCTTTCCAAGCTACAGCTGAGTATATATTTAAAATAGGGAAAGTGGCATGGTTCCTAAATGTGCAAATTGGGTTTAGGTAGAAATTGTCATCACTGAGAGAAAGGCCTTGTCTTTCATGGGAGGTAATCACTGATACATTCAGTGTGGGAACCTTCAGTCAAAATCACCAGGTAGAAACGTGGCAATAGGCATCTTACATCTGACCATATTGCTTCACTGTTTCCTCATCTTCCTTTGGCCCTGCATGATATTTTGTGATCTTTGATACACCTTGCATGTTCTTGTGAGTCAGGTACCGATATCCAACAGCCAGGAACGTGCACAGTCATAGGGCAGACTTTCTGTAAATTTCTCAAAGATATAGATGGATATTTGGCCACTGGTTACCTACCATATGTAAAAAGGCACGATTTCGACCGGATCTGCTTAGAGTTTCTCCCCCACATAGAGACATACTTAACCAGAGTTGTGCATGTAGACTGAAATACCACGGGAGTGAGATTCTCGAAACTCGAATCTACTGTTTCTTTTTGTAGCTATAATACCCAGATACACCGTTTCTCTTAAGATATATTCATAGCTCTGTTGAAAATACACTGTCCGTGGTGAAACAAAAACAATTATCAACCACACTGCCCCTGCTCGATATTACAGCCCTTTGCCTTTTCCCAGCAGTCATATCTTGCTAAAACAATAGTCTTGTGCTCACCCCCATTGCCCACACTGTAGCTGTAAAACCTCGAATTTATTCAGAAGGATAGAGGAAGTGGTGTTTGGCTGAGCGATGCACCGCTAGCCGGCGCTGAACGGCATTAAGGCCCGTTTCCATTGGCCGATTTCCTATCACCGATCTACAGGGTTTTTTTTGTTTATTTCGACCAGATCTGTCAAATCAGACAGACCTTCCACTGGAAGTTCGTTGAGTGATACATCAATGTTACATCGAAAGTAGACAATCCATAGTAAGCAGAGTATAAACAGAGTATGTCATGAACCACCGACAGACTTTTGGCACTGCTGACCCAAAATCAAAACCTCTTCTGCTTAGATTATGCAATGTGGTACCACCCACCACTGAGTGAAAGCTTGGTCACTGAGTAAAAATCTACTACCCTCATCTTCTCAGAACCTACGTACCTACCACAGTCGGTGGCACCGCCAACAGACTTTCTGGGTAACTCCAAAATTCTCCGCCGTTTTCGTCGGGCAATGGAAATGGGCCTTACCATGTATTGGCTGTTACAGGGAAAGGTTTAACAGCCAGATACCTGGCAGCCAACATGGGTGACTACAGAGTCGACTCGTCATGGATAGAAAACTGCACGGCTGAGAGAACTCTATGTTATTTGGGTCTGACCACAAAGGGGAAAGATAAAGACCCCAACACTGCAATCCTGGCAAGTCGTCTTCAGGGCCGAGTTTAGACACGGAGGGCTGGCTGTGGATAAGCCTGATCAGCCTCCGTAATCCCTCAATCCCTCCGAGACATTGTACGGAGGGGTTGACAGAGGCTGTGTGAGTGTCAGCCACAGGGGGATAGTTTACACAGTGTCCACCAGGTGTATTTACATCTCATGATAGATCCCACATGGCGACTGAGTGATGTAAAAATAGACACGGTACCATTTAACATGGATGTGGGGCTATAAACAGGTTTTCATTTCACCTCGGGTACAAATCTGGCTATAAGAATAACATTAAATATTTATATGCAACGATCACCTATGTAAAGTGTCAATACTACGCCATGGTCGTGGCAGAGTGATGTGAGACGACATCGTGATTAGAAAGTAGGTAAGACATCAACGTGGAGACTTATACTGGATTTACATAAGTGATTTGAATTATTCTGATATTGTGTTGTTCTTGTTCATGAAAGGGGTCCTGTTGAGTTGCTGAGTCCCATTTTCAAATTTGCACTGCGATTTCAGATCTCAAAAAGATTTTACTCTTGGGTAACATATGTCCACAGCACAGTTATTTTCTGCTTCGCAACTGGCCCTTTTCCATATTGTTACAGAATAAACGCATAAGAGCGAGCAGACATTTAACAAACCTATACGAGCATAATTCTTGCCATCTCTACCATTGTTTTGTTTTAGTTATTACCTGTAGGAATTGCCTTTTGTAGGGATTCTTTTTGTTGGTAATTTAGGTTCTAGTTGTGGGAGTATTTCTTGAAATAGCCGAAAGGGTTTCCAACTTAATCCATCAAAGTATTCAAGGCTTTTCGTCTAGTGTGTTGAATTTGGTTGATGTATGAGAATAACTGCTGCTGCTTGTCTGGTATTCCTTGGTCTATTATGCAAAAATTTTAAGTTCCCTTGATCTAATAGACATAGAATTAAATAGAAGTTTTTCTTGTTCTGTATTCTGCTATTCCCGAACATTCAATCTTGGATCAGCCCTGAGGGAGATCCTCAGGCACTCATTCTGAGCTTTTTGTATTATGGGGAACTCTTCATGTATAAAATGTCTCCATGGTATTTTGCGGTATGGGGTATTTAAAAAATTCAAAATTTCTGATAGAACTTCCACCAGAGATCAAGAAATGCCAAAATATATTAGACAGTTAGTCTAATAGAAATGTTTCTATTGAAGGGCAAGTCTGCATTATAACTTCACTATAAATTCCCATCTTGCTGTACCCTTGTTCCATTATATCTGTACCTGATAGTGTTCTTAAACCTTTCAGAGACATAATATCAAAATTCATTTGGAATGGTAGATTGGCAAAGATCATGAGACTCTGTGCCTTGTGCTCGACCCATTGCCCACACTGTAGCTGTAAAACCTCGAAATTAGACAGAATGGTCACAGCATCATAGACTAGAATCAAAACCAGCTAAATAGGTTTTTAGGAGCATTTTTGAGTGAAATATGCTAAAGCTAAAATAAATTGTTAGCCCTCTAGATGCAAAATAACAAAATGACCGCCGCCGTTTCTTCGAAACCGTCTATTGAAGAATCGTATTAGATTCTCTGGGGTGAAAGGGTATTTCGGAATTATGGGCCTAGTGCAAACTCTCTCTATACCCTTTCATGGTTTGCCCCAACTGGAAATCATCTGACATATCTAGAAAATTTAAAAGTTTGCGGTTGTAGATCACCACAGGCAAGTAATCTCTAATTGAGATAGACTTCATCTTTCTTGCCAAAAATGAAATACAAGCTGGAAGTTTTTCCCGTGCTGGGAAAAGGTGCGACTCCAATAGGTTTGAGGAAACGCTCGTAGCAATTTTTCTGACCTTTCCTTGCCTTCACAGTGTTTTCTGACAGAGCTGAAATACATACATACATACACACACACACATAACCTAAATACATGTATGAGAATCGGTGAAAACGATATAGCTAATACCCACTTCGGTGGACTACGTGGAATACCTATCTACGATGATAAGTTTCATTAGGCTTAAATTTCTTTTGTATATATTTGATTATTGACTCCATTGATTTACAATAACGTTTTTTTACAATGCTATTTGTCAATAATTCGTCATCAATAAAGACCGCAGCCTGTCAGCTTTGGTTTTAGCCGTTGTTGTATAAGTCTGGTGGGGAGGCACCGTCCATGTTAGTGTACTTGGTCACTTTCGCAATAGATAGGCGGTATGCAGGAAAACCTGAAAGCTTCTGGCGATGTTGGGGGCGCCTCCAAGTGTATGTGAAAGGGATAAACGTGTAGTTCGTTTATTAACCACCAGGAGTATAGATAACCTGCGTGGCATAGATGGATAAGGTCGAATACGACGAAAGTGCTACCATTTCAACTTTGTCTAGTAATCATTCATCTGGCGAGTGAACGCATCCGGAAAAATGACTTCCTGTTCTAGTTGTGCCATGTATATATTTGCATAACAAGGAGCAAATTTCTTTCCCATAGCTGTAACTGAAATTTGTAGATGCCATTGATTGTTGAAAATAAAGTTGTTTCTTTTTAAGCTCAATTCCAAAAGTTCCAAAATGTCTTTATCTTGTCTCCGGCAATTTGGGTTAGTTTCAAAAATATCTTTTACTGCTTTCTCAGTCTGAATACTAGTGTACTAGGATTCCACATCCATTGTGATTAGAAGGGAATTATCTGGGTCCTCAACTTTCTCCAGTTTGTATAAAAAGTCCCTTGTGTCACTATTACAATCTGAAAAATGGGTAGCCCTGGAGGCATCTTTTTCTCTGGATCTTTGTGCACTTTTTCAAAATTATTTTTCTCTGGTCTCCTGTCTGCTGAGGGTTGATGTACTTCTGGTGGGGGCTCCACAGGTCCTCGCGACTTTGGGACTTTTCAAGTAGAACTGTCTTGGTATTGGCAAACTTGGTGGTTTCAGATATGTTACCTGTCTGTCATTGAGAAATCTATTCTTCCCTATCTATGTAGTTATTTTATCAATTTCCTTGGTAATTTCTGGAAAAATAGTTTTGTCTGTTTTAATGTAAAATTTTGAGGTGTTAAATTGTCTCTCTGCCTCTAAAATGTAATTTTCCTTTTTCATATCGACTGTTGCTGATTCCTTGTCAGCCTTTTTTACTATGAGATGGATCTTCTTCCACAAGTTTCCTAAAGTTCCAAATTGGCTTTTAGTTAGGTTAGATCTGTCAAGATCTGTCCTGATTCTGGTTTCTTCTATTTCTTTAGTTTGATCATCTAAACTCTTTTGGATTTGTCAGAAGGTTTCCAATTGGACTTTTCAGTGAAAGGTAATTTTTCATATTAGTCATTCTTCTGTTTTCCCCTAAAGAAATATCATAATTTTACTTTACTGGTGAATTTTCCTAGGTCTTCTTTAATCCGGTTTTTATCTATATGCTTAGGTCGGGAATGAATTTGAGATCCTTTGATAAAACTTGTTCTTCTTCGAATGACAATTTGTCATCTGATAAATTTAAGATACTCGTGCCTAGTCCCAAATTCACTTGCTGTACTGGCTCTGAAATGACTTCAGTCAAATTTAGTGCGAAAGACCATCCTTGTTAAGCCAATGCTCCAACAAGCTGTTGGCAGTCTGTGGTGTCCAATGAATTGGATCACCTGAGCCAACCTTGAATTTTGTGATGCCTAGCCAGGGAATGACATCAACCATTTCCAAAGACCTAATCTCTTTGATCAGGGTGTGGAGGTTCAAATTTTGTGTTTCATTCAGAAGCTGTGTGTTCCACTGGGGTAACTAAAATCACAGCATTGCATCTGGGAACGCTGTTCTTGCTGCTGAAATAGTTCTTTTGAACTCTGGGACGGTAGTCTTCCAGGGATTGATATCTATGTCATTAATCCTGGCACTGACGATTACAGTTTCTGGCTTGGGATTAACATGTCTTGCCATCCTGAAGAGTTCAGTTATGTTTTACTCCTGGATAGCTCTGAATATCCAGTTCCTTCACCCTTGATTTTGAGATTGTAGACAGATTTGAATTGCCTACACTCAGGGTTCTCTCCAAAGTTGAGCTAAAAGTCCAGTCCTTGTTTTTGTGGTTGGAATTCCGTGCATATCAACCTGCCTACACACAAGCCTGCCAAAGTGTTGCCTCTGAGGACTGTTTGTAGGAGGCACAGGAATGTTTACTGGCCACCGTGTCAGAGAAAGAAAGCTTGTGGTTGATGGGCTCTTGTCCTTTGAAGGATTCTGGGGGCTTTTGGGTGAATTTGGAAGCTCAGAAGGGGGAGTCACCTCTACATTAACACTGGTGACATGTTTCCTCAGTGCCATAAGGGCCTCTCCAAATTTGTTCAGTACAGGTCTCTTGGGGTTTCCAGAAAAGGTTGGTGGGGGCAGGTTGGTTGGTAGGCAGGGTGGTGGTTGGGCAGGGTATTGGATGGGCAGGTTGGCAGGCAAATAAATTGGTAGGTAAGTACATTGGTGGGTAGGTAGGTTGGAGGGTGGCAGTTTGGTGTGTGGGCAAGTTGGTATGTAGGCAGGCTGGTGTGTAGGCACAATGTTGGATGTGCAGGTTGGTTTGTAGGCAGGGTGGTTGGTGGGCATTCTGGTGTTTAGGCAGGTTTGTGGGTGGCCAGGTTTGTGGGGAGGCAGGTTGATGGGTGGACAGGTTTGTAGGTAGGCAGGTCTGTGGGTGGTAAGGATGGTAGGGGGGCAGGTTGGTGGGTGTGCAGGTCGGTGGGGAGGCAGGTTGGTGTGTAGTCAGGTAGATGGGTGGGTGGGCATATTGGTGTGTAGGCAGGATGGTGGATGTACAGGTTGGTGTGTCGGCAGGTCGATGTGTGGGCAGACTGGTGTGTAGGCAGGTTGGTGTGTAGGCAGGTTTGAGGGTGGGTAGGTTGATGGGTGGGCAGGTTGGTATGTAGGCAGGTTGACGGGTAGGTGGGTTGGTCTATGAGCAGACTAATGGGTAAGCAGGTTGTTGGGTAAGCAGATTTGTAAGTAGATAGGTTAGTGGACGTGCATGATGTTGGGTCGGCAGGTTGGTGGATGGGCGGGTTGGTAGGTAGTGAGAATGGTGGGTGAGTAGACTGACGGCTGGACAGATTGGTGGTTGGGCAGGGTGTTAAATGGGCAGGTCTGCAGGCAAGCAAACTGGTGGGTAAGCACACTGGTGGGTAGGTAGGTTGGTGGGTGGGTGGGCAGGTTTTTGGGGATGCAGGTTGGTGGGTGAGGTAGGTCGGTTTGTAGTCAGGTGGGTAGGTGTGTAGGCAGGTTGGTGGGTGGGCAGGTGTATGGGTGTGCAGGTTGGTGGGTCGGTAGGTAGGTACATGGACAGGCTGGTGTGTAAGCAGGTTGGTGTGTAGGCAGGTTGATGGGTAGGTGGGTTGGTCGGTGAGCAGACTAATTGGTAAGCAGGTTGTTGGGTAAGCAGATTGATAAGAACAATCATTTGTGGCATTGATGAGATTCCTTAGGTCACGTGACAAGGGGAATGCAGTGAATGCCTTAGGGCATTCTCACCTCCATATCTTCAAAGGATTGATTATGAATATCCTCGATCCTGTAGACCATCCTACCTGCCTGTAAGGTTGATACCACATATTGAGTGTTAGTGAAGGAGGGGGGGGGGGGTCCAGAAAATGTACATATGCAATAGGGGGGGGGGGGGTGTCAATGAAAAGCGTACTCTGTGCTGCAGAGGGAGTGGGAGGTAAATTTTCCCCATATATTTGCGTACGTACATTATGGATGGCCCCATATTCAAAATCATATTATATAATGACAGGAGTGTCATATTTTAAAATATCCTACAAACTTGCAATCAGCTTGCTCCCCGTTCACTCCCCTGTGTACACTCCACAGGGACTTAAGAATAAAATGGAGATTGACAACAACTCGGATTGGACTGAGCTGGTGGAATGATGGCCAGAAATTAATTCTATATAAGTCTTCGAAAATTATGGTTCAAGGCATCACCCAATCTGGTATGGTGATGGCATCACCCAATCTGGTATGATGATGCATGAAAGCATCACCCACCATGAATGGGTTAACTCTACTACCTTGTGGTATAAAAGAGAAAGGATGCACAACACAGAGATCCTCTATAAAACATATTGACAACTAATCGAAAACTGACAATTTATTGGAGAATATGTTGACATGAAATTCTATCTTCATTACTAAAATACATCTGAGAAAGCTACATTTGAGTGTCTTGGTTCTTTTCTTGTGAAGTCTTATGTGTTTTATCGTGATTTTTTTTATACCAGTTATTTTACGTATTTTTATTATTATGACCTAATCATTCAATCTAAATGGGTCATAGCACAGAAACAAACTTGATCAAAGATTAAAACAAATATCAATTACACTGAATGTATAATTAGGCTCAAAATTGATAGATTTCTTAAAACATTGAAAACAATATGATTTTAACCATACACACGTTTTGATTAAAAGAACCAACAAGTTTGTAAAGGATTTCTGATGATGAATTAAAAAAAAGAGCGCTGCTCAAATTTAAAAAAAAAATCACTTTTTTTCTTCAAACTCTCACAATTTGAGTTGCCCAAATATTTCTGTGTTGCACCTGGCAGATTTGAAATCAGAAGACTGAAGATATGAATCAACAAAAATCATTGTCTGGATCCTAAACTAGGAAGGTATACCCTTCCTGCCGCCAAACTAATATCATAACCATGGTAAACGGATTCAAATCCATGGTATACATTCTCATAGCTATTGTATACCGGTACGGGAGAATAGTTATTTTGTGCTTAAAGCAACAAAAAAATAAGGCCCTACTGATATAATCTTTTATATAACAGTTCTTGGCTTTAATTCATTAGATGGATGATAGGCCTAAATGAAGGAGGATATATATATATGTATATTACTACGCGTCAACCCCTCGTGGTTTACCCATGTAATTTCCCCAAAACTTTTACGGAATTTAGTAAATGCGTAGTATTACACATTTACGGTCTGTTTTAAAATTCATTGATCACCATCCTTGTTTTTGAAAGAATTGAAGAAAACATATTTCTCAGTACAGTACCTGTGTTAATCAAGCAAATGTAAACTGGCCTATTCAACCTATTAAGATGGAATGAACTGCACAAACCATTAGATTTACTCATTTAGAATTAGAATGAATCTCAGGAAACCAATTAAATTGATAATTGACAATATTTTAAAATCACCAGGCGGCGCTACTGAGAATTGTAGGGTATGCCTTTAACTACACTGGGCGCCAGAGCTACATTATGTCGTAGCTCAGTGTAGACAGGGGTTGATTGCCAAACTAGCCTTTAACCTCATAATATAGTCCCACCAATACTATGGAGAAACCAAACAAGAGTTAGTCGTGTTGTTGTTTATTGCACGACGGCAAGATCGCGTATTACTGCGTGAGGCGAAGCCGAGAGCAGTAATATGCGATCTTGCTGGAGTGCGATGAACACGACTAACTCGAGTTTGGTTTAGAATTTATCCTACCTCGCCCATCTAAATTACTTCTGCATTAACAAATGACGTCATTTGTCAAGTGTATCCCACTAGAGCAATATTTTTCATTTTTCTGAACTCCAGACCAAATACAGTGACCAAGTGTTAAGCCTATGGAGCTTTTTATTAGGGGTAGGATAACCACTACACTGGCCACCCGAGCTACACTACGTTAGCTCTGGTCACGTTGAATTGACAGGGGCCTTGACCTGGCGTGGTAGCGGGTATCTCATACCATTGCAGTGGTGAGTAAAAATAGATATCTCTACTCTGTGACCAACCCCTGTCTCAACAAGGGGCTTTGAGAGTACTACAATCTCCAACCACAACAATAGCCTGTTGTTAAAAAGACTACCTCGACACAAGATCAGCTAGGCGAGTGCAAGTCAAGGTTGTTCAATTCGGATACCACCCAGAGTAAGAAGGTGCTTCTGCCACACCCCCTTGACCCTGCTATGACCCATGTTCTTACCCTAGAAGATACTTTTCCATGTTCTCATAGCTTTTTAAGTGTATTTACTAGCGACTTCGTCGAGTCCGAGTTAAGGAAAAAATATTGAACCATGAAAACACGGGCTGCCTATAGCTGGGTTCGAACTCCCGACACTCGCATACCCAGGGAAACACCCTGCCGACTACTCCACAAAGGCAAATGCTCCGATGGGGTCAAATACTTAGGCTGTTGGTGGGGGAGGGGGGAGGAGGATCATCAGCGGAGTTGGGAAAGGGCTACCAGCGAAGGTTGAGATTTCATTGGATTCTCACGAGAAAAGTAGATCAGAAAACTACAATACTAAACTTTGATTTCGGCATGGCTTGAAATGAATCGTAAGCGAAGAAGTTTGTCTGAGTAGAGTCCTACAAAAAAGATGAACAGGTTCGAGTTCTTCACTGCACGAGAATCTCACTCTCGTGGCTCTTCACTCTCCACGCCTAGGTCTGGTTCACTATGTCTCTATGTATGGGAGCAACTTCAAGCGGATTCGACGGAATTCTACCGTTTTAAATATAGTAGGTAATAATACAATGGCCACAGAGATAATATCCTTTAACAATGTATTAACATATGAATATTTCTTTGTAAGTATTTGGGATATCAGAATCCATGTAGAACAAACATGTTTGGTTTGAGAGTGAGAATCTGTGGACACTTCCGTGGTTTAACGTTACCAACCTCTAAGTTGGAAGGTAGTGTAAACAGAGGTGGTGGCCAATCTAGATAACCACCAGCCTGGGGCCCATTTCAATAGAATGGGTCACTAAACCACTTAGTGACATGTTTAGTGACTCAAATAGTGACAGGAATAGTGACAAAATTTAATTCTCGTTTCAAAAGGCATGTCACTATTGGGGTGGTGTGTCAGTTCACTGTTGGTGACATAGTGACATTGCTGCCTGGGCCTTACAATGGATGGTGTTAGTGTTCTCGGGAACAAGTGGTGTCAAGGTAAAAGTCGTTGCAGAAATTAGTGACAGGCTTGAGAAATCCTACACTGGCTATCAGAGCAGCATTTTCTATGACAAAATTCAAATGTGAATATCATTAGATTGCATGGACCGATATCCTTCATATTTGGCATATTTATAAGTTGTATGTGTCCCTAACTGGGGTTAAAGTTTCATAGCGTTATCCCTATGGTAAGTAAAGTTATGTGTTTGTGACATCAAAAACGAGAGGGTATACGGTCTAGCGTGTTTACCTCGGGTGGCCCGCGAGCGTGACATGACGCGATGTTGCGCTCGCGGCAAACTCCGTATCGGAAAACGGCAAATTAACACAAGTTCTCTTTTTCGAATCAAACTATAAACTTACCGATCGTTTTCCTTATGTAATTAGCCATCTATCAGTCTTTACCTGGTGTTAATACGCCAAATATTCAGAGAGTTATGACCTGAGTCTACCACCCTCTCGCTATTATAGACACTATAGTGACCCTTTTAGTGACCGGACAGCCACTTCCGAAATGGTACAAGCCACTATTAGCGCCTGTCTGTAACAAGGACTCCCGGAATGGCTTGTCACTAAACTACTGCAACGCAACTTGTCGCTATCGTGTCACTACACCCAATAACGGACGTCCTACAGGCTATTGAAACGGGTCCCTGTAGCGCGGCACCGCGAAGACTGCCGTCGAGCCCTCTAGTGGACATGCGGAGAACCAGCATATCCTAGAGCACGCACACTGCACCGCTAGAGCAACCTTCGGAAACTCGTTTCGCGGTACAGGAGCGGCGCAGTGTACAGTGAGCACGTTCACGAAGGCCGCAGCGTGACTCCAAAGCTTTCCTCCCATTGGCTACTCCTGACCAATCAGGAATGCGATTTTCGCTGCACGGGTTTCAGTGAACCAATCAGAATTTCTCACGCGCAGAGTTGCGTTGAGCCCTCACGTGGAGGGCTGTGTGTTTGCGTTGAAAACACAGCTTGATCGATGAACGGACGTGTTTTCTCGGAGACGATGTACAGTAGTATACCTTGTGTTATATGAAAGATCATTACACGGATTACAACTCTGGGAATGAGGCTATGTGAATACTTCGAGAAGCAGTACCTGGTCAGATTTGACCAACTCAGGTAAATGTTTAATGAGAATGTATGCTCCTTCGTAGCTTGATTGTTAAATGTTATTTAGTTATGGCTGTCACTCTACAGCACACCGCACAGGTATACAACTAACCGCCTATCCCACAATCTCGATTGCCTTCGTCTATCATGATTATTCATCCTTTGCAAGTTTACTGAGATCACATACGAAATATCGTTGTGGTCAAATGGGATTGTGAGTTGTTGAATGTTTCTTACCGGCCTTTTCTGAAACTGAAAGCTCCATTCAAGCGATTGCTGTCAACTCAACAACTGTTCAAGCTAGATTTTATTATTCATAGATCCAGTGGCAGTACCACTAGCAAGCGTATCCACGAAGACGTGGCTTCATGTTCTTTATGAAAACAGGGTTTCTGTCACTGTACGTTATAAATACATGATAAAATTGACAACAAAATGACCCAATGCCGAAGGCAAAGGTCCATCTAGCCAGAGCACCCAGCCCTGTCCAGCCCCAAACAATGGAGATGATTACTTTATAGGTATGTGCTGTCCTATTTCACAGATTATACACGCCCGCATGCCTTTGTAGAACGCCGCATGAAACTTTTCATTAATTCAAAAAGTTTCATTATTTCGAGAATAAATGTGTTCTTTTGTAGATTAAAATGCCAAACATCATTTCCCATGAAAAGCTTGATTCATAAAATTTTATATTATACTTTATAGGAACATTCTCTTAAAGTATGCTCATCAAAAGAATACACCCCCAAAAGAATCAAGAGTCGTTGTGTTTGTGTATAACTGGCCCTGGACTATGATTGTACCCCCAGTACCTAATGATGCCCTAATCATAGGTTAATGTGACATATACGGTTGAGTATATAAAAAAATAATAAATTATGAGAAAAAGCCTCATCATTTTTCAAAAAAAAGGCTCGGATGGTAATCTGCAATAGGACTTCCCATGGCCTAGGGCTAAGCGTCTAAACTGCTGTATGAAAATATCCATTTTGTCATGATTTCAGCATATATATATATAAGTCAATGAATTGGCTTATTAATTGGCTAATTAAGATATAGAGAGGGAGAGCTAGAATGTACCCCTATTTTGATAAATTCTATAAGCCTACGGTTCTTCGAAAAATCAGTCCATATGATACCAGAAAACAGTACATTTCATTTTTCTATCAATGGATATGGAATCTAACATGTATGTTAACACAGATAAAAGGAATTAAGTGTTGTATATTTAAATGCTAGGGTTAGTAGTAACATTTTAATTGTCTCGCGTCTCATTGTACGCCTGTCTAAAGATTAATTATAGACCATAGTACAAGTGCAACAACGAATTAATGATAATCGACAACCTCTTATAGATATGAGTGATATGTGATTATTACTAAGGGCAACGCTAGTGTTGTATCTTTATATGTGTCTTTATTCATCATTATTTGACCTTTACCATACCTATAAATATATTTGCTTCTAGATCGGTCTATCGTTGAGCTAATGTTATATATAGTCTGTATACGTATATTTTGATATTATATATATATGTATATATATCGGCTAGAGGTGAATTAACTGATAATAATGCCTTATTTTTGTTTCAGTGGGTGGACTTTTAGAGGCGTAGGTGAAGTTCCTAGGAGAGGTCAATATGGACCAAAACTCCAGCATTGACTCGGCCATCTGTACGACTAAATCTCAGAGTCAAAAACCGTAAGTACACAACTATGTCTTAATGTTATCAAGTCATGGTGTGATAATATGTATAGGTCAATCCTTTGTAAATCAGTAGCAACTGAATTATTTCGTTTTAATGAGGAAAAAATACATGATGGTGTGGTACTGCAGAACATACTGAAAGAATACGGAGTTCCTACATTGTCAGTAATACCTAGCCTAATATTGTATTTTTAATCACGTCTAGAAAGATCGTTTGCTGTTTATTTCAGTCCCCATACTTCTTACATTAGCTCTTTAATATCGCAATCAAGTTCTTAAAGCATATAAAGTAGCATAAGTGGTTTAGATTTCTGTATTAATGTTTTGTTCAAGCGATATTTTTAATTTGCATTCGGACTAAAATTACAACATTCAGACGATAACATAGAGCTTAAACCCCACGATTTATTGGTTTATCCCATAAATCTATATAAACCTATATAAAAAGATCACTCTATGGTAGGAATATACATAATATTAATATTGACTAATTATCTCTCAAAAATCCTAAATTACGATCAATTTTGTTGCATTCATATGATAACGACACCAATTACTAAATACATTCTCCTCAAATGTGCAGCCTCAATGATTCTTTTTTTAACAGAAATGTGATGTATGTATGGAACCTACAGACTATGGTTTCCTTAGCTCATATCATGATCATAAGATTCTTTGTATGCACTGTACATCAAAAGGTATATCTCTACATTTTTTTCTTCAGACAGAAAATAGGTAACACGATAGATATATCACACAGGGAATAATTCATAAATCATGTGTTGTTGTTTTTTAGATTTTAGCTTTTTCTGTAGAATAAATTATTTACCCACATTAAACATGACGGAATAATTCAGCCCGATCACCTGTACACCAGCTCTAGTTATGTTTATGATTCGGGGATTAGTAACCTGCTGATGAGTGTCTACTTTATTCTGTAAAGATAGAATGTCGCCATCGCAACTAGGATTTAGAAGTTGCTGCAAAAATGACCATCAAAGACTTTCAGATATATCATTTCTGCAGTTATTGTCAGATTCCTAAGTGTAATTTCGCTATTTGATAGTTTTTAATGGGTGCAGAATTGGGTGTAGCTCTCAGAAATGTTATTAGACCATTTTCACCAAAAGCGCACGTGTTAGAGTGAGAATCGGATGTGTGACGTCAGTACTAATGCGGACCATGGCAACGACACGTGATGTCATTAGGGAAAAAAGTGCATTCAGTTGGCTTTACTAATCGCAGGAATGCCAGTTCACCGGTTATTTCCGGTTTTCCTTTTCTTGGTCTTTTGGTTCCTGTTTTCAAGTGTCATCGAAATCAAGATAGAGATTAAGATGATTTCTGTAAATGGTCTGGACCCCCTCCAGACGTCACTGGCATCTCTAGTCAAGTGTTTTGTTGTTTGGTCACGCTTTGTAAAAAGAATTCTTATCTATAAATCGACCGATACTAACGTCACGTTCCGCAATTTCAGGGGTTAGAGTCCATATCAATGGATAACTGACAAACAACACATGGAAGTAAAATTGAGGCATGCCAAGGAGTATCTTTCAGTCTATAGAGACTTCAGTATCACATACTACACGATGGCCCTGTAATATTTCAATATATGTCCGATATGGGACAGTCTGAAATTAAAATTGCTAAATGATAGGTCACTGCAACAACAACAAAAACGTAAAAGAAAGGTTTTGTATAACAATTGATATTATCCATTATTCTAGTGGAAACTTTTCTTCTTTCTTTTTTTTTTCACGAGGTTCGGTCCCTTACAAATGTAGCAGTCGCCAGCTCTGGCCTCCGGGTCAGTAACCCAGCCTTCAGATAGATCATAAATCTAGTCCGGCGATGAAATTGCTACCCTATAGACAATTGCATAGATCGGTTCGATTGGTTTTTGGTATGAGCCAGATGGCTATATAGGCTATTCACACAAAACCAGGCACTGATAACTTAAATAAAACAAGGTTTTATGTACAATTTTTTTTACAACAGAGGAAGCTACGCTGTCTGTTCACGGTTGTAGTCCTGTAACAGTACCCTGACACCTGGATGTCAGGTGAAGCAGAGGGAGCAATCTTATAAGCCAAACTCAATTAACTTGCTCAACCACTGAGAGGGTTTGGAAAAACCTACTACCAGTGAGGCTCTAAAAGATTCACTATTGTAAGAGAGAACACACGCCCTGCAGATCTGATCTTATATACAGATCATGTTACGTTTTGTAATATAAAGTTAATAACTTCGGATTCAATTAGGACATTGGAAAATGGATTTCAGATCTACCATCCCCTCTGTCTCCCTTACATATCGATATATAACACTTGCATATTGGCCCAGAGAAATTTTTTGAAAACCCTGCGTATGCGGACACTTTCGCCCGGGATGGAGAGTCGTCGCTTACGTGGGTTTTTTCTGCATATTCATTCTATATCTTGGATTCGATCACTTAATTGAGAGGCCCTAATAAAATCTGTTGATATTGCAGATGTAGCAGCTTACTCAATTACAAATAGAATGCACTGCAATTATTCGGGTTTTTTTGTGTGTATTTATATGATTGAGCTGAATATAAGAAATATTCAGCGAATAAATAAATATCCATCGAGTCATTATCTATCAAGTCCCTGAGTCTATCAGTCAAAACTAGTAAACAATACAGTGAGGATCAAACTTTAATTAGTTGAACAGTTTGCACAACCAACCACTAAGATAAAAATTCAGACAAAAATCCGAGAAGTTGTGAGTACAACTTGGTTAGTGGCCAGGTACCACCATCATTATCGTAAACGTTCCTATGATTGATTGCCATAGTGGTAGAGAGGCCCACCTCACATTCAGATCATAAAGGTGTCCCTTGAAAGTGACCCCTTACAGGATGTTAATTTGGTTTTCCATACCTAAAGAAATAACGCGTTGTGTCACTTAATGCGAGGTTGAAAGACACGTCTGATAAAGGGGAAATTTTCCGTCCTGAGCAAAACAATTCCTGTATGGAGGGTTTGCCTTAACGTGGGGTTTCAATGTGTTATATCTCTAGATAACATACATGAGTGAGTGTATTTTCGGTTTCTGTTACAGGATGAGTATGAGCAGCTTTTCAGTAGAAAGTGGTGCTGGGGAGGCGTCCACCAGTGGCTGCAGGTAAGTGAAATATTTTTTTATGAATATCAAACGTGAGCAATATGTTGATCTTGACCCACGTCCCAAAGGAAACACGCGAGAGTTTATATGAGTAAATAGCCATTTTATGTGTATCAAAACTTTTCGGCGATTAATCATACGCACATGGTAACACTGACGTAGTTGTGCATATTTGGCACAGAGTGTTCCACTTCCATCGTCCTGCGTCAGGAAATTGGTGCAGTTTCAGTGCAACCCGACAGTGATATAAGCACACCCTAAACCTGGTGTTATGTTTGGTGTTGGGGGCAAGATTATAGCCTCCAGGCAAAAATAGCTATGCCATATAGCAGTACGTTTGCGATAGTTTAAAGGGAAATTCGGTGATGTATTGCAGTATCTTTTGTGTCTACACTCAGAACAAAATTTGGTACTGGTGCTGTCATGTGGGGTACTTGAAATGGGAACTACTCATGGTATATGTGCTGGCCATTGTTTCTGGGGCAGTAGGCTTATACACAGGAATTTACAGTACATATTGTATCTCGCATCGATCGTACAAAATAATCCCTGTCAAACACACAGAAAACTTAATTAGCACCATAAAACCTTGCATATATAACTAAGCAAGATGCTATGAGGTGTACATATGGTCTGCATTTTGGTACTTTAGTATTAAGTATATATTTAAATACCTCACCTATAAGGTGCACCCTATATAGGCATGTTTGACGTGCCTTATATGCATGGTTTTATGGTAAAATTACAAAAAGTTAGCATTGGGACATAGTATTATATTTTAGCATTTTTCATTTGTTAATTGTAACTATCGCGAATAGAATTTTTAAAAACCACAAAGAAATTAAGTGCCCAAGCGTTAATCGTGATATATTGTTGTCTTATTTCCATCGTTCTTCGCAGTTCACCTCGCTAAAGGTCTGGGCAAGGTGACAAAATGTGAGACGTGGCTAGTGACATATTGGGCAAAAAGAACTTTAAAATAAATTAAGGTTTCTGATTTTTAGAAGACCAGAGGTAGAGAATTCTGGACAGCAGAGTCCAAACATTCCTGGTTCTAGAAATTTGGAATTAAGGTTTGGTTTGATATTTGTTGTACAAGTGTTAACGCTGGAAATATTGTCGCCTTGCTGGAAACGCTATGTATATTTACCCGAAATGTCAAGTCAAGTCATTGACTAGTATATTCTCCTGTGTCTGCAGTTCCTTGGTGGATGCCAATCGTCAGAAGACACTAAAGAAGCAGCGAGTACGACAATGTCTGGAAGAACTAAGATCGTTGGTAAAGCCACCCAGGGGGAGAGGCAAGGGTGGTGGCACACTTGTCACACTTCAGAATGTCATCACGCAGATGAAAAAATATCGAGGTAAGGTTGATTGAAATGCTTCATCTTGTGTATTCAAAGCAAATCGATTAAGGTGTGTCAAGTAAACCGAATTAAAAATGGAATAATAATGAGACGTGGCAATAACACCTCTATGGCAAACCGATGCTACCTTGATAATGACAACTTCCTCTCACTTTTGAACCAAGTTGCTATGATATCAATATTGATTGAAGAAATGTTGGGTTTTTTTTATATTTCTTAATTGCAAACTCTCGTAGCACGAGTTTTTCAGTTACCATCTTCACGGAGGCATATGCATTCTTTTTTGGCATGTTAACATAATATCAACAGCTTTTAACCATTTTAGTTATAGAGTTTGTTGAGGTAATGATGCGAAAATGCGGTAAGATGAATCTACCGACATTTTGTTCTTCCCTTAAACTCTTTAACCGACGCACAAGTCTGCACATGTACAGCCTAAACTAGTTCAACTGAGTAAATGCTATACCTATGTTATCCATAAGAAAATCATTATGGGGCACCGAGACCCACTTTACATGGGAATCTATTTTTTAATTTTTTTTCTCCGGTTTAGCGACACTCTATTAGGGCCACGGAGTTTACATCTCCTTGGGCGCCCAGGACCTTCTTCTTTGACACACTGGAACTTTGTGTTCCTGTGGTCATTGCTTTCTCCCTTTTCTATGCACATTTTATTAATTTAATAAAATGTTCAGGGTCTACACAAAGTGTACTTCCCTCTAAATGTGACAATGTCATATGCCTTGATCAGCCTTACTATAAGATGCCTGAAGAGTCCGATTCGGATGAAACCTTGGAGCCCCACCCCCACATTGTTTAAATAAACAGTGTACATAACCAAGAATCAGCTTGGTTGACTCTGAAGGGTGGTTGTAATGCTGCATTGTTCTTTTAACAATGTCCCCTGGGAGATTGTATAGCAACGGTTTGGTTCTGACATGTAGTTGTCACTTTCAAGGTAGCATCGGCTGTGGTTAGAAGTGTTTATGCCACGTATCATTAATCTTACATGGGAATCAAAGGCCCCCTTAATAAAGAATTATGTGTTAACAGATTTAAGTGCAGCTTCCAGAAAATCTAAAAATGTATTGCTTCTTTATTGATATACCGGAATAGCATTACCAGTGTGATCATGCCTTGATAAAGGTCCCAGACTGGAACATATTGGAAACTTCTGCCATGTTTATTAGAAACTTAGATTAAAAAAAGTAAAATGTACACTTCCTAGTTTCTAGCCAGTCTACTTCTGACAGTCCTTGATGAAGGAGCACTGGGCTTCAAAACGTTGCCTTTCAAAAAGTTAACAGAAAGAGAAAAACTTCAATTCTTTGATTCTAGATAGCCTTGATTGATTTGCTTGTAAGTGGGCATCAAACTACATTTAGATAAAACGTGTAGCAGCCATACATGAAACGCGGTTTGCCGTGTGCAACACCATTCCTGAAGCATTGAAGGCTTATTAAACAATTTACCTTTCAAAATACGTGGCGATAAACACTTCCGTAAACAACAACAACTGTTAAACCCGTGACATCTTCAGTACATTTACTATATAAATCAAGCAAATGTAAAAAGTCTTATTTTGTCTGCTTGATGAGGGCACACGAGACAGCATTTTACATTGTTACTGATCTGGCATTAGCATAAGACACAAAGAATACGTTTGAACTGCTAGTTAATTACAAGATGAACAATGGATATTCCATTATTAGATGTCGGAGACTCTACAGCAAATACTACGGAATCCCTGGATCCTGAACTATTAGGATCGGCGCAGGATGGCGATGGCATTGATTGGCCACTTGCCAGCGACAGCAGGATGGAGCATGGAGTGAGTGAAACAATACAATTGAATGCATATTTTTTCATAGTTTACGTGTGACAGTATCGATTCTCTGCCTAGATTAATATGAAAGAAAAACAACTGATGCATATAATTTTAAGATGCACGTAGAAGATTGGTTTCGATATACACATGTTCTTTCAAGAATTTCTATCTGACATTTGTTCTTTTGTACCAGGTCAATCCCGTGGAAAGAGACTATAGTATGCATTTTTTAAGGCCAAACTTTTGAGAAACACTAATATATTGAGGAATTTTTTGTTTTTAAATGTGATCATATTGAGTAATTTGGCTTCTCATTCAAGAAACCGTTTCATTTCGGTTTTCCGTATATTTGCATCGAGTAAACAGGATGTTACTTTATATTTCCAGGAGTGGTTTAAGATCGTGATGTCCACGAAGGAGAGCAATGTTCTGCAAGTGCCACACGAACTGCTCCGGATGCTCCGCTACCCAAATGTAAGCACATATACTATATGTCAGTGCTAGTGTTGATTTTTTTAATGTTAGAGAGAGAACCTTTATCAGCCAGGTTACTTTGCTACGAGGTGACAATTGTTTCAACCACAATTATGCTATCTTCTCACAATGTTACCAGCTGTCATTCACGATCTAACAGGCATAATTGGTGAAAATTGTGAGCGAGAATTAGTCAAGTATCAAAATTATTGTTTATCGGAAACTCATCGTTGATATGTTAGATACTGTCATATCACGTGGGGAAAAGTTCAAATGCATGACAATCATGTGTCACAACCAAAAGTACTCACCCAGCACTTGTTGCATGCTTCTTGTTTGCTTGTTGCAGAACTACTGGTTTAACCAGTCACTCATGGACTACATATATAAACGCGACATGGTCACAGTCAATACTCATCTGGGGAAGGCGCGGATTCAACCAAAGCAGCCAGTGACTACAAATGGTAAGTAGTGAAAAAAAGCAAGGGCAGCATAATACTTGAAATAATCAGTTATATTGCTAGGGTGCCAGCACGCAATGTACCACTCCCATACACAATGTTTCCAAATGTTGTTTCATCTTATCCCAAGTATTTCGTAAAAGAAACTGGAAACTTTTGCATTAGATCTATTTTTTGATAATTAGTACACATGGTTGACAACCCATCTATCAGCTCTATAAATGTCTCTTCAAATTCAGAACCCCATTCAACCTTATGTGAAATAATAAAACCAGGCCACCTAAGCAGATCATGGGAAAACAAATAACACTATCTTAGATGTTATAGATGTTGAATGGATAATTCTAGAACTTCTTGAAAAAATATCTTCCAAATATTGTCCAAGTTGTGGACCGATAACGATAGGATTTATAAAACTTCATGTGAAATGTTACCGTGATAATATTAATGAACATGTTACACTTCATTCCAGAGAGAGAAAGTCCATCAACATCGGAACAGAAGAATATATTCTTCTTCCGGATAAGGTCTGTAGGAGTTCCTTTTCCTATTTCATAGAATTTATCCATGAGACAATTCTCAATTGATATTCTTTTATATAAAATGTGTGCTAGCATTAATTGACAATTACCTTAGCAAAATGTTTTACCCACTAAATCATCATGAAACGCTTACCTTGATTCCGACCGCTTTAATTGAGCCTTTTAGGCATTACTTCTCATTTGATATTAAATGAAATTAAAAAAAAAAAAGAGAGAGAGAACAAGACAGAAACCTCTCCACTGCGGCCAATGCTATGCATGAATATATCAGTTTTGAATATATGTATATATGAATGTTACCGATTAGTAATTTTTTTATTTGTGGTGTTTTCAGGCATTATAAAAGTATACGGCACGGTTTTAGTCTAAACCGTTCAGAGAAGTACACAGTGTTCTGTGGCCAGGCCAGTCGGCAGAAAGTACAGCTGAACTTCCCACCTGGGACTCCAGTGGAGGGTCTACAAGCCGACCAAGTCTACCCAGTGTTGGAGTGTACTCCCCTCAAATCTGCCTACATATGTGAGTTTGTTTGTTCATTTTAGCATCCAATATGTTCTATTAGACTTACTTCGTGTTCGATGATCGAATATATGAGATGAACTGAGGGAGAAATCATATCCCTACATATTTACTGACGTGAAAGATTTTTAGTTCCCACACCACATAGACATGGTATGGTTATGATTGGCCTTTGATATAGCAGTAAATCTACCATTGTTGGGAGGGGGGGGGGGGTGGATGCAGTGGGACTCGCACCCACAAAGTCCTACAACCTTAGGGTTACAAGTCCAGTGCCTTAACCGCTGAGCTAACTCCCCACCACCATCTGTGAGTAAACGTCATCAGCCGTGCCCTCAGTACTTGATGCGCTGTAACCACTAAATATAGACGTCTCTGTATAACCTTTGGTTCCTACGTCCGAACACAAAGTACTTTGTTCGTAGTTCCATTGACAAGGCTAAGTATTACATTCTAGGGAGCTATCACTTGAAAAACAAAAGAAAGTGGGAGGGGGTGATAAATCAACTGCATTAGTGATAGGAAGCTCAAGAAGAGTGAAATCCGCTGGAGATTCCCATCAGAATTTGATGTCATGTTCAGAGACTAATTAAAGTAAACCTCTTACCTGCAGGCCCGGGAGTTCTGCCGACTCAGCGCACCTTCCTCATGCGCCACACGGTCCACTGTAACTACATCTTCCTGCACCCGTCGTCAATCCCTCTCACGGGCTACATCCCGCAGGAATTCATCGGCACCAGCATCTTCGACTACTACCATCCGCAGGACCTGCTAATCCTCCTTGGCATATACCAGCAAAGTAAGTGGATTCAAAGCTACTCGTAGTGTGGGGTGCACCCAGATGGGAAAGGCATTCGAGGTCTTTAAGATTTGTTTATGAAATTAAAGAGTGAAAAAAAGGGGTCGTGGGTCTATCATGACGGCCAATTTCAAATCAATAGCATTTTGCTGTATTCGGATTGCGCGTTATCGATGTGGCGTTCTGATTATACTCCTAAAACTGTATAGATCGTTTAATGTGATTTTGATTTCAGAAAAATAATAGAAGAAAAGGAGTACAATATACTTTTGAATCTGACACGATTTTTCGATGAACATGGGATAAGAAATAAAGACAAAAATCTGACATGTTGTATAGATGTTGATTGGAACCTGTCACAAAATTTCATATGATTGTTTATATGGCGTGAGTTGTCTTCACGGAATGATACCACAAATCGGAGCTTATTGTTTAGAATTTATCCTACCCTGTCTGATGTTTCTAACTTCATATGTCACACATGGCATATAAACATTTTATGGCATAAATATGGCATACAGTCACACCCCATTGAGTATATGAACATGTATATGAGAGATAGGATGAATTTGAGTACTTGTCAATTACAAGCTGTATATTATCTATATATATGTATGTCTATCGTTATCGCTCTTGTAGTTGTGGCCTCGCCGGGGAAAACAATCAGAAGCGTACCCTACAGAATGCGTGTGAAGAACGGCGACTATATCCGACTGGAAACAGAGTGGTCAAGCTTTGTCAACCCATGGACGAATCGGATAGATTTCATCATTTGCAAACACCACGTTGTAGGGTGAGTTTGTTCAATCCTGTAGTGTTTTTTTTGTTTCGTTTTTTTAAATTTTTTTTTTAGATCAAAACATTTTACAGTAGCCCTGATTTTTGGTGATAAACTCAGGTACGAGTTTCTTGAACTCCGTCAGCGAGTCGAGATGATGTATAGATCTATGCTGGTAGCTGTTCCCAGTGTTTAGCAACCCTGTAATATGGAGAGTTCAGTCAATTTTGTATGCTCGACCTTGCAATTATACTTTTCTCCTGGCTCTCTCAGCAGTATGAAGTCAATCTCGATTATGTTTGAACCCTTCTGACACAATAGATATGTTTAGCAGCAGTGTGAAATGAGTTTCTAGGGTAGAAAGAGGTTCCACCAGAATGGTTGATTTAAGACTTGGTAAGCCACTGGACTTGTTACAGTCTACCGACCAAAGTAGGTTGATGACATCAGGTTCTTGTAATCAAGTATCTAATGCATTTAGTGGGATGGTGTATTCTCCAAATGGGGCCTGGTTTAAATCCGCGAATAGTTTTTCCCCGATTGAGGAGAAGAAGTCATGAACGAGGGAGGTAACCTCGTCACTGGGAACTTGTTTGTCATCATGTTTTCATTCACATTGTATATTGCTTTGTTCAGGGTTGCTGAGATCATTGATCACCTTCCAGAATCTTCTTGGTTGGTTCTTAGTTTCGATCAGTTTTGTTTTGCAATAGTTACTTTTTCCGGTCTTTATCTGAGTTTTAATCAGCCTAGAAATTCCACGTGTTTCTTTCATGATTTCATTATCTCTTGTCTTTTTGAATTATTGGATTAGATTTCGTCTATGGTTTATCAAGTTCAGAAGTTCACAACTCATCCAGTTGGGTTTGCTCTCTTTATAGGTCGTTTTTTATCTAAATAATCAACAATTCTGTCGAGTAAGATTTGCCACATTACATCAGGGTCGCTCAAGGAGAAAAAGGAAGTGCAGTCCTGGTTTATTAGCCACTCTGCAAAGTACATGGAATCTAAATTTTTGTAGCTTCTACCTTTAAACTCAGCAGGTATTCTTTCCCTGTAACTTTTTTTGCATTTGGCAAAATTCGGGTGGTGGTCGCTGAGTCCTTCATCTAATACTGCAGAATAGGTGATCAGATTACAGTTACTATAGATGTGGTCAATGACCATGCCACCAGTAGGACTGCCGTGGGTGGTATCTTCAATCAAAAACTGTTGTAAACCCGATAACCTGACAAAGTTTTGGGCCTTACGGTAGTCTGGGGAGTTGCATTTTTTTCTATCGACATTTAAGTCACCTACTGAAGACTGCAGACTTTATCGTTAGTTATAATTTCGAATAGTTTATATAGAATCACAAATTAAGTTGGCTGGTTGGGGGGTGGTTTGTAGCAAGTCATAATGCATAAGTTTTTTAACTGTGGTTTATCAATAAGTAGTACCAGTATTTCATAGTTTCTTCGTTTCGTAATCAGCAATTGAGTAGGGAGCATATTTATTCTTAATGTAATAAAGGTAGCCTCTGTTTGTGCCACAGTACTGGCACGATCTAGAGGTGGAAGCAATCCTTTGTTTGTAGCAAGGTTGGTGATCTGTGCTTGACCAGGCATGCTGTTTAGACTGGCAGGAGAGGGGGTGTCTATCTGCCTTTGTGAAATGGTTTGCTTTCGCTGAAGGAGGCAGCACGGCTGAAAAGGTGATTGAAGTGAGGCAGAGGTTGCCATTCCACGTAACTGTTCTTTTGTCAGATCATCATCAAATGATGTCCCTCCAGTCATGCTAGTTGAGTGGTTTAGGGTCGTAGGTGTGGGGATCCTCAGTGATACCTGAGGGTCGGTCATCATTAATGTTAGTTGGTGTTTCGTCAAACAGAATAGGTGGGTTTTCTCCGGAAGGAGCGGGGATTGGTACCCATTCTGTTGCTGGATAGTTTATGTCCTTTCTTGGGTAAGGCGGTAGCATCCACTGTGTACCCTCACATCCTCAATGGGGACTTGGCATATATAAAAAACGAAATCATCAGCACATTGGAAATCCTGACAAATGTGAAGATGCACATGCCATCAACGAAGGCAATAGACAAGAGGGTTCAACGATGTGTTCCTTATTACATATAAAAAAATATATATATACATTATATACATTCATATTACACACATTGATTTTGACTTATGTTTTTTTGTGTTTTGTAGAGGGCCGACAAACCTCGACGTTCTCAAAGAGTGTCCGAGCAGCAAACGGCAAGCAGTGGAACTTTCTGCGCAAGCGCGGAGTCTCCAACGTCACATCCGCACCGTGTTGCAGCAGGTAGGTGTTTAATATCAGACTGATTCTTATTCAGTTGTCGATCGATTCACATCAGCAGGTGTGTAGTTTTAGCGTGTTTGGGTCTTCTAGGCAGATAGCATGGATGTGTTGCTTCACAATGTCCCTTTGTGTAATGTTTCAGGTTCTTCCCTAGCATGGGATCTTCAATTGGATTCACAGATAAAGTGATATATAACCCTCTGTTCCTATTGACTTTGATAGGCCTTAATTGTATAGGAACATGAGCCCAGGGAAAGTGCAATATAAGCGCAACTGAAGAGATAGGAAATGTCCTGGAACTGAGATCAATACCTACAGATCAGTACATATATATGTTACTGTGTGTATGGGGTGCACCCCCACATGAAATAGGCCTTGGATAATATTTGATATATAGAAGACAGGGAACATGATCTACTTCTCGTAGTAATTAAGCTGAAAATCCGAAGTGAAAAATCGTAGGATATTTATAGTATGTGCAGGGCTGCCAAGTAACAGAGATGTCAGTTTTCCCGATATTTCCGGGTTTCTGGATGTTGCTGGTGTTCCAAGTCTTGATCATGTTAGAGATAGATAGAGGATATAATCATGATACATCTAGATTTCACTGGCATCTCTGCAAGTTGAAGTAGTGCGAATGTTTCGTAATTTTCGTCAGGTTTTGCAGGCAGCATCAAAATGAAAAGGCTGACAGTCAAATTTAACCCTGAGACATCAGCAATTTGATTGAATTACTTAAATATTACAGAAAACATAGCCAGGTATATTTAAAAATAGGAAATCAATTAGATCATTTCTTTTTATTCAAGCTTATGAGTAGATTGCATCAGTAGTGAGGCTATTAAAGTATTTTATGGCCAAAATCATCATTACAGATTTTATTACAGATTTCAGTCCCAACTATTACCAATTTTGATAGCAAGTCATAAATTTTGGGCAGACCAAATACTAATTTAGACAATTCAGGGTTGGCAGCCCTGTATATACAATCTAATTGCAGTTTGTAAAAAAAAGTTAATATCCAAATTATTTTGTTGATTTTGTCGGTGTGCTAAAAATTCAAAATATCTCTCAAAAGTAAGAGATAAATCTGAAAATAATATATCAAAGGATAGGTATATCTTCTTAGATGAAAAATAATTTGTTAACTATCTTAGCTCATTACTCGCAGTTGTTGAAGTGACAGTAGTAATGTTGCTGTCAGTAATATAACAGAGAGTAGTCTAGCTGACTCTCGTGTGACTGAGAGTTATATAACTGAAACAGTAGTGTACCCAACGCCAGTAAAATTGACAATATTATAACTGAGGGTAGTATTACTTGCTTGTTCTCGTTCAGTAATGTTGCGGGCCTTCTTGTAACAAGTCTAAAAACAAGTTTGCAAGATTAGAAATGAAACTGCATTTCTTCTTCCTATTAATTGTTAAATGGACATCCCACCTGGCAGTGTGCTGCTGTTTTCCATCCCTATTTGTGCAGTGCCTTTTTTGAATCAGGGGCCTTGATTTGTCCTTTTCATGTAGAACATGTAATGTGTGATGTTTCTGGTGCTTTGTATATTTGTTTGTGTACGCTGTACGATTTTCACTTTCCAATTGATGTAGGTCAAATCCGATCTTACAATTTCGGAAGAGCTAGTTAAGGTCAATATTTACACATCATTGATTACGAACAGAATTATCTATATTGTTTTCTGATGAATGTGGATTGCACTGGAATAGTTTCTGTTGATATCAACTAATTTTCACTCTAACAACATTTTTTACACACAAGAGGTACATCCAAACTGGGGTCTCTAATTGGCTTCAGAAAGGCAGCTTGTGGTCTTTAGCATTGGTTAAAATGGACATACATTCTTCAAGCATAGGCTTAGACTACAGTGAAGGAAACGACTCAACGCCATTTGACCTTTCAGCCACCTAGAGAGCTTCTGCTGGTGTGTTTGTGTAATTGGGTGGTTAACTGACTGGACCGCCAATCGCTATATTTTAAAGGTTTCACAAGTCCAGCATTGAGAATAGGGTTTCACTGGTTTCTAATTTAGTTGGGTCTTTGTTTCAAGCCTATGTATGACGATGTAAGACATGAGGTGACAGAGGGCAATTAACTGGTGTTGCATACATGTGTGTGTGTGAGTGAGTGTGTGTGTCTGTGAATTCACAGAAGGTGAACACAATGAAGAAAGCCATTAATCTGGAGTTAATCGTGTCTTAACCTACCTTTTTTCTCTTATAAGACAGTGTGTCCCACAAGAGTTTCAGCATTTTCTTTTATAGCTATTTCTTGTCAAAATCTGTTCTCTCTGGTTACACACACAACTTCAACCATATATGCTCATTCACCCCGTTCTTTTACAGACATAAATGCATTTATTGTGTTCGGTTAGTTCACGTAGATGTGATATCTTGTAGCCATGTAATCTATAACTTTTTTTTGTTATAGAATTTAGCAGGAAATCTCACATCCAGTGTGTATGCAAACACCCCAAATTTTGTATGTGGATTAGTTGGAGTCCCTAATTGCAGTAGCAACTCAGTTTGTATTTTTCAGTCAGGTAATCTTAGAAAAATCTGTGTTGGTAAGATTATCTGCGGCCGTGAAGCGATAGAAGGCAAGCTTATGCCACATGAACCCTTGTAACACAGTAGCAACGCAGGGTAGACGGAGGCTGTTAGCTCTCACATGCTATGTTGTTCAATGAAATGTCTGGATATGTCCACAGAGACCATGATCAAATCCATGAGATTAATTCAGGCAGAAAGTCTACATTTGCATATTAACCAAGGCGAGAGTTCTGTTGCTCCCCTTACCGTATAGACATGGCCTTTGATACGGTAGGAAGTCTGCAACTGTAAGGGTTGAAAGAGGAAGGTCACTGTAGTGCGACTCAAACCCACAACTATGTGATTACTAGTCCTGTGCCTTAACCACTTAACCACCGAGCTCTGAGCTGAAAGAAATAGATATAGGCAATTCAGAAAGGCAGGTAGATATTGCAGACCGAAGTGTAATTTCCATCTTGAACCAATTTCCTCTTAATTCTATCAATTATCCAAGGACCCCATGTAAAGTGCAGCAGATTTCCGTGTTGAGAGATATTCCAGTCACACCTGTTGTCATCCAGAACCAGCAACGGTGACTGTCTTGATGTATTCTGATCCTCATCAGCTGTAAGCCTTCATATAGAGGCATGGATTCCCATGATGAATCTGCGGCGTCAGTGTGCCAGCAAAGTGAAGGCTAACTAAGGAAATCATGACTCATGCCACAGTCTTCAAAGAGGACCATAGTATCATCAAAAGAAAGAGAAATATCACAAAATTCCTCTCAGCATGAGTGAGAAATCATATCTAAGAGCACTGTGTCCCAATGGGTAAGGTCATGGAGGAAGGGCCTGCCAAGTTCCCATTATAGACACTGCCATCAGTCATCATCTTCTTTGACCTGCACAAGAACAAGAAGGCAGAAACACCAGCAAGCATATTTGAGAAAGAACCTATCAAAATCTATCTCTTCCACGGAAACTATATGATAATTTACACCAATGTCTCAAAAGATGAGAACTATGTCAGCTTTACGGTGCACAGTTCCTGTGGAAACCGCAAAGGAACACAACATCAACATCTTCACTGCTGTAGCACTTGCCTAGCTGAGTGCTTTGGAATGGATGAAGGGTCAAGTCACAGACAGTTCATCATCTTCTCTCGCTCCAATTCATGACTGTAAGCGATCAGTCAACATGACCCAACAAACCCTGTTATACAGTTGATAAGAGAATCCTACTTGGAATTAACACAACAGAAAAAGGAGGTTGTGTTCTGTGCCTTCGCTGCTACATTGGCAAAGAGGGAAATTAAGCAGCAGAACATGCAGCTAAAAGTGCCTCAATGTCAGAAACTATGTGTGGCACTAGTCATACACTTGAGTCATCCAGCAATATCCAAATAATTCACAAAACAAGAATGGCAGAGCCAATTGAACTCAAGCCATGACAATAACCTACATGTCATTTAACCATCAGTGGGCAGAAACAAGGACTATGATGTCTTGAAAAGAAGCAAAGTTACAAGACTGACCCGTTCATATAGTGACTCACTGCTAACACCTCATGCAGGGTGAAGAACAACCTACATTCCAGCAGTCAGTATGTGACCAGTCGAGTGTTGTGTCCATGGTCTGCGGCACGACCCTTCAATGAGGCAGCACTATAAAGCAGATATAGACCCCCACTACTATAACCAGACCCAGCTTAAGTTTGTTTACTTTTCTTTCACTGAGGAAAACTGCACACAACACACAAACACATACATGACCAGAGCTGGATTTGTTCAGTCAGTAAGTCGCTCTCAGAAGGTCGCAACTTGCCTACTGGAATGTAAAACTACACAAATAAACAGTGGTGGTTTTGAGTGATTGAAAGAGTGAACAGTGGTAGAGTATGTTGTTCAAGGTTTTCACAGTTGAAGATCTAGGGTGTATTAAGAGATGGGCTAACCTATTTGTAAGGCAAGGTCCATGCCTCAAATATGCAGCACTGTGACAGTCATAGTGGCTGGGTATTATGACCTCCCCTGACCCTGGGCCACTGTCACTAAGCTGCCCACTCATGTGCATCCCCCAGCTGCCTGCCTTAACACCACGTATATAGAAAGAAATCTTAGCAACTGATATATTTTTGTTGACTACTAGAATACTTGATGAAAACTAGAAAGTCTTCTGGGCATCACAAATACACTTGGGATACCTGTGAAAAATCTGAATCAGTATGATGTAAGAAAATATGATTTGATTATTTTGATTTAACGTCTCAGAGATGATTCCCACAGTGTGAAAATGTGGATGAATTTCATGTATAGTGCACTGATTCAGCAGCACCCACACAGATTATACAGACTTGCGCCAACTGGGCGAACTGGCATCACATTCTATAATCAGCTAATATCATAAAGAATACAACAGATATTTGATCTACAACAGGAATTCGTGGATATATCCAACCCGCTATTATTGAAACCAACAAGATGGGGAGTTCATTAAAAAGATTTTCTCACAACATTATGACACAAATACAAGGCCACTGAAAAATAAAACTCAAGGAAAACATAAACTTGTGTCTGCTTACCACTGCTTTTGTATTTGGATGTGTCAACTCTGGTCAATGTTTTGAACATGTGCTTGAGTTAAGTCACTGTTGTCTTCGGTAGCTAGTTGTTCATTGGCTACGTCTGTGAGCAAATTGCTATCCAGCCCAGTGGTTATCCCATGTTGTCGACATGCTAAAATGGCCACATCAAGATGATGTTCTATTTGATCAAAAGATTAACACCAACTTTCTAGCTCAGACATGAGTGTTGTTGTAGAGCTTTCCCTCTACGAGTGATTTTGTTTTGGCATCCTACTAATTGACAGCACATACTTATGGATTCCCGTACTGTGAGTTTTAGTCTGAAAGACGTATGTATAGGTCGCCCTAGTGGCCAACCTAAATTGGATGAAAATTGATACTTGGTATCGTCTTTATAGGCAGAGGCAAATCAAGGCTCTGTGATATATCTACGAGAGATCAGATCCCATGAAAAACTCAATCTAAGGGGAACCCCAAGCAGCAAAAGAAAACCACAATGGGCAAAATCTATACATATATCCTGAAAATGTGGACGCTAAGATATATTTATGATGGAGCAACATGTTCTTAAGAGTCCTTATAAAACTTCAGTGGCTTCAGTGGTAGAGAGTTGAATTTCTTAATATGAGGGACTTGCGAGGACCTAATATACCTGGTTTATAATCAGTGCAGCAGACCTTCACAATTCTGAAGGCTGCACATTATCCATGCGATAAAATTTATAACCAGATATGAATGTTATTTGAAAATATGAAAGGATTTGAAGAACAGATGTAAATGTCTTTGCTATTTGCCAAGCAAACAATGAAGGAGCCTAATACACAATAAAGATGCAAAATGAAAAGTGACAACAGTAAATAAAGCTGGAATGCAGCAGCAGTAAATATAGCTGGAATGCAGCAGCAGTAAATATAGCTGGAATGCAGCAGCAGTAAATAAAGCTGGAATGCAGCAGCAGTAAATAAAGCTGGAATGCAGCAGCAGTAAATAAAGCTGGAATGCAGCAGCAGTAAATATAGCTGGAATGCAGCAGCAGTAAATAAAGCTGAAATGCAGCAGCAGTAAATATAGCTGGAATGCAGCAGCAGTAAATATAGCTGGAATGCAGCAGCAGTAAATATAGCTGGAATGCAGCAGCAGTAAATAAAGCTGGAATGCAGCAGCAGTAAATAAAGCTGGAATGCAGCCCTGTGCAGTAAATTTAAAGAAGGCACAGGAGGAAAGAAAAATCTAAACCAGCCACTTTCTTGGCCATGAAATGATGGCAAACTTAATGTACCCGGAAAATGGTTAGAAAATTGATAGCTGTGAATGCAATGCTATCCAAAATACTCTAACCCCTAACCTTTGTATTACAGCGTGTATTCAGACGCTCAACCCGTCACCTTCGTCGGGTAAGTGGATTTTTACTCTGGGTGACATGCTGCCAGAATGCCTTAAAAGCATGGCACAGTTAAGACTGTTTAGCCTTAAATACAGTTGTATTGTTTTCCTTTTCAGATGTGTGATTGATTCAGAATATTAAACTGTATATTCATATCTCGTGTAAATGTATCTGATTGTAGGATACTGATATAGTGCAATTAACCAGAGTTTAGATGAAGGTTTAGATAACAGTTATTGGTGAACTCAGGATGACGTTCAAACATGCTTACACCTCGCTTGACTAATAAGACCTTTGCGCATGAAATCCTTGATGGGAGCTTGGTGAAAACATGCATACTTTGAAGTGTAAAGGAGTGTCAACTATTCAGATGTGTGAAGATTGTTAATGAGGAAGTCACAGAGACCACGTCATACAAAATAAAACCTTTACAAGAGTGTGATTGATGTAATGTATTCAACTGCACCTTGTTAATTCATGCAAATTTATCTGGTGTGTATGATGTTAGTATTGTCTAATCTGTCGGATACTGATATTGTTAGGTATATTGTACTAGTGTAACATGGTTTAGATGACAGATTTGTTGGCACTCTCTTTTGACATGAAATCCTGCTGAAGTGGAATGCAGATATGTGCATAGTTTGAGTCACTGGGGACATGTCAGAAGGAAGTCTGAGCAGATTCTTTTTCCTTTTATTGGAAAGGTACCTGAACAAAGATCTAACCCTCGACCATATAAGTCCGACAACAATTTTCTTCCATGTAGACCTAAGGGGCAACCTTTGCTTACTTCCCCTCTCAATAGATTGCTATCACAATTTTCTCCCGCTATGGATGACCGTCTTATAATTACTAGAAAGGGACTGTGTTTGCATTGCTATTGTGTGAACCTATTGTTTGAAGTTCACTGTGATAGACAAACATTACTTCCATGATGAGAGTCGGAGTAGAATTTTTAAATTTTGATATGTGCGTGATATGATCGACGTTTGACGTTAATCACAGTGAAATGGGATCTCTGAGACTAAGTGTCACATTGGAGAAGGCTGTGATGAGGGTGTATGAAGGCAGGGTGGTGGGAGGCGCATGGAGGAGGTTGGCAAGTAGAACACTGGTATAGACTAATTTGCTGACGATCACACATCTTTCATGTGTCACTATGGAAAGGTGTGTTGTGTTTATATCATGTCTTACGGGCCTGATGTTGATCTGTGATTTGCTCTTTGCACTAAATGGCCTGATCGGAGATGGCCATTTTATGCAGTATACTTGCTCTGTGTGTAAGTCGTCTTGTCCTGTCATATGTCTGCTGACCTTAGTCTGCCACGCGTATGTGTCCTTCACGTATTCATGAAATAACTACTCCAGCAGGCTGGGAAACTGAGAGCAGCAAATGAACACATAGGATATAAAGTTGATGGTTTTTTTTATATATATATCTTCCCTCCTACTTGGAGTGTTGCCCTAGTTGGTGGAAAAGATGGTGGCAGGGTAACACCATTAAAGATTCTTCGCTGAGATGATGAGACAACAACAGGAATGAATGCTAGTTAATGTGACAGGATGAGACTAGGGGCAGATTCTCGGTGAGATGACTGGACGGTGCACTGAGGGTGGATCCTAGGTGAGATGAAAATTGCCCAGTCTTTGCCATATATTTTTTTATCTTTACTCAGCATGGTTATTCTCTGTTTTGTTACAGACAGTGCAGCCGAAGCAGGTAGAGACAGAACTGCCTATGAAGGCACCAGTTACCGTGTGTCGCCCTCTCTCACGTCGACCTCTCGCTGAGGAGAAACCTGAAGGTAAATACCTTTTAGTTTTAAAATCTGGTGTTTTTTGTTTTTGTTTTCTTTTTTATTGATAATTTTTATTGATAACAATTCCCCTACATGAGTGGTCTTCCATAGCCGCATGATAAAGAGAATTGTACATAAGCTCTTGTACATAAGTACTTTGGTTACTCAAAGATTTATTGATGGTTACACGTCTTCCCATTTTCTGAGCGACAATGGGGTTACCGGCAATATCATCGATGATGATGCCATGACCAACAAGCATGCCATGGTAACGGCGACAGGTGGGAAAGTTCCTGTCCTATTTCAAAGTAGCATCAGATAATTCCACAAATAAAGAAACCACACTGAAAAGTCAGAGATAATAGTCTCAACGTCGATGTTAATCGTGAAAAAGTCCATCATTTGTGGTCCGGTTGTAAGTACCCACACTCATCCGTAGATGCTACTAACCCTTTAAGGACGGGTGCCTGCGACTGAGCTACCCCCGAAAGGGCAGATGCTGGAGGCAGTGTATAGCAACAGGGTGGGACACATAGTTGCCAAAACTCATAAATTGTGTGTGTAACCACATTGGCACAATAAAGGATCCTAAATATTTTATTTCTTTTGAATAGAAATACTAAATCTTATATCATACCTACATTCTGTGAAAATTAAATTAATATTGCTGTATTATTTCCTTGTTAAAACAGTCATGTAGATATTGGAGAGATAATGCCTCCAGGCATCATGCGTCTTGGAAGGATTAGTGTTGGTGCTTAATATTATGTTATGCTCACACTAATGCGTGTAAAAACGACACTAAAAAGTCGAATGCGATGAATATTTACAAAGAAAATGCCTCTCGCTGCAGCCTCTTCTATATCAAATAGATTCTAAATGGTGTGAATTTAGTTACCCGGCAACAGGTTCTGTTAATTCGGCACGAGTTAACGCCTCAATTTATTAGACATACCCTACGCACTTAGACTAATTGTCGAGAGCGTGAACGCTGCGCGTGATACAACTTATGCAAAGTCCTAGCTCCTTGTTCACAGGCAGTATTTGCCTATTTAGCACAGGAAATAGAGGAATCACATGAAAAAAATGTGAGCAATGGAAACGTGACAGGATGTCAGAGTGTGAGCCTGTTGGTTAAGCCGATTAAGTCCCTGGTGATCGGGATTTAGAGTCGGGCATGTAGAGCCGCCCATCTAGGCACGCGTTTGTGTGGCGTCTCTCGGTCGTATGATAGGATGCTCAGTGCAGACGATCAAGTAGCACTTTTTATTATTCAGAGATGGCAGTTTTCCTCTTTTCCAAGGAGTCCTTACAAAATTCTCATTTTCTTTTGTAAAAGATCCCGATGAAATACTTGAAAGTCAGAAACTTTCCGGTAAAAATATGTCTCATGATTGACCTCTTACGAGTTAGTGCGAATATCTTTCTCCTAAACTTCTTTTGTAAAACAAAGAAAGAATAAATTGGACCTCATTCACACCAATAAACAGTGCCTCAAACCTCCCCCCACACACCCCAGCACCATTCCATGGCCAATAACAATGCGTTTTCTCAGTCTCGGAGGCAATAATTTCCACATAAAAATATTTCCTCTCTTTTTTCATTACCCCAACTGACATCCCTGATCATTACTTTGCCACTGTATCTGGCCTTTTGTCTGGTAATTGTGTCATCCCAATATAGTATTCCATAAAACCTGACCAATATCCATGTTGTATAGAAACTAGTCCGTGTGGTCGTTGCTACTGACTTTATGGGCAGCTGACAGAGTGCAGTTTCCTTTTGATTAGGCTAATAATTACATTGTTAAGAAGAAAAGGTTATAACCTGATCAACAAGTTTGGAATGTTATTGTCAAGTGATAGGAACGCGGGTCCAAGCACATGTTTTCTCAAGTGAATCCTCAGGCTTGACAATAAAATTAGGTGAGATTTCACTAAACAGGTAGAATTGAGCGGCATTGCCAAGTCTTTGTGTGTCAAATGATAAACATTGCCTTGGTTACATGGTGTAAACGGTTGCCATGTCTCCCTTAGGTATCTCTGAGTAGAAAAGGATTAGATTTTGAGATTAGAGTCTCTAACGTGTATGTTCAGTAACACAAGATTGAAATTAAAGATCAAGACATGTTCTATTAAACGGCAACATGTGGGTAAATTTTTAGTTTAATGATGAGACTGGCATTTAATCAGTGGGGGTGGGGATTTAGCTCAATGGTTAAGGCACTGGACTTGTAATCCAAAGGTTGTGGGTTTCAGTCACTGCAACTACGTTTCTCATTCATCCCCTGCAGCGGTAGACTTACTGCTATATCAAAGGCCAATCCTTCTCATATGTGTCTAAGTGGTGTTGGAAGTAAAAGAACTCTCTCCATGGTGTATAGGGATGAGATCTTTACCTCAATTCATCGCATAGATTAGATCACCACCCCTGTGGTGTAAATAGTCAATAATCCATGGTTTGTGGACAAGCGGCCATAAGCCATATTAACACGTAGTAATACACAAGCGTCAGCCAGTGTATTGCGAGATCAATCTCGAGTGGTTTACAGAACCACCTGTCCACAAAATCATAGTTTGTTGTATTTATCATCAATCTTCTCAAGTAAATGAATTCCAGGAATTGCCATATTAAAAGGTATATCAATAGGTTTTTTTTGCTCTATAGCACAAAGGGACAATTTTCCCGTATTCAATGGCTTTGAGGCCGTATACTATGGATTTCAATCCATATACCATTCACCTCTTTCACATAAGCGTGGCGCTGTAATCGCACGGAAGAACGGGTTGCCCTGGGGTTATCTAACTAGTCACAGCCTGCCGAGTATCAACAGATTATTGTAGCCCAAATCGAGGCGTGTTCCGTGATGTAAAACCACTAACTATAGAGCTCTACTAAGATGATACCCTCATGCATGTTCCCACACAGTAAACGGGCAACATGATTATTATACATTTATCAAACTACTGATTTATGTATAACATACATATAGGATTACTCACGGTACATATCTTTTAATTTGAAGAATTATAATTATTTGAAAAATCTGATTTTAGAGTGGCCGATAGTACCATAGACCCCTAAGCATAATCAACAATTTCCAACACTGTTTTAGATAAGTAACTCCTCCTCAGACCTTGTACCTGAGTAAATCCTGTCAAGGGTGTTGAATATTACAATTTAAGATATAATTCCAGAGAAAATTTGCATATGTCTCTTGAAATTTAAAAAAATGTCACTCTATGCCAACAATGTAGATCTAGTTGTGAGGTAGATCTTGAGAGAAGGATTTAAGGGGTTCAGCAAAGAATTCTATATATGTTTTGTTTTATCCTAGAGTTTCATATGTATTCTTTTGGAATTAACCCATTGCAGCATGATAGTCAATATTTAAGCCGACATATCCCGGCTATAAGGGTTACTGGTCAAAGTACCACCCAATTGATAAGCCAAAGCACTACCCTAGGGAGCAGTCCGATGGGTAGTCGCTTTCATACCTCACGGTGATGGTGTGGCCAGTGGTTTTAACACTTTATAACATTTTCTGTAAGTGTAAGTGTACCTGATTAACTGAAATGCCTATCATTTGTCTCAGTGGTGTTTATACCCTCAATTAAAGACTTGCAGACAAATTACCTTCACTGTTTTTATGAAATGAAAATAGGTTTCAACATGCTTTTGATAATCAGTAAGGCTGAGAACTGAACACATAAAAAAAACCACAGGGTGGTACTTTGACTGAGGGTGTCACTTTGACTGGTGCCTATATCTGTTTCGTCTTACCCCAGAGTTTCATATTTATCATTAGCAGGTGAACAGTTGTTCTTTAGGTTATGGCTATAGCCCACTGTAGTAAACTACTTGTAGAGTTACTAGGTGACCTGGCCACATTTTGCTTTTTATAGCTCACTAAGTACAGCTAGGAATAGAATTTCTGTTTTTATGGGGGAATTTGGGGTGAAATGGGCATGCTCAAACAGATGTTTCCTCAATATTGATTTACACTCAGCATTAGTGTAACATCTCCATAAGTGGCCCTGACAGTTGGACAGTTGCTTACGCTTCCCTCCCTCTCGTTTAAATCGCGACGTAATCCACCCGGCTTCGCCTAGTGAGTTACTAAGCTCTTCAAACTTAATAGGATACAAGTTCTGACCCTAAACTTTCATAGGTTTCCTCCATAAACCTCCATTGACGGAGATTTATCTGGTAGACCTGTGTAGGGACGTGTTATAGGCATAACAAAAAATATGAATACCAAACAGCAATTTCTGTGGCTAAAATGGAGACACCCTTTTTCATCTATCACATTGTGCATTCAGGATTTATATAATGACCTATTTTTCTACTTACCGAATGTTTGATTTAGTGTCGGCAACTGCGAAATTTTTAAAGGAAAATGATTGATCGGGCTAAAACTCCATCAAGATAGTTAATCATCATAAAAACTATAAGCCTGGTTATCCACACCAAAAGTGTCGTTTGAAATATTACCAGTGACACGACCATACCTTATAAACCTAAGGATGGCACTTTATATATGACACCATCCATGTATACGGTGATACAACCGTTTAAGGTAAAGCCCAGATTTGTGATATTGTCTCCGTTATTTTTTTTGGAAAAGGTAATGCTTGTAATTTTCCAGCCTGGAGCACTGTGGAAATAGGCACTACTGGAGCCTACATTACCTCCAAAATAAATATTGAATTGAAAACAAATTGAAGTGCCCATTAAAACTGTAGCTGAAATAATTTTTTATATATGGATTGTTGGTACTTCCCCCCTTCTTTTATATATTCACGTTGTATAGGTGTTTGTCACTTGTATTCCGGGCTTTAGTTGTTAACGGATTTGACGGTATGCACTAGTTTGATTTTAATTCTAAACAAAATTATAACATCGAAGCGAAGAAAGCTGGACACACTTCTCTATCTTTTCTGATTTTTTTATGGAGGGGGGATGGGAAATTATTATGTACTCTTGAGACAGAAGTTTGAACAAGACTATGGAAGTATTGGTCGTAGTAAATAATATGTTATAGAGAAACAGGCTTTCTGTCTCAGAACGTGTAAAATATTTGGTTGAATTTGAAATCAGATTCACCGATGCTGAAGGTAGAGGTGTTTACGGTTTTATAGTCAGAATTACTTCACAAAGTATGGGATTTGTACTGGAAGGTCTTGTGTTCTCATAAACTACTTGAGTAGGCCTCCTGTATATTTGAATACCTGCCAATTATATCATATTCTTTAAGATATTATTTCTTTTGCTTTTATAGTTTCACCAGACGTAAAACCAGCAGAAACAAGCAAAGAAGAGGTAGGTTTTCTTTGACATTGATGAAGTTATGGAGGACTTGTTAAAATGTGAAAATTATATTATTATAATTTTGATTTGTGTTTGAAACTACAGTAATGTCGAGACAATAGTCTTCACAAAAGAATCGATAAGAAAACTGTTTCCTTGAGAATGCACGAGGGCAAATCATTTCAGTTCCAGTTTGAAACTATTATACAGTGAGCCAAATGCTTAAGTGTGTTATAATCAGCCATACCAAATGAAATCAACCGATTGTATTCTTGTTTCACAATATCCATTTCCCTAGCGTTCTGTATTTATTACCAGAAGAGAAAAATACGCCTACTTATAAGATTACTACTAGATTTGAACTTAACCAATCTGTATGAATCAAGCAGGAATGGCATATCATTCAATATGTCATACTGAACAGCTTGTAATTGTCATAGTAAATAGACAGTCTCGAAATTGACTTATTTTGCTTATTACTTGTTCTGTGTTTGACAATTACATAGTAATATTGCCTGGGAGAACGATACCCTGGATCTTCCATTATGCAAAGCATGTAGTATGCCCATAACTGATCAGCATCCTGCTGAACTGTCACAGGGTGCAATAAAATAGAAGAAATTACTTGAAAAATAGTAAATGGCCAAAGATATAAATGTATTTTTAATACTTGGTTTTGAAAATAGCTGTATTCAGATATATACTCTATGAACACAGGGACACTCTGCCTGGATATGTGTGATTATATTGTTATCTCTATATCAAAACCTAAGACTTTCTCACAATGCCCCTCCAGCTTCGGTGAAGCCTTGGGCCACATTGACAATAAACACTTCGTTGAAGTCTCCTATGAACACTACGTAGCTGAGTATTTATAGCTGTACAATTCGTTGTTTCCTCATTATTTGTATTATTCCTCATTATTTGTATTATTCGGTCTGATGAAGGAACGTTGTTAGTTCCGAAACGTTGGCCAGTTAATTAATATTAATAAAGAAATCCGCATGGACGTACCAAACCGTTTTTTCACTCTTCAGTCTTCATTTCAAGTTTGGGGGTTATAACATCTTAATTCAGTTTGAAAAATAGTAACAACATGAAAATTCTCTTTGAGGCGATTCCAAAGAAGCGATGATCTGCATATATATATATATAAGGAGCGGCTGTGAATAATAATTAGATTGTCTCATTAATTGCACGAAATTGAACTCTCCTTCCAGGAACCGAGTGAAGGGACAGAGCGGCCAGATACAGCCAAGCTCAGCTTCCTAGAAAATGAGAAGCTGCTAATCTATGAACAGCTCAACTACGCACAAAATATCCGGAGGTTCTTACTAAGCTGTTGGGCCTCCCAGCAGGGCAAGAGCAGCTCAGAGGCCACAGAATGTGAGTACCTTCCTCAGTATTTTCCATATTTTCTCGATCTTTCTGAGGCAGCAAACTCCACTTGAAAAATATTTCCACTTCTTCTCTGACCACAACTAACATGTTAATTCTTATATAAAGTATATATGTGTAAGTGATTACAAGCATGACATTAAGTCTTCGAAATCTGATGTTCTTCTTCTTTTTTTCGCGACTTCGTTATTTGTTTATTTCTAAGGACAGAAATTCCAAGTTTCATCCTAATTGGCCTCAGCAGGCGTATTTAGCAGCTTCAATATCCTGGGCTCTAGTTTTATGACAACATAAGTATATATTAATGGGTCAATTTGTTAAAAACTGAGTGTCTCTTCCATAAACAGTTGCTAATTAATGTAAATCTGACTTCAAAAGTATATACTTGATGGCAACCCATGAGATCTTTATTTACAAAAGTGAGGCTTTTGTTATCATGGACTATTTTTAAAAACGAATCCAATTTATAATGAAATGGGGATTCATCGATCCAACCCAAATTTTTACGTTTGTCAGTAAAGGTGATAAAAGAAATGATTTAGGTAGATTTTTATTTGATTTGTATGATATTCGGTTATGAGTTTGTCAGAAAAGGTGAAAGGAAGGGGGAAAATGATTTAACAAGATTTTTATTTGATGTTTTCAGCTGATGTCTCTGACCCGGAGGAGCTGACAGTTGACCTCTCCTTGCCGAAGCCCCCCAGTTTCGCCAGCAGCACAAAGGTAATTTCACATTTTTTCTTTACACAGGTGATTTGGTTAGAAAAAAATGAAAAACAAAATAAAATGGCACCTTCCTTCCAATACATCTCCTACAAGCATGACATTAATAGTCCCTGGGCCAATCTGGAAAAGAGGCTTATTTAAGGAGTTGGCTGCCCCCCCCCCCCCCCCCCCCTGGAAACATTTGTTTTATTGTTTTATCTTGTAGATCCATCCTTCTAGTTAACATTTCCACTTGTTGTCGCTCTGGCAAGTGGTCAGATTACCATGACAACAGCTGTTGAAGAGACCTCCCGCCAAAATGCCTGAACGCCTATAATTCTGAGTGCTGAAAACCATTACTTGGTTCAGTGTTCTTTAAAATATTACATTGACTCATTAGATTAAACTTTGGTATTGGGCTGCATAGTCTGGTCCTTTGTGGACTCAGTACAGCAAACAGAATCAAAATATGTCTTCTTAGTGGCCTACAGCAGCCTTTTTCATGTGTGTACTATTAATGTCCCCTTTACACATCTGCAATTTTCCACATATTTATTTCCTAAATAATTAAAAGAAACTATAAAATCTTTTCATGTGCAGTTTTTTGCTATCTGGCCATATCGTAGAATCCCTTAGGAACATTTTAAGGTATTTTAAGGGTTTTACGATAGCAGGTTCCAGATATATTACCGATTTTGCTATCCCTGCCGCTCATGTTGTTTAACATATCTGAGAGTCAGTATTGAAGACAGTGTCTAAAGGCTATATGATCTTTTTATCCTACCCCTCATATAAATCTCCATAGACTTAACATGGTGTAACTGTATGCCACGTTTATGGCATAAAATATTTATATGCCACTGGTGACATGTGAAGTTAAATACAAAAAACAGGGTAGGATAAAATCTAAATATCATTCAATTTCATAAAATTGTTTATATGCCATTCATTGTCCTCCGCTACAGATATCACTCAGCTCCGCTTTGTGATATCATGCCACGAAGACAACTCATGCCATAATAACAATCATGTGAAATTGTGTGATGTTTCATGATAATATATGCAGTTTTTTGCTATGTTGCCGTGTTCTGGCACTCCTTAGACACATTTTAAGCTATTGTTTAGTGTTATGTGATCTCAGGATCCAGTTATATAACCAATTTTTCTATCACTACCGCCACCGTCATTTGACATTTTCGACACCCAGTTCCAATGACAGAGTGCCTGAAGGCTATTAAATCTTTTCATATGCAGTTTTTTGCTATCTGGCCATATTTTTGCATCCTTATGAACATTTTGAGCTATTTCTAGTGTTTTGTGATATCAGGTTTCAGGTATATTACCGATTTTGCTACCCCTGCCACTCATATTTGACAACCAATACCAATGACATGTAGTATCTAAAGACTACAGAACCTTTTTATATGCAGTTTTTTTGCTATGTTGCCATGTTCTGGCATCCTTTAGACACATTTCAAGCTATTATTTAGTGTTCTAAAACACAATAGACAATAAATTACAATGTGTCTAAGGGATGCCAGAACATGGCAACATAGCAAAAAAACTGCATATAAAAAGGTTCTTTAGTCTTTAGATACTACATGTCATTGGTATTGGTTGTCAAATATGAGTGGCAAGGGTAGCAAAATCGGTAATATACCTGAAACCTGATATCACAAAACACTAGAAATAGCTCAAAATGTTCATAAGGATGCAACAATATGGCCAGATAGCAAAAAACTGCATATGAACAGATTTAATAGCCTTCAGGCACTCTGTCATTGGAACTGGGTGTCGAAAATGTCAAATGACGGTGGCGGTAGTGATAGAAAAATTGGTTATATAACTGGATCCTGAGATCACAGAACACTAAATAATAGCTTAAAATGTGTCTAAGGGGTGCCAGAACATGGCAACATAGCAAAAAAACTGCATATATAAAGGTCATATAGCCTTTAAACACTATGTCTTCAATACTGACTCTCAGATATGTCAAACAACATGAGCGGCAGGGATAGCAAAATCGGTAATATACCTGGAACCTGCTATCGCAAAACCCTTGAAATAACTTAAAATGTTCCTCAGGGATACTACAATATGCCCAGATAGCAAAAAAAAAAAAGGCATATGAAAAGATTATATAGTTTTTTAATTATTTAGGAAACAAATATGTGGAAAATTGCATATGTGTAAAGGGGACATTAATAGTACACACATGAAAAAGGCTGCTGTAGGCCACTAAGAAGATATATTTTGATTCTGTTTGCTGTACTTAGTCCACAAAGGACCAGACTATGCAGCCCAATACCGCAGTCTAATCTAATGAGTCATTGTAATATTTTAAAGAACACAGAACCAAGTAATGGTTTTCAGCACTCAGAATTATAGGCGTTCAGGCATTTTGGCGGGAGGTCTCTTCAACAGCTGTTGTCATGGTAATCTGACCACTTGCCAGAGCGACAACAAGTGGAAATGTTAACTAGAAGGATGGATCTACAAGATAAAACAATACAACAAATGTTTCCAGGGGGGGCAGCAGAAATGAAAATTTGGGGTCTTGGCCCAGGGACTATAAGTCCTCGAAATCTGATGTTTTTCTTCTCTTTTTCGCGACTTAGTTATTTGTTTATTTCTAAGGACAGAAATTCCAAGTTTCTGCTTCAACAAGTTACCTCCCATTTCCCAATTATTCCTTTCATATATTTATTAGTGGGTGAACAGTTGGTCTTTAGGTTATGGCTATAGCTTTTTGGAGTATACCTGCTTGAAGAGTTACTAGGCGACCTGACCACATTTTTGCTTTTTATAGCTAACTATGTACAACTTAGAAAACCACGTACACCACTTCCACATACAACGACTTCCCACTTAGTCGTTGCCCTAAGACACCACATACAAGTACCTTGAATACAATTCCCTTATAATAATGAATTGATACACAATATTACCATGATTTGGATCTGGGTGGCCGTGTTCTCGGCATAGTTGACGCGTAGTAATATTCCGAGCGATAGTGAGGAGGATTGCGTAGAGTCAACTATAAGGAAAACACAACCACTCAGATCCAAGTCCTGGTAATGTTGTATTTATTACTCACCATTCAACTAATTATCAGGAAAAAATCGTGTGAATAATTGCCCGTGTAATAATAAGCAATGCTCTAACTAGGTTTAACCTTTGATGGATTTTCCAGGCTCTGGTGTCTGAGCGAGAGCAATTGGAGGAACTGATGCCCCCAAGTCCAACTCACGAAGATGTGCCGGATGACGCGAACACCAAAACGCACGCCGATGATGATATCTACCAGCCCATCCTCCTCACCGAAGAGATCATCTCACTGCACAACCGCCAGCAGCGGCAGCAGTACATCGAGAAGATGGTTCTGGAGAAGACCACCATGGTCTCTGGGCAAGGTCTGCGTATCGTCAAGGAGAGCGGTAAGGCCAGGAAGCGTACGCGCCAGAAGGAGCTCGAAGAAAGCCCGACCAACACGAAGGTCAGCCGAAAGGAGGAGTCGCTCGGTCCTCAGTGGAGCCAGACCGATCCTTCACAGCTTCTCTACCCACCGGTGGTGGCCCAGGAGGAGACGAGCAACACGAGCGCTGTCTGTCACCCTCCGGCTCCTGCCAGCACGCCCGTACTAGGAGGCAGCTTCCCGGGGCTCCAGTGTTCGCAGCCGCTGGCAGTGATGACCATGTCCCCGGCCTCGTTCGTCACTGTGAGTAACATCTCTCAGGTGAGAAACGGTCTGATGTTCTGTCCCGCCTCGTCGCACTCTAACCCACAGCTGGTCACCTTACAGGCGATGGACGACACGTCGGTGAGCCAGGCTCAGCAGGTGCTGCGACAGAACAGGCCCGGGGCCGACGTCAACGTGCCGGCGACGCAGTGGCCCTACTACGAGCCGCGGAACTATCAACAGTCTGGTGAGTATTGCTAATTGTGTGTCTAAAATAACTACCTTTTTTATATCACCCATGGTATTTTTTGCCCATAGACCTAACAGTGGGAACTCGTACTCAACGCCCATGGAGTATTGGTTAAAAAAATCAAGGGGTGATGGTGTCTCAAATGTTAGCCAATTAGTCAGTGATAGAGGTGAGATACTATGAGAAAACAGGGTTACTGAGCCCGTAGGGATGGCTGTTCTCGGTCTTTTGACTCAAAGATATGGCTGAAGTTGGGTTCAATAACTATGTTTTCTGATTACTATACACCTCCTAATCATTTAAAACGCCGTTTTATTAAATTTTCTGGTCCTTGAACCCCACTGCCATTTACTACGGCCCGCTGTCACGGCGGGCGCGAACATTATTTATACTACACCCCTAGCATCGGGCGGTATTTAGCTATGTCAGTTCCCTTTGTTGATCCTACCTTGAATGACGATTGAAGAATTGGAGCTAGCCACTGTAACCATGGTGCACTGTCTGATGTGACGTCACTGACTGGTGTGATCCCTGGTCTCTCCAGTGGTCCTAGGCATCATGCTGAGGAACAGAAACATTGAACAACTGCCTGAAGTTTATAAAAGAGGGCAAGATGGCATGTTTTTGTGTCAAATGGCACTTTATGTCAAGGGTCTCGACTCTATGTCCAGGTTTCACCAGGAGTGGCTTTTCGGACATCATAAATCGCTTAAAGCGTTTGGATCAAGTTGTAGTGAACAACTGAAGTTGACCCTTCTGAAAAAGGGTCTCACGACTTACACACGAATATCTCCTGAAAGGAGAAAATCTCCCCATTGTGCCCATAACTGTTCAACATATCCTGCTGAACTATCAAAGGGTGCAGGAAAATAGAAGAAGTTTTTGGTATATGTGTTAGTTGAACTTGTGTTCTTTGCTTTATATATTTAAAATGTCAAATAGTGAACCAACTAGACTGAATCATTAGGTAATGTTTGAGATCGACTGACTGAAACGGGAAAGTGGTAGACCGCGTCTGAATTGTACTGAGAACTGACCCAATTTTTCAACGATACAAATTTCTTTGATTGTTTATAGAATGTTTGAAAACATTGGAAAGAAGTGACTGAAATTAGTCTGTGAATGAGAAAAGCTTCGTTGATGGTCCCTATATATGCCTTCAGGGTCCCCAGGGAGTTCAATCACAAATAAACAAACAAACAGTAAAGGGTGTCAAGGAGATCAAGAGATCTTGAATTTTAAAGAGAAGATATGTTGACTAGACTAGTACAAGAAATCTTTACAAAATGCAGGTTGTCATATAAATTACTCATTTCGATACGGTTATATGCAAATCAACTAAAGTTTTATTTTAATTCAGATTATTTCGAGAATATTTTAACAAATATGTATAAACCCATTGCAATACATGTCGCTTGGTCCTGATGGCAACTTTAATATTTGTAATCTTGTACCGTTGCAGGGTTGTCGTACATGCCCCAGATTGTGTACAAGCCTGTGCCGGGGTCGTATTTCCCGCCAATCAGCGCACAGCCTGTTATAAGACAACAAATCAAAATGCAGTCCCCACCCAGCGCCGCCGCAGGAGCCCCCAGCAAATCCGACAGTCCCACTTCAGAAGAATATTCATTAGTAAGTAATAAGCAATGTACTGACTTCATTCTAGGATTATTTTACTTGTTATATTGTATTGATAATTTGTTTTTCTTGGTGTGTAGGGATATGCAGTTGTATTTTTACTTTGCCCCATTTTGTTATCGTTTCTTCATCTTAGATCGAATTGCTAAAATGCACTCCAAAGAATATTCAGATGAAAACACGATATAAAACAAAATAAATAAATCCAATATGAAATATACTATGATACCTCAGAGCACCAGGTCTTTCATTTTTCGCTACTTATTTATAATTTTTTCAAAGTGATTTTATATTACTCTCGAGGCTGGAATGGCTGAAGTTATTGTACGGATTTAAAGAACCTACAAATAAAACTGGCTTAAAAAAAAATGAAGAAAAGTTCTTAAACTCTTTTAAAATCTGGGAAGAGAAACCAAACCAAACCAAAGGCATAATTTCTACGTGTGCACTGAGAAATCGTTCCTTATTTCATATGTGAAACTTTGAGGTATATAATGTTAAAAAAAAGTTTTTATTCTTTTATCTTGGGATCGTTATCCTTTTATACCATATCAAGTATTTCCTTCGCATCTTTAACTTCTTAAAACATTATTCTCCTTCTTTCAATAATTACAGTATGGTGCAACTGCAAATATGGTTCTATTGGTTTATTTTACTTTTGGAGATTTAATTCGTTCCTTAAATCATATATGGAATTCTTTATTCTATCTATTCAATTAAAAGTGAACAACCATTATTCCCTCTGAATAATTGGATTCGGATGCCTATTTACTTCATATATGCGAATTTTTGATCGTTTCCGTATTCTATGGTGCACTCAATATTCATCATATTAGACGTCAAGATGATTCAAAATTTCCCTGCTTCACATCTCTGATTGGCATCTCTGTTACAGTTTGCTCTGAATAATCATATCACTTATTCATGTACTGCTAATTATATATTGTGTAAATGTTGATAATTGTATAGAATAAAGAAATGTCATGGTGGTTATAGATAATTGTTAGAAGAACTTATGTAAATTAGAAGTTAGTATAGCTTTGACAAGGTTTGTGTCGTCTTCAACCGAAGATCGTTTTGCTTAAAAGCGTCCAATTGCAGAGATTAAGAGATATCTCGAAAACAATTATACAACTAAATTCTCATTTTCATTATTCAAAAAAAAGCTACAAATCATATCACATCATATCAAGTCCTTTCTTAGCTTATTTACTATTTGGAGTTGATTTCCATTTTGCTGACGCTTGTAAAGATATTATCTCTTATGACCTCTCAATCGGAACATCTTATACCGGTATTGCTTGAGATTGAAAAACAAAACTGACTACCTTCTTGTTTTGAGAAGCAAAGGGAATACTGACTCCGTTTTCCTGTGGCGGTCAGTAAAGCGGAATGGACACTCCTACCTAGACCTTCTGACTTAATCACCAAATTAAACACGGAGTCGTGAGGTAACACTGAGATATCTCTGGCATTCTACTTTATTCGTATCTGAACGAGCCGTTGGGGTAAGAAGGACATAATTATTGGTATATTTATAGCATTAGTAGACGACAAAAGAGATGCAAAGGTACGAAAGCTGGTCCCATTAGAAATATGATAGAATTTATTATTCTTAGATTAAAGTATCCTTCAATACAGTTCGAGAAGATAACGAAATGTATATATCCTCTTCATCAATTGCATGTTTTTCTACACTATCATGTTATATTATGCTAGTTGCAGTCGCACTAAGACATACACTACTAGAAACATAAAGGGCCATACAGAAAAAAGACAACACTAATATCCCTATTCCATTTAAAAAAAGAAAAGGTTCTCTCTTCATACTCCTCCAGTCATCCTTTTTATTCTAAAAGCGTAATGTTGGATTTTTGTTTTGTTTGATAGGACTCCGGAGAATCTCCAACAAAAAGCGAGAATTGGAAGTCCAAAGAAAAGAAGTCGATCGAGGGCTCTGACTCTCAGTCTGCAGAAGAGACCAGTTCATCTATGCTCTACCTGTTGGATTCAAACAACAGCGACCCAAGCGAGTCCGACGTAAGCAAAGCAGTTCTTACCAGTTGCTTCCTGTTGTTTATCAATCGTTCATTCACCTGTAGGTTTAGTGAACGGAAGTAAATTAAAGGCCCAAAGTGATGGGGTAAATGGCCAAAAACCACTGATCGATCCAGATTATGTTCAGACAGCTTTTATTGAAAGATACTACCAGTTACATGAACCATTTTGATTTTTTTTGTGACTGAATGCCAAAAGGCACACGATTGATATTTTGTAATGCACTCATAGTATGATATCTCATTGGAAAAGGTTTAGATACTTATTGCTTTTAATGGGTCACCTCCTGAATTCAATACAAGTGTGGCAATTAGTTCTGCCGTATGCTCGTTAGAAATCATTATTCATACCATTATAGCAAGGTAAGCGCTTCGAGTAATTGAATATTACTCTTGGCCCCTGAAGTACGGTAAAATATAATGTGGTATTATATCTTCAACCTCCAGGATCAACAGAAGAAATCGCTGATCATCCCGCATATGAATACAGCTCCTCCTTGGAGAGCCAACGTTCACTGGGGGAAAGACGTGGAGATGTGCTTTAAGATGCCCAGCGTCAATATTCAAGAAGTAAGTGCACAGTGATGTGTTATTAGACGTGTAGGTCTCCGTGTCTACTGCTATAGCCTATTGTAGTCCACCACTGGGTGAGCTGGTCATATTCCTGCCTATTGCACTTATCTTTGGGTCAGACGGTATTATACTTCAGCTGTAAGTTGGGTTACAAGCAACTAGATTTGCAGTGGAATGGTGTTAAACTTCAGGAGTTATCTCTATTGTCTCTCCCAATATCTCTGTTAAAGGTCTTTGTATTGTAATGATTACATGGACGATGATTTATGTTTAACATTGCTGATAATTTCGTCATTTCTCACCTCACATAGCAAGGTTAGTTTTTTTGGTCATGAATGACAAGTATTCCATTCATTGAGCCGTATGTTTAAATTGATGACAGTCTAGTTGTAAATTGAACAACTGGATATATGTAGAGAGATACTAATGTCATTCTCATTGCAGGTGTTGAAGTCGGACAAATTGTTCCTGCAGAAAATGCGGCAGACGTCGCAGGTTCAGGAACAGGTGCAGGAGTTGTTCGCCTCGATGCAATCCTCCGACTGTGTGCTCATGGTGAGTGCTATGAGGAAACTTCTTAACACATATCTATATTTAAACCTTAAGCATATCCTACAATACACAGTGGCGCCACCTGGTGATTTTTGAAAATTCATATTTGTCCATTGAAATTGGTACTTTGTGGTGTATTCCAAACCGAAATGAGCAAAACCTAGTTTGTCTTTTTTTACCTAACCCAATAAACAAAATAGGCCCATTTTCATTTGCTTGATTTATATAGGAAATGTTCTGAAAAATATAGTTTTCTTCAATTCTTTCAAAAACAAGGATGGTGACCTATAGTTTTTAAAACTTGGATGTGTAGTATTATACATTTCCTACATTCTGTGAAAGGTTGGAGAAAATGACATGGGTTTTAGTATATAAAAACCAACTTTTTAGAATTTCTATATAAGCCATTATAATATTGTTATGATATCAACCTCTAGATCAAAAAGTAGCACGGTGAGCCACAATTTTAAAGTTAGATATGTGTTCCATAACGCTTAGAGTTCATCATATTTTATTTTCAAGAACTTGACATGGGTTTTAATTTTCAAGGCAAATTGTCCGATATGCCTTTAACCCTGTGAGTGTGTTAGCTCAGTGGTTAAGACACTTGTCTCATAGTCCCAAGGTTGTGGGCTTTGTGGTTTCGAGTTCCACTGCAGTCACTTTTCTCCCCTAACAGTGGTAGATTTATCAACATATCAAATGTCAGTCCTTCTCACACCATGTTTTTTTTATGTGGGAAGGAAAAGAACTCTCACCTCGGCAAATGCGAAGGGGTGAGATTTCCACCTAAATTCATGACATAGATTTTATTACCACCCTTGTGGTGTAAAAGAACTTTGAGACAGTCTGTGAAAGACCTAAAAGGTGTGACTGGACGTTATATCAAACCAACAGACAAAGAAAATACTTCGTCAGGAAACAAAGACAATTTAGAGACTTTATGGATGTTAATCAAACCAAGAATTTAAGACGTGGAAAGAACACCTTGACAATAGCAACTGTTGCTGTAGAGTCTCCAGATGGGAATGTTCGTAATCAAAACAAACCAGGTCGGTGGGGGGGGGGGGGGGGGGCTATGGGTAATAAGTAGATAAAAGTGGGTCAAGATCTGATAATTGATTTTAACAAACAAAAATTAAAGATTGTTATACCAAACAAACAAACTGTGAGTGCCGGTCCCGATTTATTTTTATAAGACATTTGTTTATCCTGGAATGGTACTCAGTGTGTAAGGACTGGTCTTAACGTACCTCAAGCTTAGCCCTTTTTTCATATTATGATTGACTAGCACGACCAGTGAAAAGCACGCAGATGGCGAAGGGATAGTTTTTGCAGCAAGCTGGAAGTCTATGGGACTACTCTAATATTTGAACACCGTATATAGCCCATGCAAGCACGCTCTAATAATAAGGAAAATATAAATTTGATAGTGACTCACAAAACGGGCCTCTGGTGTGCCACAGCACGCTACAATATTATGTGGTAGAGATGAGGATACATTCACTCAGCAGACAAATACAGGGCAAGATGGCATTACAGGGAGATGGGCATTTAAATTCAGCTGGTGTCCAAATTTAAACCAAATAAATCTGAACAAGAATATTCACCGTATCTCTACGTGATTTGTGTTTGGAGCACAGAATATGGATTAAAGACATGTCCTACAATTCATAATGACGCCACCTGGTGATTTTTGAATCTTGGGGATTATCATTTCAAACTTTTGGCTGTGATATATTCTAATGCCAGAGGAGTAGAAAATAACATTTTGTCTTGTTGGACCTAACCCAGTAGCTACAGTAGGCCTTGATTTATACATAGGGAATGCACTAAAAAATAAGTTTTTCTTCAATTCCCTCAAAAACAAGTGCAGTAACCTATCCTTTTCAGTACTTAAATGTGTAGTACTGAGTATGTTCTATGCTCTGTGAAAGTTTGATGAAAACGACACCGGTTTTACTATGTGAAAAATAACTTTATAGAATTGCTTTATATTCTATTATGATATTTTCATAGTATTGGTCTCTAGATTAAAAACTAGCTCGATGACCCCCAATTTTGAAATTAGCCATGTGTTCTACAACACTTGGATATTATCATATTCAATTTTCAGTAAATTGAGTTGGGTTTTAATGAATTGGTAGGGAAAAACTTTCAACTAATATAAATTTTTATTTCCATCTCTCCCATGATAACCAATAAGGGGGGATATATAAAGGGGTGATATCTCTCAGCCTGATCATTTAGCTGCTAGCCCTGAAGAAGGCCACACAGGCCGAAACTATCAGGCAAAAAGCTCAGCTATTCATACCCAACAATCAGAAACTGAATGTATGCGAAAGGTACAATCTTAAAAAATTGTCACATATACATGACTCGGTTATGGTTTGTGGTACACTTCCATCATAATATAAATAACGTTTTTTTTCCCCTAGGATGATGACGGAATCCTCTCTAGTGCACCCAAATCAACCAACCCATCTGAGCAGTGTACGGAAACCAAGATGGACTTGGATACAGAGGGACACATGGACTCTGGAGAAGCGCCCGGGACGGCCTCCCCGGCGAGCGAGACGGACTCCGGGGAGAAGCACGAGAAGACGGGCTCCGACTCGGACCTGTCTGACGGCGCCGTCAGCAAGGACTCCGGCGAGCTGACGTCGAGCGTGCTCACCCCGAGCGACCAGCGCAGTCACGACGATGTGCCCAGCTCGGCCAAGGAATCGGACATGACCTCCTCAGACAATGGCCAGAGCCCCGTGCCCAAGGAGAGCGAAAAGCGGCCCAAGATGGTGCCCAGCTGGAAGAAGATGATGGGGGAGGTGTTTGTTCCCTTGAATGTACAACGGGTGACGAAATTATTGACCAAGCCCGTGCCGCCGTGGTTGGAGAATACCACGTTTGATAATGAAGTCCAGATGCAGTACAACAAAGCGCAGTTTAGCGATGTGGGCAAGGTGCTGGCAATGGATGAGGCCCAGCTGAAAAGCATGGACCAGCCTAAGCTGGTGCTGACCCAGCTGGATGAGCTCATGGTGCAGCTGAAGAGTCAGATCATGCAGGCGCTCACCCCGCTCAACCCCAGCAGTGACTTGGAGACCCCAGAGCAGGCGGAGGGGCTAGCCAACTGGAGCGCCATCATTCAGAGTAGTTCGGGTTCAAATTCCAGCGAAGGCAAGGTGTTTCCTTACAGCTGTGGGGAGCCGGAGGAGTTGGCCGAGGATATGGCCGTGTGCGAAGAACTCGGGGAGGGTGCGGGAAACAGTGCAAGGGAGGTGCTATCGGCTATGGACACAAAGGGTGGTTTTAGTTCGCCACAACCCTCTACCAGTACGTATTCTCACGATGCGCAGATCTTCAGTTCCCGCTCGCCTGACATGATTACCTCCAGGGTTCCCGCGGGAGATGGGGAGGCACCCTCAGACAGTGGCAAAGACAGTGCTGTGGAGGTATCATCAGGGAGAGACACTGCGTATGTCAGTGAATCCTGCAGTGATTCAGGGAGCAGAGAGCTGTCAGAAGGAGCTGAGTGTGCACCTGAAAGCCTGCCTCACTCACAATCGGACAAGAACATGGATACCACCACCACCGCCGCCACCACCACAAATCGTATAGAGTTGAAGGAAACCCAAAGCAACAGTAGCGAATCCGTGGAAATCCATTCATTGTTAGATTCCTGTAGTTTGTCTCCACATACTGGTAACTGTTCGACGCCATCGCATGAAGCTGCCAACAGTGTGTGCTCGGAATTGAGTAGTCACTCCGTGCATAGCACTCACTCCTGCTGCTCTGTCAAGCAGATGATTGCTGAGATAGAGGAGGAGAAGGCAGAGGCATTTCCCAGCGACGGGGAGGAGGATGGACAGAAGGAGCAAGCTGTCTCTATCATGAAGACACTGTTCACTACAGACGAGGATTTACTAGCAATTCCCGAGTGATATTACGGTGTGCTCACCACGGAGTTGTACATCTCAGTGACAGTGTATAGTATTGTTATTATTAGATAATGGATGTACCTAGAGCATCATACTATTGAAAAGGAAGCGAGTGAGCTGCAGAAATGAATACGTTGTACAGGACTTGCAATGGGAAAAGTGGAATTAGCTGTCTGCTCTAAAAGAACAACATTCAGCTAATGCTGCAATTCTTGCTAAGTAATGCCAACCGGTCGGATGTTACTGTAATGTTTTTAACAGAATTGGTGCTGATTCCTTTGCTGGTACATATTATTGAAGCAGTGGGTTAAAGCTTGTGAATAAATGGGTTATCGATGAATGTGTTTTGCTATCGAATTGACTTGTTAGTTTTTTCTACATGGACGAAGAGCGTCAAATAATACTGCCAGTAGAAAGAACCTGTATGCCCTCTAGTCAACGATAAGTGTAACCTAACCGCTACGGTTCTGCGTCATTTGGTATAATTTTATTTGAATGCAGAAATCAAATTCCGTCATGGAGGAACTTTGTCTGCAGTTTTAATCAAGGTTCCTAATGATTTGAGGTTCCAAATGAGCATGCACTACAATATCTACAAGAACGGCACATAATTGATGTTATAGGTCTCGCTATTCTGTATGTAATTCATTTTAGATGCATTTGATTTCTTTTCAGTGTCTTTCCTTTCTATCGGTAACAATAAACTGGCTTTGTTATGAGATGGTGGGTGTATAAATGACAACTAGATGTATTTTATTACATTCCTAAAACAGCTGTTTCTATGATGTGGACATGTGGTGAATTAGATTTGCACACCATCTGGAATATGAGTTTGTATTATACCTCTCCCACGCCATTTATTTATATCGGTGTTTTGTATCTGACTCATTGCATTACTGCATCAGTATTTATTGTGAGAAACCATTCCAATGCCTTTTCCTTTGATTGTACCATTACTACCTGTAACAGGTCACTACATGTCCCTCACAATTAATTACGTTGACTTAAGTATTAATGATCCATTGATCGTAATTTACCTACATATTTATTTTAGGTGTTGTACCTAAAGTAGTGCTTTGATATTAGATCAGTGTTCTTTTATCAGAAAGCCTAGAAAAGCAATTTATAAGATTTCATTATGTAAGATTTCTCATGTTATCTTACATTTAGAGAAAAGAAAACACTTTCCAATCAAAGTTGAAGCATGAATCACAATATTGAGGTATCGTTGACCATATCTATGTCAATTATTGTGTTTAAAGGTCCTAGGCATACTAAATCTAATAATGAACCACTCGGGTATTTATTTTCTATCAGATTGAAAGCTTAGAATTTAATAGACCACTTGTTCCTAGTCTACAGCTATAAGCGTGACAATGTATAATTCTCCTTGACGAAAAAGACTTGATCTTTTCAATGCTCATGTGATAATCGGTACATGATATTGTTTATATTTATATATAAATAGTGTAAATGTTCAAGTTGTTCACATTCAAAGTAAAGTATGCGTAATACAGTGAGTAGCTACGTTCATATTTTTTTACAGATGCATGTCCATGGTTGTTATTGGCATTTAACATGGCTCACTTACGATAGCGTGTTATAGACAAAAAGTTTATAAGAATTATCGCCTGCTGTATGTTTGCTTTCTCACCAATTTGATTCATAAATGAATCTTTCTAACGATCCAAATGTAATTTATTATACAATATCTGATCCATGTCGTGATGTGTACCATGTCGAACGTGCTCTTGTATCAAGTACCGTTGCCATGTCTGATAATCCTTAGATTGGGGATACAATATCTGTATAGCATATGGTTAGTTCTTGGAAACTGTCGACAATCTGTGGTTTTCTGGGTCTGCTTTCAAGATTTTTTAGACGACAGAATTAAATGCTATTGGTTTTGGCCATTTTCAAAGTGGGAAATCGCAAATAAGAATGCTTTGTAACTTTTTCCTGTGTGATTTGTTCATTGTGTTGCCTATTTTTCTGCTAATAAAAGAAAAAATGTTCCATTCCTATTTTCAAGCTGACATCCTAATTTTGTTAGTTTTTATGTTATCTGAATGCAAAATAAAAGTTTTGTTATGCTGCTTTGAAAAATACCTCTAGGTCCTGTGCATGTATCTCAAATTTCCCACCCATAAATTAATCGGGGTTCGGACATAGATAGACCAATGAAATGCCCGGATTTTTTCAGGCTTTTCCAGGCCCTAGTATTCTTTTTTCCAGGCATATCTGGTTACTGTTTTCAAAACCATGTCTGATTCGTCACCAAATTTAGTTGAAATTGTCTTTATCTTCCTTACCATCTGTGGAATTTCAGTGGTCTGGGATCGATATCTTCAAAATTCCTTTTGTTTTTGCTACTTTTAAAATGAAGACGAATAATCAAATCTATAATATATTATTAGCAATTTGCTATACATTGTCAAATAATGGATTTTTGGAACTATCTGATCTAAGTAACTAAGAGATTCCATAGGCAGGTAGGTACTATAGTTAAGGAAAGCTAATAATAACTAGAATTTCATAGACTATAAAAAATAGGTTTTATGCAAAACTAAATTTTCCAGGTTTTTCCTGGCTCTCTGTGAGAATTCCAGGCTTTTCCAGGCCTGGAAAACCCAAAAGCATAATTCCAGGGTTTCCAGGCTCCGTACTAACCCCGGGTTATTATTCAGGCTGCTGCCGTTAAGTACAAAGCTATAATTTGTATAGTTCGTTTCTAATTCAGCATACATGTATATGGAAGATTACTGGATAATATTTATATCTTCTGTAATTCCACATGAGAGGTATGTGAGGATAGAGGTTTTGTAGTTTTACCCCGCAAAAATAAGAAGCCAGGGCCCACTAAATGTACTAAATAGACAAATAACTTACTAGAACTAAGCCCAACATGCTAATACTAAGAAAATAATGTCAACATTGAATTACTAATGTTGACATTATCGAAAGTAGGATCTCTCAAGAATTGGTAGAAAAGTAAATATCCCCCGTTTTCTACGAAATACAGTTTAGACGATTATAAATGTAGATTTTTGTAAGAACATTGAACTATAGCTTTGTACAGGAAATTGATATCATTCACTGCACAGAAAAGGTAGATTATGGCTACCTGCGTTTGACGACCGACTTACCAGAGATAACTTTTAAGATTAAGGTACCCAGATTTTGTAGATGATACACGACCTGCATTTAAATGTAATATACTTTATTTTAAGATATATCAGTATTCCCTGTCTTAATCATTATCGCCCGTGTCGACAGTTCGTGAGAATTGACCATATGATTATGGTGAGAAGCAGCTAGGCGTGCCGGTAGGTGTCAAAGAGGAGTGCCAGTCAGTGGCCCGTCTGGACATGATCTGCCTGTCTGTGGCCTGTCAGTGGTGTGCTTGTCATTGGCCTGACTGTCAATGAGTTGTGATTACTCAACCTCCCATCAGTCGTCACTTCATTAAGGGGCTGGTTCCACCAATGCGATGGATTTGCCGTGGTATATCTTGTTATATCTTACAGTGTCGCGATATGTCGTACCTCCTTTGTCGCGATACATCACCTTTTCATCACTTGTCACTGTCCTACATAGAGGGAAAGACATTCTCTGTCCCAAGCCAAAGAGTCCCATGTTGGGGGATGCTCTTCTTTACAGGGTAACATTAAGAGGGAAAGGGGTATTCAGGAGTCACTTCGGTATTGCAGTAGGCAACATGTCAGGTTCATAATGAAAAGGAGATTCTGTACCGGAACTAAGTGGTCACCTGTTTTGACCGGATATCCTTATACCCAGGTTCCACTAGACTCATTTTCCTCCCATACTTTTGCCCGACTTTCTAGTCCAAGAGAGTCTGACTGTCCGCACTGCTAGACATGCAGACATTTCCCGGACTGCCTATTTCCCTATTGTTTTATTCAATCAATCAGGAAATTACCAAGGCAATTTCCTCCACTCAATCAATTGCCCATTTCCTTGGTTCTAGTTCACTCCCTCGTGTTCCACACGCTTCTCCATCTCCGCCATCATTTCCTTTTGAGTAACCATCAATAGGCCTTTTTTCCGTAGGCCGGTGTCACACCTTATCTGCTTAGTTACGCCATAGCTGAAGCCAAGCATTCACCTGGCAACCTATTCTTTAGCATTGGATCACTGAGTGTATGAGCATAATACCCGGTTACATTATTTCAAGAGAGATAATAACGATTTCATTGTAATCTATGGTATTCCAGCTTAAATCTGGTATGTCATACATGCATATTGCCTCAATAATACTTAAGATATAGCATAGATAGCATAGGATCACCGAAATTGAATACACAATAATACATTGGCAGGCCTAGCTATCATATGCTTATCTTAAGCAAAACAATTATCTACTATAAAGTTTTGATAGTCCAGACTCTTTGATACAATGCCTTTAATTGTTCTAGTAGTCCAATCTGTCCAAAACCAACACTATTGCAATCACCACCACCGTTCACACTTTAGGTGTGATTGATATATATTTCTATATGCCTACCGTTGGACTCATGGTTTTTGTCTGAGCGGCTGCGTAACTAGACAGTGGGCTGAACGGCAACACCTGTATTACACATTGCGGCTTGTCGTTCAAACTCGACCTCTTTTTTTGTTGTTGACAGGCTTTGATGTTTCAAACACCCATAGTGCCAAAAAGCTACATGCAGTGACTGGACTTGTATCTTGGTGATGTACTAAATAAACGTTTTGAATTATTCTATTTGTTTGAGATCTGTGTTCCGCTTCTAATAATATGCTAGAGCGACATACAGTATTGGACACCGGAGCCATACGTGATTTAGAGATATGGCTGTGCTGTTTTGAAGTTGGAACTTCATTCATATATTTCGAAGTTTAGAACCTTGGCCCCAAATTCACTATTTTCAAGTATTTTCCCTACACGGTCTTGTGGTTAAAATGCGTTCATGGACCAGTAATACAGGGATGTCAGTTGGGGTCAAGAAAACAAAATTCATGTGGAATTTACTTCTTCAGAGAGACTAAGATAACATGGAAAACACATAGTTATTGGCCATGGAATGGGGCTGGGGTGTGGGGAAGTTTGAACCACTGTATATTGGTGTGAATGAGGCTTAATTTATACTATCTTTAGATCACTGAAAAAATAAATTTATAAATTGTAAATAAAAAGGGTTTCTATATAAAGGACGATAACTGCCATCCCTGGTAATATATGTATACGGAAACGGGTTTACTCTATTTTCACATAAAAATACTTGGTATAATTGCCGATCAGATACATGCCGATGCCATCGTGGTCGGGATGTATCTGAAAAACAATTATACCAAGTACTTTTTTGTACGAAGATAGTTTGTTGTCGTATTATTCATTGTATACTTGTGTGCCAAAGTCACATAAAGATACTTGAAGTAAGTATCAGATATATCTATGTGCCGAATCTCAGTGTCCTGGCACTGGGTGTGCGTATCAGCTGAAGCTGGTTACCTGGTTAAAGAAATCGAAAAGTATAGCCCTCCGAGCCAGATATACACAATTGCTTGGGAACCTTCATATATCAGGGATGGCAATGAGGTTTCAGAAAAAAAACTATTTACACCCACGCCCACAGTCTGATCATTTTCTCTTAATATTATTCGACATTTTGGCTTCTGAAATTAATATAAACAAAATGTTTTTAAAAAAGACTTAATCAAGTCCCGGCATGCGTGGGAAGAATATAGGTCAGATGTCTGAGCTCAAGGCGTGGCCGTCAACACTCTCCCAACACAGGTCGGGGTTCTGGGTTTCCGGGGCTTGCTGATAGCTAAAGGCCCGGCCCCACTGGTGCGATGCGATTGTCGCATGTCAAAACGGCCGCCGAGGGTCATAAAAACGGCGCCGCCAATCGCATCGCACACAATCGCACCTGTGGGGCCGGGATTGCGCGCGTGTGCGATTGTGTGTGATGCGATGGATTTATCGCATCGCACATCTGGAAATGTCCATGATATGCGACGGATCCGTCGCACAGGTATACAGTATTATGGTACATGTATTTAGAACAACCTGGCAGTAGGAGAATGTGACACATAGGTCTGTTGATAATGTATGGTCAGACTTCGAGTGCAACTCTAGGGGATTCACTACATGTTGGCAGGCACTAGGTCTCAGCAGGTGTGAAAGCTGTAAAATAGGCAGGCCGTAGCTGTTAGAGTAGGTCAGACACCTATAGACCAATGAAAATGCATGAGGCTGTCACATGCACATTTCCGGCCTGCTCTGAACATCATTTACAAACTGAACTGGACTGAAGGGCTTGAGTGGTGCCACTAGCATTGCGATGAGATCATCGCAGCAGTGGGGCATACCCTATACTTATCTTGCGATTAAGTGCGATGAAATCATCGTAATCGGGGCAATAAAAACCAGGGAGGGGGCGTCAATGGGGCCATAAAATGTGTGCGACGATCGCATCGCACCAATGGGGCCGGGCCTTTATGGCCAGGAAGGCAGTGCGTTTCCGGGAAATCATTACACTTCCTAGGAAATAGTGCCACTTAGTGAGATGGTGAATGTAACACCAATGCTAACTGTAAATTAATATTGTGTGAACCTTTTTGATATGCCTTTTCCACCCAAACCCTCCCCCCCCCCCCCCTAATTTATAACACATACATGAGCATCTCAGGAAATATAGAATGTACCTAGACAATTCCACTTTCTAGCTTGGTTTGGTTGATTTACTGTCTGATAATCATGATTAACTGCTGTGGTTGATACTTCCTAAGTAGGCCTTAACTGAAGTGTAGGGTCTTTTGCCTGAAAGGACAAGGGTATGTACTGTTTTTAATTACTTTTCAAAAATCTTTCTTGCTAGTGCTTTTCCTTATTACCTGGCAACGTATGTGGCATGAGTTTTACGCTCAGAGCTCTAAAATGGAAAATCTGAATGTTATCTGGGCCTTCTTGTCACATCCAGAAGCTATCTAGATCTAGATCTAGAACTAGATAGAGTAATGTATTCTGAAAATGAATTTCAATGGAAACATTGAAAACTGGCATCCCTGGAATCTCACTACTCTGTGTTGACTGTTGTTACATGTTCATTTTACACAAGGAAAGGGATTTCACATTTCAAAAATGAAAACACCGATTTCCACGGAAACAAGGGAAACTGACATCCCTGTTATAAATTGTGATTTGTGATAAATTATATACAAACAGACAAGTTAACCCCCCCCCCCCCCTCACTATATAATACTATAGTATAGCAGTTCTTGACAAGGAAATAAATAGTATTGTATAAATTCACCATGGATCTCTCAAATAAACTTATAGTATATCAGATGTGAGTTGATGACAGGAATTATAGTTTCTATACGTCCAATGAATACTATCCCAAGTATTTATTGAATAAATCGAAAAATTACGCCAGAGGTGCCGATAATACACGGTTTTTTTTATAGTCTAGATCTATCGAACATTGAATGTGCAATTTGTTACAGCAAAGAATTGGTAAACATGGCAAGCACATTGATTCAAACGTGCAGCTCAACCAAAATAAAGTTTAAGGAAAGCATCATAGAACGAATAGGTCCCACAAAGTCACCAATGTATAGAGGTATTAAGATATGGAAAGAGATACTGTTGACTCACGTTGACAGACGAACTTTCAGACGTGTCGGCCATCTTCAAACGTCCGACGCCGTATGTGACTAGTGTTTCCTATTAAGTTTGGTATCTAAGTATCTGAAGTATTTGAGTCTGTTCTTCATAAATAACTGTATGTATATGTTATTAATGTTATATATATTTTATAATACCTGATCACAAGTTACAAATATGAAATATAAAAGTTGTGAGAAATAATAAAGTGTCACATGCGTATGCTGACTTTGCTGTACTAGCCTGTAGCTAGAAATGGCGTCATAGGTGTTTTTGTGACTTTTGAGAACGTTCTGAAATTTCGTCTGAAGCCTATAGCCAACCAATAAGTAAGCATTTTTAACAACAAATGGACAATGCCATAAGTATTTCAATGGAGATGTAACAGTGTGATTCCATAAATTATTCTTTTCACTGTATCTGATTTTCTGGAAAATAAATAATCTTGCTCAAGTTTTCATGTACCCGGTACGGTATCTGATTCAGTGATTCAACTGATTGTGCTAATTGCTAATGCTATGCATGAACCTTTGGTAATTACTTATTCAAATTACCCATATTGATCAATTGCTATGGTATTGATATCTTAAATGTGATTTCTTTGTGCCACACAGGGTAACTTTGGCCCAAAGAAAGAAAGATGCTTAGAACTGTTTGCCCCACAAAATTTATTTTGTTTTTCAATTCCTTAACAACATCAACGACCAGTTCCGGAGGAGAAAGCACATCCTTCCAGTACCACAGATCAAAGGGCACTGCCTGTGCCCCACCCAAGCCTATGTTAACTCTTCCCTGCTAACCAACAGCTCCCACCAGCCAAACGTGCCCTGGTCCTATCAGAGCACCTGCACCCAGTGCCGCTGATGGCAGGGGGCTTTACCACTGGTGTAATGATGGCCCTGCGGGCAAGGGGAGTAGACGGTACCGAGTAGACACACCCCCGTTAGGCTTCCAAGTTCCACAGCTTTAGGAGAGGAGATACAAGATTTTTATGGCAGGCAGGTGTCCCAGAAGCGAGGATTGGAGACTTGGGGGACTGGGTCTCCAATAATTCGACGGTATCCATGTCAGAGGTCACTTGAGAGTGAATAACACCCTCCTCACTTGCCTGCAGAGCTTATGAAAGATATAGATGTGTGGACTTAATTATATAACATAGCCGTCATCTAATTAGCTTTGACCTAGATATATATCACAAGCTTAATAAGAGTATTTATGTAATCATATTGTATGTTCTCATACTGTGCTTTGTGCACCCTGCTAATAGAAATAAACCTATTCTTTTCCCAAACTCTAGTCCCATCCTTTAACTAGCTCATTGCCATGGTCTTTCTTCAGTTCTGTATATGACTGCTTGATGTTTGTTTCTTTAGTTTAACATCCAATTTGTTCAAAAAGACGTAAGCTACTTGATGTCCCTTATGATTGGGTTCTTTGGGTTGTGTAGGCCAAGAGCCTGCAAGCAGGATTTGGAGTCTGAGAAGAGAATGAACTTCTGATGGTTGGACACCTTCATCTAAGCTAATGACTGCAGTATAGCATTAGCCTCAGCTGTGAAGATACTACTTCTGCTGTCTAAGGCCCTTTTCAGGTTCCTGTATGGTGTGTGGATAGCAAAGCCAACAGTTTCCAGTTTTTTAACCATCTGTGTAGATTGGGTGTGTGGTCTTTGAAAAGTCCCCTTCAGTATGGTAGTCATCCATAAATACACTGTCAGGGGTGTCAACCTTTTTGTTTTTCGCTACGTCAAAGAGAACTACTGGTGTTTCCTGTTCTCATGGAGGGGTTTTAGATGGTTCTTCTACTCATACTCTATACATTTAAATACCTGCCTCCCTGAACAGAGCCTTTGCTTGCTCAGAGACGTCTGACGTATATATGTGAGACAGTTGCCCACAGGTATAAAATAATACAACGAAATTCAACAACATATTTTAGACATTTAATTTTTTATCAACTTTTCCTTTTATACACTGCTTCTCGTAACAGCAGACATGACAGTGAACCAATTTCAGTTGGCAAGATTCACTGAACAGGATTCCTTTTATTAATACTTTACACACGATTTTCTAATTCGTTACATCTGTGGCCTGCACTCTTTGGAACACTATGGCTATTTTTTCCATGTGATGATTAGTCGTTCTGAGCAACGACAACCATCATGCGTAAGTAATGTATCTATTACACATGCCGAAGAACCAGGAAATCTTAAACTAAATGGGTGATCCCAACAGGATGTGCGATATACAACATTGGCGATTTGCTGACTCGCCGCTAGGTCGGGATGAATCGTGTGAGGATATCTGATTGAATCGCTGACGTGGAATAGCCCCCTTTAAGCGATCATATGTGCTCTACACACAGGGGTAATGCTTCTTACAGGATTTAGTAAGATCAAGCAAGAGGCAGCCAGATGCTGCAAGATACTACCCGAGCCTGCCAGGCAAAATCAATCGTGTCAGTAGAATCAGAACTTTATGGCCCCTTTAAAAAGAAGACAAAACATCAGTGGGAACACATACACATATTTCAAGAGTATCTGACACACGAGAATGAAAGTAATATAGTTTTGATGACGTGTCTTAGTCATAAAATATATATGCATGTCATTAAAAAAAGACAGCAACTTAGAGGTGCGCAATGAACCAGAAATAAAAGAATTAATTATAATTCATGTATCTAAAACAATGTAGGTGGGCAATTACAACGTATTCTTCAAGATATACCTTGTTCAACATTTCAGCTGATCAACTAATACAATCCTGTATACATGATTTTAAAGAGAAAGAGTGGTCTGATAATGCATATTTGCTCCGGGACAGCAAATTACCATTGCTCTTTTTCCGTTTTATTTCAACCGTGTCAAGAAATATGTCAAACGCCTATCACCGTCTATAGACGGGCGCAGCTTTAATATTTGTTTGATCTTACCTCCGATCGACCACTACAGGTCCTTTCCAGACCGTAGCTAATTGAATATTACTGAATATATCCCGGGCTAATTAATGTGGGAATGCCCTAATGACAACTATAGGCGCAAAATAGATATATTGATCTATATTACCATGCGATTATGAATTTATTGACATTTACAAGGAAATGTCAACATTCTAATTGAGACAATTGACAGGTATATATTTTCATCCTCATCTTATCAAAGTAAAAATAATTTGTCAAACACTTCGAAAGAATTTTATTCCATAATTTATGAACATTGTCGACACGATTTAAGTTTGCGAACTAATGGATTAAAGGCATGTACCGAACAATTCACCTTGCAAATTGAAACCCATGTCATTATCCTGTAAAATGAATATGATAAATTGTTGTAGTAAACATATCTAACTTAAAAATTGGGGGTAACCATGCTAGTTTTTGATTGAGATTGATATAATGATAATATCATAATAGAACATAGAGAAATTCTAAAAAGCTGTACTCCACAGAGAAAAACCCATGTCATATTCTTCAAACTTTCACAGAATTTTTTTAATGTATAGTACTAATTAATGCTTTAAATAGGTTACCGTGGTGGTCTTTTTTTCTTTAATAGAAAATTGAAGAAAATCATATTTTCTTTACATTTCCAGTATATATATGTCAAGCAAATAAAAATGAGCTCATATTACCTATTGTATTCGGTCAAACTAGACAATATGTTGCAAAATTTTGATCATTCGGCATTAGAATTAATCACAACGAAACCGTTTGGACTGAAAATTATCAATATCTAAAAATCACCAAGTGGCACCATTTGCACCAATTGACACCAACTTGGTTATTTGATTACAGAGAGTTATTACTGAAGCGCCAATGCGTGAGATGAGAAATTATTTGGATAGAATTATCGGTTAGGAAAATCTGAAATGCTCAATATCTAAAATGATAGGTAGTTGGAGTTTGGCAGATTTCGACATTTGGAGAATATATCAACATGAAGGAAGCATTAAGTCAGTGGATCAGTTTTCCTCTGAATATTTCATATGAGGATAACGAAATACCTGTATTTTATTAATAGCACTCAATTATCCCGGAAGCTGTGTCCTTACAAGTTTCACAGGACACCTGAAGAAATGAAATGAACGAAATTCTCTATCATTTCCAATAAACATAATGATCATGAATTTATTTGACTAATCTCATTTCAGATGACAACATTCGTGTGTATTTCAAATACCTATTTTCTAGCTGGTTAATCTCTTCTGTTAATAACGTCAATAACAATCATCGCACATGACACACTCATTTTGTGTACATCGTTCTCTCGCACGTTCACTCACTGACACCCAGGATATAAAATTATCATAATGCTCCCCTGAGTGGTAGGTTGGTTTCGTCTTCTTTCTATAACAGAGATAGCAACTCCTCACACACCAATGGGGTAATTTACAGTCACTCTAGTTTTACCGTCTCATGCTTGTCACCAGAAATGAACTTACAACAAGTCGCACGTCCTTTCCTTTCTGTTTCCTTACATTTAGACATATGCCTTAATGAATCCGACACGTCCGTAGGAAAAAATAACTTAAAACAAGTCACTGTCATCCCTCAAAATTTCTCACTTTGGAAATGATTCGAAATAGCTATAACAATTTGAGAACAAGAAAAAAAAGAGTTGTGGATATCATTCCTATCCACAACAGAAATTGACATATATCCTAATTCGCACTCACTCCAACATAACCAGCCTAGGCTGAGTGGCGTGTATTTGTCTAGTGGTGTGAGGTGTTAGTTGGTCTTGTCGCCGTTGGGGGGCGTGTAGGTGGAGGAGTCCTTGCTGACGCGGCCCGCTCGCCGTGACGCGTCCGAGCCCTCCTCGTCCGCCAACCAGACGGCTTTTTTCTGGTGGGCGCGAAGGGCGTCCACGACGCGGTCGTCGATCATCCGCTCCGTCAGCACGCCGTTTTCTGATGCGTATGCCGTCGCCTGCAACAACAATTTATGTACAATTTACTATATTCTATTATCCACCTAAAGGTCTGGTTCCATCAACACGATAGATTTGCTGTGGTATATATTGGTTTATCTCACGCCAGTATTTTTCTCCATAGGCTTAACATTAGGAACCCGTACTCCACGGCCAGGAAGGTCGTGTACCCAATACTCAATGGCTAAATGGGTGATTCATTTTATCAATTAATCATGTTATATGGGGTGAGATAAAATCAGAAACCCACAAGATGAAAATAACTTGGTCCACACTCCTCCTCGTTTGACAGTACAGTAATTCACTCAGCTTCGCTTCGTGAATTACTCTGCAGTCAAACTCAGTGGAGTACGGACCAAACTATTTTCATCTCGTGGGTTTCCTTCTAATTATCTTGTTATATCTTAGAGTGTCTCTATATGACGTATCTCCTTTGTTGCGATACGAAGCACGTGATGTCGTGTGCATGTTTTGGTGCTCCACCACTGAGACACCTCAAGACACATCACAGCAAATATGCACGCGATTTTTCAAAACCTAGCAAGATTTAGCAAGACAACCAAATCGTGACTAATCTTGATATATCTTGTGTGTTGGTGTAATCAGCACCTAGTATGGAGTCTCCATACTAAAGCTGTAGAGAGCGTGTAATTTGCAAGCCGGGGGTCAAGGGGGCCTGGAATTTCCTACTTGTGAAAGTAGGAGTTCATTGAAAGGGAAAAAAAATTCCCAAAATATCATCTATCACCTAGATCAGAACTAGAAACTTGTGAAATATGAAAAAATAACGATTCTCGTAATTATAATTAAAAAACATTTAGCGAAATATCTTGGGTTTCATACTTGGTCTTGGGTCAGTTCTCAGGTGGGCCAATTTTAGTTGTTTGTTTGTTGGGGCAGTTTAAAGTCCAATATGTTCTATTAGACTTACTTTGGGTTTGATTGAATCGATGAGATGAATTTAGGTAGAAATATCTCAGAGATTATATATCAGAGTTATAAAGACAGAAGATGAGACTCACCTGCCACGCTACGCCAAGCTTGGAGATTTCACGGCCCGAGAGACCTTGACACATCCGCGCAATCTCAGAACACTTCAGTCCGTAGTCAAACTGGGCAACCTTTAACCGTCTAGAAAATAGAAAAACAAGGATGAGAGACAAATATGACTTAAGCAGCCTAATGCTTTTATAAAATTCACTTGTTAGGTGGAGCTTGGCAGGGTTGTATTTGCTTATGTATATATTCAAATTTTTTTTTTAAATAGATACATATATTTCAATCTAGATTTGAGACGTGGCTAGATACTGGACTGCACTCTAACGCAGCAACCGCGGAATATATATGACAATTTGGGTATTTTTGTTGCTTTTATCTCATATTTTCCCTACTGTACACAGAAGGGTAGGTTATTCTGGCGCATCATTAATGTCAAATTGAGTCTGGATTCATCATGCTAAAATTGATAAAACCTGAAATAGCAAAAATCACTATCAAGGAAATGATCAGAGAAAGATAAAACTGGCTCACCGTTTGCCCTCCGTGGCTGGCTTCAAGACGAACTCGTCAAAGTAGAGGCGAACGAGACGTTCGCGCTCCTCCTGCGTGGGCACGTCAAACTCCACCATCTCGTCCAGTCGGTCGTTAATGGCCCAGTCAAACTGCTCCGGCTGGTTACTGGCCAACACCAGCATGAACCTGCCAGCATAAACGTAGCACCATTACACCAAGTTCAGGATGAGCACCCTGTGCTATCAAAGATGATGTATAAACTCAGAGAGACAGGGCTGGTGCAGAAGACCAGTGTGAGTTAAAGATTTGCTGTAGGCATTGGAACAGAAAATGTAGGTTCCTTTTTTTTTAAAGTATTTATTTCATTTTATTAAAAGTAGATCATCGATGAAACATAGATACACGTCAGGAGAACAAAACAGAACAAGTACATTCATGTTTTAGATGAGAGGAAAGATAAGAAATAAAGATTGTTAAGTGGAGAAGGATGAGTTTAGGTATCGTTTCAGCCACGGATATATTGTTTCCTTTCCAAGTCTGGATCTAGCAACTATTGACCCGATGATAACCTTTCTTGAATGTATTTCAACTATCTTATATTCTGAGGGCTGTGCAGATAAATATTTTAGAGCAAAATTGGCAGACATTGTGTTAGATCTAGTAACTACGTGTCTTACTTGTTGGATTGCTCGCCTGTTCTGTAGAGGAAGGCATTTAACGTGGCACGTAGATCTTCACTAATGTGTTCCTGAATAAATAGAAAAGACGCTTTAGGCAGGGAGAAAAGAGAAAACACAAAAAAGCGCCGGGGCGGGGGGCTGTTGTCCACAAGGCCCTGGTAAGTAGGTAGATAGGGGTAGTTTTATGATTTAATGTCCTGGAGGCCAGGGTAAGTTGGTAGGATGGGGAAGTTTAACCCTTTAAGGATTGCCACCTGCAGAAGAAATACATGCCTGAGGACAGCTACTTGTGTCTGTGTATACTTCTAGGGGATGGGGCACTGTCCTCTGAACTCGGAATTCGAAGACTCATCACAAGATATGCTTCGAGATCCTTAATGTTTTTATTTCTATCATCTATGATTAAAAGATGAAATGATGGATCTACTTTATGTGCAAAGTTCAAGATTATTGATGAATTATTTCCGTGTAAAAAACAATTTAAAAAATAACTAGTAATGATGCCTTAAGACATCATCCGCCCCTGCTGGATAATGCCTTAAGGCATCATCAGCCATGGGCTGGGTGATGCCTTAAGGCATTATCCGCCCTTAAAGGGTTAATAGAAGCCATCCCACTTCTGGAATGCTATATTTGATATTGGTGTAAATTTGTTGTGACAATGCCAGAGGCATCAACCTGGGCTGGCCGGGTGATACCTCCGAGTTTTATTCAATAAAATTGAAAACAAGAGCTAAGAGTGCATTATCAAATGGAAATATTGGCCTTTTAAGACCAAATGAGCAGGTGGATGCCTTTAAAACTCAATACAGAGGGAGGGAGGGAGGGAGGGATATCCATGAATAGGGAAGGGCCTGCAATGATAGGATATTTAAAGCCGTACTCCTCTGTGAACTCAGCAGTTCATGGATCAATGCACACATATATTTAGCTACCTGAGGGCGATTTCAATTGGCAATCATCAATGCCCTAACTACATATAAAACGGCCTCTTGGTGATAGTTTCATGGATGAGTGCACACAGACTGATCTGCATGCAGCCTGGCCATGTGCTTGGGGCAAAACCATGTTCCTATGTACACTAATGAAGTAGGTCAAGCCAATATCTGGTATTAAATGATATCGGCAATGATTTTACAAAACAATATCATTTGACTGAGTTTTGACTGATTCCTAGAAAAAAGTTATGAACCATTTTGACTTCTGTTTGTGTGCAAATATGCTGAAAAAACTATCCTCTCATACACCAGCTGCCTCCCCCCCCCCCCCCCCCCCCAGAATGTAGATATAACATCAAATTTGATATTTTTAGGTGAAATGAAAGATAATATTAAGTATCACGTGTCATCTCACGCTGGGCAAAGATAAAATGTTCACAATAGGGCTATATACCCAGCCTCTAGCGATATTAATTAACATTAGTACCCGGCTCAATGCTTGTAGAACTGCCGCGGGCACATTGGGACTGGCGATTTACCCAATGTAGATAAAAGTTTGTTTTTTTAAAAGACTCAAGTTTAGAGAGCCCACCCTTGTTATTACAACACCCTACTTTGTCACAGAAGTCAGTATTTTATACTGTGTGAATGCATGTAATCACATTGGCGTGAAGCAAAACGCACCGCTAGGCATGCCGAGCGGTAATTCATGTATTACAATCATATAAGAATATATTTCCAAATCTTGGAAATTAGAAAGCTAATTGTAGTAGGCTTCCCAAATATTTGGTCTTAGTATAGAAATCAGAGTAAATGAGAGCAACTTTTTAGGTAGGTTATGAGTTAGAAATTGAAATTTTCATCTATTGTTCAAGAAGATAGATTCTTGTATTCAAAGAATAGATACAAAATTGTTAGTCTTACCTGGCTACGTTTTCGGAGAAAGGCGTCGGCCTCGTCTACGAACAGTAGCACCCTGTAAAGATCGAGGTAAAATTCACTCGAGTGTAGTCATAATTATGTACAATCTTTGAGTGAACGTTTTGTTGGGCTATACCTGCGACTGGGAGCGAGGGAGTTGTATTTGTTGTGATGGTGTTGTTTATTCTTGGCCTCTTGGAATGAACTTTATATTATTTTGAGGAGGAAACTCGCTCGATGAAAATAACTTGGTCCGTACTATATCGAGTTTTACTGCGGAGCTGAGTCAATTATGTAGCGGTCAAACAAGGTGAAGTGCGGACCAAGTTATTTTCATCGAGCGAGTTTCTGATTGTTTTACGTATTAAAATGTATCATTCAACATCAACGTTTCATATTTTAATGCGTATAAATGATGAGAACATTGTGAATATAAGTGCCCAAGTGTTAAGATCTGTATTGACGTCGATAAAGATATACAACCTCGATGGGTGCCCCACTCCCCCAGCATGTCAGTTCCCAATTAGTCTCTAACTTTTAACCCTTTACAGGCGGGAGTCTGTTGCAGATCCCTGTTGGTTGGGATAAGTATCAGGGACATGTATAATGCTAGGGGCGAGCCTATTATTGTTCAAACCCAGATTAGATTTTCTCATTTATTTTAATCATTTATTTTACCTAATAGTGTTGAATATTACATCACAAGTATATGCTTTGCAAGTTTCATGTCTATTGATCTATTACTTCTTAAAAAAAATAAAAACAATAATATCATAAATATTGTAAATGATGCTTCAAGGCATCATTCGTCCTGTGCTGGGGAATGCCTCTAGGCATCATTCGCCCTGTGCTGGGGAATGCCTGAAGGTAGCATTCACCCTGAATGGGTTAACAGTATATGGGAACAGAGGGTGGATACTGGGAAGGGCTACACTCCGTTACAGTCAAGCATCAAAGCCAGTTGGTCGGTTTGGTTTAACGTCCAGTTAACCATTATAGGTTTCTTACCAGACTTTCTGAAGGTTCCTTTACACCACAAGAGTGGCGATCGATTCTATGTGATGAATTTTCACCCCGACACATTTAACTAGGTGAGAGTTCTTTTACTTCCCACACCACATAGACATGTTATGAGAAGAATTGGCCTTTGATCTAGCAGTAAATCTACCAATGCTGGGGATGAAGGAAAAGGGTGGCTGAAGTGGGACTCGAACCCACAATTTTAGATTGCAAGTCTGGTGCTTTTCCCACTGAGCTAATTCCTCACTCCTCATCAAAGCCAATTTGACCACGCTACTGCAGCAGCAGTCCTTATATGGGATGTAGGAAATGACGTGGTTAGGCCACTCAAAAAAAAAATTGTTTCTCATCACCAAGCCATGAAAAATATGACGAGGGCGCTTTTTTTTTTTTTTTTTTTTTTTTTTTGCTGGGTCAGAGATGACTTTTGAAGTGTAATAATATGGACTTCAGACACTTATTTAGGTCATATCTTGCAGTCTCACTGTAAGTTCCTAATATCTCACTCATTTTACTGTGTGTAATGGGAGATTATGTCACAGATGTTAGCCCAATTGTCAATGTGACGGGTGAGATAAATTCCTACATATTTTTTCTGCACATCTTTTCAATTATTTTGACAATATTTAGAAAGTCTATGAATTTTGTCGCATTCCTCCTCCCCTGCATGGGAGTGCCCTAAGGCATTCATCGTCCCTGCCTGGGAGTGTTGGAGTGTGTCGGAGCATGTCAGGCTATCTTAGCATGCTGCACTAGTGGAGGCAGGCTTCCGACAAGGGCTAAAGGCGGGCGTCCACCAACCACGACAAGGCTACGACATTGGCATTCCGACAAGGTCCACAACAGGCCTACGATTGGTGGACTTGGCGTAGCCTTGTTGTAGTTGGTGGACCCCAGTTCCCGACAAGAGTCTACGACAAGGCCATGACAGGCTGCGACTGGGAAGCTTGTCAGGGGCCTTCCGACAAGGCTACGACAAAATCAAACATGTTCGATTTTTCCTACAACTGGACCTTTGTCATGGCGTGTCAGGAGCGTGTGGGGTGTCCCAGGAGCGGGGTTTTACTCTAAAGGGGGGCGTCCACCAACCACGACAAGACTACAACAAGTGCCGACATGAAAGTTCCAATCGCAGCCTTGTCGCAGCCTTGTTGTGAGAAGAGCAGTGTCGGGACAGCATGGCGGGCGTGTCATAGACGTTGCTGGTTGCCGTAAAAAAGGCGCCCATGGTTCCGACACACTACGACAGTGATATCGGGGAATCCACAACACTCCACGACAAAGGTCCAGTTGTGGTCGGGACAGCGGTGTCGTGGCGTGTTGTAGACGTTGCTGGTTGCCATAAAAAAGGCACCCGTGGTTCCGACACACTACGACAGTTATATCGAGGAATCCACAACACTCCACGACAAAGGTCTAGTCGTAGTAAAAATCGAACATGTTCGATATTGCCGTAGCCTTGTCGGAAGGCCCCCGACAAGCTTCATGTCACAGCCTGTCGTGGCCTTGTTGTAGCATCTTGTCGGGAACTGGGGTCCACCAACCACAACAAGGCTACGACAAGGCTTCCAATCGTAGAGCTGTCGTGGACCTTGTCGGAAAACCATTGTCGTAGCCTTGTTGTGGTTGGTGGATGCCCCCCTTAATTGGTTACATGACACCACTTGATGCATCACTTTTGGCAACCCTATAACCACATTGAATGCATTCCTTACATCAGGAGCTTTAATTTGATACCAAATATTCATATTTTTCATGATTTCTATCAAATTTTCATCTCATCTATGAAAAAAAAAAAAAAAAAATCTTCTAAAAACGTTTTTGCTGACGCGCGCGGTGATGAGAAACAAGTTTGTTTTTTTAAGTGGCCTTAACAAGTCCTTCTATGAACAGATGTTAACTTGAAATGAGGAAAAGATTCCCCTGTCGCCGTTGCCATGGAGAACCAGCATAGGCGTGACTGCTGCGATACTCACTTAATAACAGGATGTAACAACCACGTGACTTGCTCTCCTGGATACAAGAACTGTTAATGACGGTTAAATGTTTTGTATATTTCTTGGAAAGAGGTCTAAGACGTCGACATGCCAACTCCGCCGAATCACACCTTTTCCAGACCAATTCGTCAGGTCTGTGAGAATCATCCAATTGTAATTGTTGAGAGTCGGGTACCCTCTTACATGGAAATCACTGTTCTCAACTGCTGCCGATTACAATCGGCGATCGGGTCGGTGAGAATCGGTGATACATGCAGATGTTTTATGGGCTGAAAATAACTCTATATAACTATATGATGTAATAATCATTACTCACATCTGATCAGTCTATCAATTGCATTATATTTTAGTTCCAGAAAATATCAGAGGTTAACATTAAAGAGGTTTATTGAGAGTTTCTCTCAAGCACTGACCCGCGACGGCTGCTCTTGGCCCAGTCAAAGACGCGGTGCATGGCTGTCACGCCGTCCCGTCCCATGGGGGCCACGTCGCCACCAGTCATGATGGCGTAGTCCATGCCGGAGTGCTGCGCCAAACTCTGCAAACCAGAGATGTCAGTTGAGGTCATGACTAAGATAGGAAATATTTTTCATGTGGAATTGACTGCCTCAGAGAGACTGAGAAAACATGGGTCTGGGGCATTATGTTTGTTTGTTTGGGTACTTTAACGTCCAATATGTCGGGAGGTTTGAACCACTGTTTATTGGTGAGAATGAGGTCCAATTTATTCTTTCTTTATTTACAGGTGGAAAAAAATGTTTATAAACTGAAAATGAAAACAAGAGCTAAGTATGCATTTTAAAGATAGAATGCATACTGGCATTTAAAGACAAGATTAGCAGGTGGATGCATTTAAACTCAATACAATTCAAAGGTCTACTAGAAATTAATAACTAAGATAACAAGGGAGCCCCCCGGGCGGGAGGGCAGGAGGGCAGGAGGGAGGGAGGGAGGGAGGGAGGGAGGGAGGGAGGGAGGGAGGGAGGGAGGGAGGGAGGGAGGGAGGGAGGGAGGGAGGGAGGGAGGGATGGAGGGAGGGAGGGATGGCAGACAGACGGACGGACAGACAGCAGACGGATGGACAGAGGGAGGGGCATCCATGAAAAGGGAAGGGCCTGCATCGAGTGGATATTTAAAGCCCTATTAGTAGGTGAGCTCAGCAGTTCTTGGATTAATGCACACATATATCTAGATACCTGAGGGTAATTTCAATTGGCAATCAACATATATATGAAACGTTTTCAGTTGCCTCATGGTTTCAGACTTTCATGGATGAGTGCACACAGACCTCCCCCCTGACCATATGTCTCAAACTGGAGAAAAAACTTCTATGTACACCAATAAAGTAGGTCTAGCCAATATCTGGTGGTAAATGATATTGCAAATAATTATATAAACCAATATCATTTGAATGGGTCTTGATTGATTCCTAGAACAAAGTTATGAACCATTTTGTCTTCCATTTGTGTGTAAATATGCTGAATAAACCATCTACTTTACACCTGCTGCTCCCTCCCTCCCATGATCAGATTTGGTAAAAAAAAATACATGAATAGCACATCAAATATACATTTCACCAAAACTTTGACACTTCCTAGGGTGACGTTTTCAGTTGCCTTATAGTTTCAGACCTTCATGGATGAGTGCACTCAGACCTTCCCTCTGACCATGTCTCAAACTGGGAGAAAAAACTCTGTTCCTATGTACCCCAATAAAGTAGGTCAACCAAATATCTGGTGGTAAATGATATTGCAAATAAAATTCGACTTTCTAGCGCCTACTGTTCTTTATTATCTTTCAAATGAGGCATATTATATTATGATTCAACCAGTTTAAGGGGTAGAAAGGAGTTCTTAAAAATGGACCTGTGACTACAACCCCCCCCCCCCCCCCCCCCAGCTGAATTCACTTTTCTTTTCAAATCCATGCCAAAAAAAAATTAAAAAAATTTTGGCTTTTCTGTTATTGATTTCTTTTTTCATGTTTAATATATGCGGGTAGCGTCAAATGCTCATTAGAACTAAATTTAACAGTAAGAAAATTAAATGTCAAGAGGTTGTTAGCAATCTGCCAAACAGTAAATGTTATTGTTTTGAAAGACGTGGCAAAAAACCTCTTACACAAAAAAAAAAAATAAATAAATAAATGTTATTGTGTATCAAAGTGTTACCTTGGCAAACATTGTTTTCCCTGTTCCTGGGGGACCATAAAAAAGAATATTTCTGTAAAACCCTTTGTTCTTCTTGGTATGTCGTGTTGCAATGGCGACATCTCGTAGTCTCTCCTCCAGTGAGGGCTGAAACAGAAAAAAGATATCGTTACATAATTCAGGGATGAAAGTCAGAACTAGGGAATGAGTCGGTAATCAAAAAACTTAAAAAAGGATAGATCAGCAAAACCCAACCAGGTACCGTCCAAAAAGTTCGGAAAAGGACGGAAGCGGTCAGCTGCTACCACCCTCAAGTAACCGGGGGTTGCAGCGAGGAAGGGCTGCCTGCTAGCGGCCGACAACGGCCTTGGTTCGGCAAAGGTTCAATAGTCTGCCACTGAATGACTATTGACACTTTTATTCAATTTTCTTCAAGACACCGAAAAGTCGGTGTCGACTTGTATCCCTGACATTAATTATTTCCTCAACAAATAGCTGTCTTAAAGCATTATAGAGACTAATTCTGTTAAAAAATATATCCATTTACCTTCAGTACGATTCCTTTGAGGGCGTCTTGTGGTTTAGTTGTCAATCGTTGTATCGTCTGTTCATGAAAACAATCAAGGCGTAGCAGTAAATCAAATCTAATATGTGTGAACAAATGAAATTATTTCAAAGATATATGACGAATTACCAATGATTTTTCTCTCTATTAAGATAGGATTCCCTATGTGGTTTCACAGAGTGTTCACCAAGCTCAGTTAGGAGGATCATTCTTCATTAGATCATAAACTTGCTTGTTTTGTATTCCTTTTTTTGTACACCAAGGACCAGTGTATCAGATTTCTGGAAGTTATCCCTGTATTCATATAGATAACTGTACACTTATAGATATGAATGAAGGTTTTTTCATAAAAAGATATAAACTACTCTTAGGTTTCTGTATGTTTAGGTTTCGGTCTTATTGTAACACCACCTGCCCGGCCTGTAGGATGCTGCCGCCTAGTGTAGGACTCGAGTACTTTAAGCGTCTTCCCTTACATACAATCCTTTCCAAATTCTGCGATACGTATTGCGTTTAAACACGACATAATTAATGTATATGAACAAACAAAGTAGTTCTTCTTCGAGGTTTCATGCGCCTTTGTGGATATGAAACACCCAGTGTAGGCTTAAGACCCTTACACACTGAACGACTTTGGAACCTTTACAGGGTTGTCAATTGGGGTGACACAAAAATGTGGAAATATTCATTTTGTAGAATTTGTTGCCACAGATAGACCAGGAAAACGTGGAACACATGTCAGTGTCAGCCACAGTTTAATGATGTTCAATTAATAAATCTTTGTTTTACACGAGTAAAATAAAGTAAATACTGAAAAAGGAAAAGTGGATTTCCACGGAAAGATGGAAAACTGGCATCCTTGCCTTTATCTGAGACAAAAGAAAAGTCCTCAGTCTCAGGCAAGGCCAGTGTGGCACCCCCCCCCCCCCCCCCCCCCCAGCCATTTGCCTAAGATTAATGAATACCCCACTGTAGAGATGTTGTTTTTTGTCTCAGACGAAGTACAGGCTGATGTTCCAAAATCGGTTCTGACAGGGTAAACAACATGTTCCTTCTCGCTGACAACAGAGTTTTAGAAATCCCCCCCCCCCCCCCCTTTGTGATTGAAATCGCGATATGAGGTGATATAACCTAATTTAAATCATTTACTTCTGAAGAGATTGCATGAAGTGGAGACTGATTGAGTTGGAAAGAAGTGGGTATACCACACTCAGATTCAGGGCTTCTCGACGATTAAGGTAATCAAGCATCCAGAGACTAAACCCCATTTCGAGATTAATTCTTTTATCGGGAATAAGTGAATCATAACTATGTGGTCCAGTGTACACAGAACTACTTAGGACTAACTCCTACCAACCTCTCTACTATCCTGCTGTGATGCTTGACGCCCAGTGCAGATTTGCCTGTGACACGCTAAGACAAGCTTGGGACAAATTGAGTTAGTCCTTACAAACTAAATAGTACAGTATGCATTCCACTTAAAACCTACCGTTATGGGGCGCTTGAACATCTGGGCTAACGTCAGGCGCGAAGTTTCTCTGATCAGGGAAGGTTTGCCGAGTCTGTTTTCGATGAAGCGTGCAGCCACCCCGGTACCGAACTTGGCTGCGTAGATCCCGACTGCCAGCATGGTGAGCCCGCCGGCCTGCATGCAAACATAGCCGACATGATAGTGATACATGTAATGCAACTCACTAAATGGTACGCTTCATGAATTGTATATAAACTTCAAATAGAAGTGGGGAAATATGATTCTTGTAAACGAGGACAGGTGTTACGTTTAACATCTTGGCTTCTACTTCAGACATATTTGATAGATCAACTTGATAAGATATTCCCTCTGATCCGAACTAATAATTAATTAATAATAAAATAATAAGAAGGCATTAGGGTTTCATGTATAGTCCGACATGTTTCAGTATAACATATACCTCTATCAGGGATCAGTTTCAATATCATAGTTGATAGCCACTAGGAAAATTTGATAAGCTGTTTCGAGTAATTGAAAGATCCTGAGATCCAAACATCAGTATCAATCCATTCTAAAAGCCGAACTAAAGTATTCATGTTTAACATTTTACATGTAATTTACCAAATAAAGTTACTTATATAAGTAATCAAATCTATTCTTCTTGTGACCGCAGTACTAAACACATAGTACGTCGTAGAATATAAGTAATCACATCAATTCTGATAAATTCACAGTTTATCAGTCCTTAATCAATGCTTCCTGTAATGTCATGTACTTCTTTACTTACCGTTGCGGTTATTTTGTCCCAGTCTGATATAAATGACTGGAATCCGGATCCTATTACCGACCCGGCCGTTCTGCCAATCAAAAGGATAGTAAGTGATATGAGGTGATATAACCTAATTTAAATCATTTACTTCTGAAAAGATTGCATTAAGTGGAGACTGATCGAGTTGGAAAGAAGTGACAAGGAAACAGGGATGAAAGTCGGGACTGATTAAAAAATAGGAAATTCAAAACACTCAGGAAAAAAGATTATTATTTTGGAACAGATTAGCTATGAATCAATATATATTCTAGTGTTTCCAGTGTGTATGAAATGTCGGAATTCCATTATTTGTATGTAAACTTGCATCCCTGAGGAAAGACCTACTTACAGCCTACTTTTTATCTTCAGATTAATGAGACATGGATGTAACATCTCTATAGTAACCCAGATGCCACCTTGATTACGACAAATTCCTGACCCTTTTGAACCCCGTTGCTATGCTATCTCCACGTTATGATTGTTACCTGTTTAGCAACAAGCACCATCACCATGAGAACCGGTCATTACCATGTTCTTACCCTCCAACACAGTACAGTGTTCGAGTATTGTTCACCAATCATAATTCTTGATGGGATTCTGTTATATTCAACAGATCTGGTTGGGAAAAAGGGCAAGGTTTCAACCGATTCAGACTCACCAGGCATCTTAATTAATTTGGCATGTAATATTATCAATTTTTGAGGGTGAGGTGAGGATCTTAGAAACATTTAAATAATGAGTTTAATCCAAACTAAAATTCTTTATTCCTTCTTTGTTGTTGTACCTACAAAAGTAACAGTGGCCGTGGGGCAGTGGTTCCGAAAGAAAACGGAAAAACATAATTAGAACTCTGAAATATATCCTGACAGACAAATCGGAACTTTTATGTCATTTCAATAGTCAACATTAGTTACATGCGCTACCTACTGTATTGATTCTAAGGTGGTTTTCCTGCGCTCCGCTGCCTTGACTCGGATCTTTTCTAGGTTAATGTCCTTGTTCTCACGCTCCATTTTTGCGCGCGCCTTTGTCTCTGCCTCCACGCGTAACATCTCGTTTTTGTGCCGCAGTTCTGCCTCGTGCTCTACCGTCTCTGAAGAATAACACGCGGTAAATAATGAACCAAAACAACGACTATTCATGGTGTACCTCTAAATTAATGACCGGTAAAGAAAATGTTATACATAAACATATTTCTGATTACCCTGCTAAACCATATTGAACCATGTCTGTTTAATACCATGTATGTCAGCAATCCTTTAAGATAATCCCTGAAGTCACTTGCAGCAACAACCCCCCCCCCCCCCCCGACTACAATGAACGAGCTTGCTGGGAACTCAAAAACAATGATCTGCGACCCCTCCAACCCAGTCTCTTATTCTGTAATGATGGGATAAGGGGGTGTGCCTGAAGAGCCACTCACCAGCGTAACATTGATTATTCATCCTACACATCACCACCCTCCTCCCCGTCACAATACATAAATTGTGACCTTTATTCGCACTATATGATAAAAAGGAGCACATTCCTAAAGTGTGATACCCTATTGTGGAGTCAGTCACACAAGTATTGATACTGTCAGAGAATGCAGTGCAGTATGGTTGTGGAGGTTAGGGACGTTTATCTAAGAATGTCAATGCAAGGGATGTCAGTTGTAGTAAGGAAAATTGTGGAATTTTTTTTCGAGTGAAATTTGCTACCGCAGAGAGAAACCATGGAAAACATGTATACTTACTTCTCCTCATTGCTTCTTGCTTGGCGACAGATTCTTCTGTTTTTTTCAAGTTGTCCTCATTTTGTCTTTGCTGAAGATTAAAATATTGCATATATAATTGAAACATCGGTGAGTGGACGTGGCGGCTTAGCGACTATCGAGCAAGTGACGATCTCAGTGCAGGGCCCCGCTGGTTGCGGTCTGCTTATGTTAATTGCTTTCACAGAGTTAGACCTTCATTGGTTATTTGTGGTCACATAATTGAAACAGATTGCATCTATTGTCCTGCATCTATTTTTACTGAAGGAAAAACACTAAGATTTTCTTAAATAATTTTGTGTCGGTCGATGCTCTAGGTATGTCCAAAATTGCTAAAACAACCACACAAACAAACAAGAGCCAAGTTTGCATTTTAAAACAGAATCATAGGGCTCTAAGGGCTCTAAGGGCCAAATTAGAGGGTGGACGTTTTTAACACTCAATAGCAGAGACCAGTTACCATACCAAGTGTTTTGTGTATGGAATGCAAGTACATACTATTACCTTTTATCTACCTCTAGGCTAAATCAATTGGCAATCAGCGATTCCCTATCTACATATAACAGGTAGGTGGATTGCCGAGCAATTTGTCCCCTTCAGTGTGGTGTCCCGGAAGCGGGGTTTTACTGTACCCCTTATGCAGGGTTAAAATAAACTAAAAAAGAATTCTATTCCAAGGAAATTGTCCCCTAAGCGGGGTGGCCTCTTAAGCAGGGTGTCTCAGAAGCGGGGTTTTACTGTATACCAATAAAGTAGGTGAAGCCAATATCTGGTGTTAAATGATCTATGGGTCTAGAGGGGTCTCTAACTCTCTGACTTGACCATAGAACTAAACCACTTCCCTGATTTGATATAAGAAACTGACATTAGTTCTCCAAATTATCACCAGATGGCAGCACTGCATGGCATATGGATATGCAACCCTTGTTTCTTGCACTCTCCAATTTCATTCTCTAACTAAGGAGGAGCCAAAGAACAGATAGAGTATGGCACCACTTTCACTTGTAGTAGTGAGTGCAATCCTCATAAACATAACAACATGTATCACTACATACCATAATTCAGTACGTGAGAACATGATTCTGGCATATAACTAATCAATCATCTGTAGTTTGCTCCATCATCTAATGTCATTCTTGAACTTGTCATGTGCTTTTCAAGATGGCGGGCTGTTTTTCCTCTTGTATCCCAGTTATGTAGGTCAATAGAAAATAGTTTCTGAGAATTTGGGTAATCCATACACCTTCAAAGATTGCTAGAACATTATTTGGAACAATTCTGACTTTCTTTGTGTTTAAATATGCTGAATAAATTAGCCACTCAAGCTGCAACCTCCCACCGCTCACATCACGAGATTTGGCAAAAATACATGAATAGCACATCATATATATATTTCTCCTAAATAATGACACTTCCTAGGGTGGTAATTGTCAGCACCACTTATGGAGATTATAGTAAATATAATATCAATGCTCACTATAAATCAATATTGAGTAAATATGATTTGGTATGCCCATTTCACCCCAATCCCCACCCCACTTTTAACAAAGTTCTCTTTAAAATGAGGCATATCATATTATGATTGAACCAGTTTTAGGGGCAGAAATATGCCCATAAAGGGATTCTTAAAAATGGACCGGTGACTCAAAAAGTCCCCCTCCCCAAACTGAAAACTCTTTCTTTTTTAAATCCGTATCCATATACTAAATACTAAAACAGTAAGATATTGTTTGGCCATAAAACTTTTCTAAGACAGAAATCATATTCCTATCTGTACTTAGATAGCTATAAAAAACAAAACTGTGGTTAGGCAACCTAGTGACTCTACATGCAGGGGAACTATAGCCATAACTATAGACAAGTAAGTTGGGAAAATACTAAATAAAAGTTGCTTTATCTTTAAGTTTGTTTTATAATTTGAACTTTACACTTCTTACATGAATACGACGATTATTCTGAACACAGTCATAGGAAACTGGAGTGAGGGGACCAAGGGAAACAATAGAGAAGCCATCTTTTCACCTGTTGGACTAGTTGATCGTCGTAGCGCTTCCTGGCCAGCCTGTCCTGGTACTCGGCCCGCTGCTGGTGTTGACGCGTCTCCTCTCCTAACGTCTTCCGCTTCTCTTCGTTTTGCACCCGAATTTGTTCAGCTTTCATTTGTTCTATCGCCGCTTCAGCTTCCTATATTTATATAACATAACAGATGTCCTTTTCACATTAGTACCGGGATTCATGTGAGTAGGAGTCTTCAATACAAATCATCAGCATTTGAAAATAAGTTGTATTTACAAATATGTGCTACATTATATTTTACAAAGAAAATTGTACTAACACTAAAAGGAATAATATAATCTATATTTGGATAAGTTATATTTCAGATTAACATGAACGAACCTTATACTTAGTCTGGTGTTCGATTTGTGACGTTTGCTCTTGCATCTTGGCAAGATCAAGAGCGTCTTTGGCATGACCTGAGATAAAGGGGAAAAGTTAGATCAATGGCCAATTGACATAATGATAAATAATATAGATCTAAGGCTATTTCATTCTTGCAATAATCGTCAGATGATAATGAACGTCAGAGATAATGTATCCAAAACGCCTTTGCCTTCATGCTCTATGACAGTAAACGATAGAATTTTACTTGGGCTTCAAATTACTTATCAACCAGAATACAAGCAGACTGAATGACATTCCTTCACAGTTTGTGGAAGGGGATTGTCTCTTTTTCCACTTTGGACGTTAAAGAGATCACAGAATTTGTAGGGCTTTTTCATGAGATATGATTTCCTCTGTGTCATTGGATGAATATTATGATAATATCACAACCTTGAATGTCAGATATAAAGTACCTGACGAAGGATAAGGACCCCCAAACCACCAACTAAACAACTAGAAAATGGAAATCCATGTTCATATCCAAACATTTGCTTGGTGAGTTCCTTGATTATCACCAAAAACCGTTATCTGGTGCTAGGAGACTGTAGCAGTTGTCACTGCGTAACTTAAATCCAGAGCCTTAAATCTTTAATCAGGGATATCAGTTCAAATCAGAAAAAAAGTAGACATATTTTTCATGTGCAATATGTATGAACAAGACACAATGTGTATGAATAAGGCACACATATACAACTTGTTTTACCTAAGGCTAAGGAAAAAGGATTTTAAATATTCTAAAGAAAAAGTGAATTTCCCTGATCAAATTGAGAAGCTGCCTTTTGTTAAATGTAATGCACTTCGAAAGTTTTATTCATCCTCTTAAAAGCAGGGGATACCCCTCACAACCACCTTCCCAAGGGGCTCCGCCTGACGGGTAGCGACGCTTCCCGGATCACTCTGGGTAGTGCAGGGCCTTAAATTCTAAATACACACCCTGTGTGTGGATTCATGCTAAAACCGAAATCGTGGATTTCCATGGTTAAGTGGAAAGCTGTCAGCTCTGTGATAATACTATTGATACTAGTGGAGAATGATTTTCACATTAATGTGAGTTGATTGGGCACAGGTTTTACTTTGGGAATTTATAAGCTCACAGCTATATGGTAAGTTTGGCGAATTCATTTCAAATGTGTATATTTTTTGTGTCTATCAGTATCACTACCAATAGTATCAGGAAAATAAAATAATTTTCGAGGTTTTAAGAAAAGTTATGGAATTTGAAGGAAAACAGTTGAATTGTATGATGCCAGCTGACTTGGGGTCCAATGTCTATTATGATTGTAAGTTGCAAGTTCTAGAAAAGTCGCTGATGAAACATGCAATGACAGCCGACCCTGTGTTGTCTGTTGACATTCTGCTTGCACACCTGGTTCAGTTTGCTGGTGGGCGATAATACGTGATTTTCGACAGTGGGATTATCGGCGGGGCTCAGACAACTGGTAATAAATGATACAATAAAGAGATGCAATCAATATACTTACTTGATTTCTCCAGGTCTTGTGCGGCTTTAGCGGCACGTTCCAGAGCAGCCGAGTCAAAACTATAGGACTGCATTTTGGAGCTACCGCCCTTGCCATCACCGGACCCCTGACCTTGGCCACCGCTATTTTTGTCGTCGCCTCCATCTCCAGGCGGTAGTGGAGGAAGATAAGGATTTTGGGGAATTTGCGGGACACTCTGGTCCTTCCCCATACCAAACAGCCATGACATAATTAATATATAATTGTTAATGAGCTATGTTATCGATGTCAGGTCCTGACACAACACACAACCCTAACTCACGTGTAGCCACTGCCACCGGCCGGCTGGTTATTCACTCTCCCAGCATAGATTCTCTGAACTGCTCGTAAGCATGCGCTGCTAAAGATCTGGTGGAAGAGCTGTTTCCGGCAGCGTTGAAACGGGTGTCGTGTAACTCAGAACTCTGGCACAGAACTTATCTGTGGCTGATCTTTAGAGATGTAGATTTAATACATCACGATAATAAGAAAATTACAAGAAATGGGCAAATCTAGAACCATGATATTGATGCGCTCTGGTACTTTGATTGTTACAGAAGAAAACTTGTAACGGGTATAGTCTGCTCTATTGAACACCATGTACTTCCGGCGAGAAAGGCACCACCAAGCAACCCCGTGAAGCGTGTTTTAGTAATTTCAAGACAAAGATCAGACTAGGACGGGTATCTTGATGAAATATGACTACTATTTTACCAGTAGCCGCTGGCGCATCGTCATTGCTTGCTGCGAGTGTGCTGTTATATAGACACATCAGGTAAGGAAACTTTCTTCTGCCTGACACTGGAGACAGTAAGACACTAAGACTGTGTGTGGTTTCAACTTTCACTGGGAGCCCTGGTGAGAACAGTTTTTGGCGGCCAAAAATAGGTGCCCCCGCCCCCCCCCCCCCTTCCACACCTAGCAAAACTTAACGTTACCTACAAATTTCTCACGGAAAATACACAAAAAATAGACAGGGTAAAATTAACAATAAAATATGGACATATATTTATATCACCATTTTCAGAATATTGATGGCAATGATGTTATAGAAAAGACGGTTTTAAAATGAATTGAGATGTTTTAGATATAGAAGTTTTAATGAGTTGGTGAAGAGCCAGTTTGATGGGCAGGCAGGATGATAGATGGACAAGTTGATGGGTAGGCAGGTTAGGTTTATGGGTAAGCAGGTTAATTCATAGTCAGGTTGACAGCTAGGTAGGTTGATAGGTAGGCAGATTAATGGATGGGCACGTTGATGGGTACACAGGTCAATTGGTAGGCAGGTTGATGTGTTGGCAAGTTGATAGGTGGGCAGGCTGACAGGTTGGCAGGTTGATGGGTAGGCAGGATTTTGATGGCAGGTTGATGGGTAGGCAGGTACACCATAGGTAGGCAGGTTGATGCCCCTATGGCAAATTATTCTGAAAACGAAAACAAAAAACTCTTCTTGCCTGTTTCTCGCCTCGCCGGGATTTTCAATCAATAGCAGCCTTAGTCTCAGTGTCTGCCCTCATCTCCGAGGCGTGTGCGGACACTCCTCACAGCAGGGGGAAATTGAAGTGTTTTGAGATGTAATGCCGCCTTTCGCCAAGCTGCATAACAAATCATAGCCTCTACTTAAAAGCCTATTCTCTTCTCTCACAATAATGTTATGTGCAGCAAAACATACTAAATCTTATTAGGAAAACATAGATATTCAATAAAAATATATGCTGAAAAGTATTAAATCATGGATACGGTCGGAATTGAAAAGTACTACCGTGTGTAAGGTACTGCGGGGCAATCAATTACCCCTCCCTACCAATACTTATACAGCTACAAACTTAGATACAACTAACATTAGGCCTCAACCATGTGCGGTTTTTTATATAAAGCAGCTATATTCCTTTTGGATTGAGACTGTATATGTTATCCAGATGTGGTTTAGCATAGATCAAGATAGTTGCTTATAATAAAAAAAGTAAGACGTTCTTCTTACAAATAGTTAACATGACATTGCTGCAATTCTTTCTACTTTTTTTCTTTTATAAACCTTTCCAGTTTATACCGAAGGGTGTGGGTTATAATTTTATAAAGAGTTCTGTGGAGATTTTAAACTGATGGAACAAATACAGTTGACAGCTAACAAATAGGACGGAACAGGGACAATCGATTTAGATAAATGGCAATATTTTGACAGATAAAAAATACGTTGACAAATAAAAAAAAATGGGGGCATAATGATATGGAGTGAACAATACAGTTCTCCCGGGATAGTTCAAGAGTGTACACGCACACATAATGGTATAGTAAGTATACAATCATGTGGTAGATATGTTACTAACAACAGTATTCCCATATAGAAGTTCACACAAAAACATTGGTAGAGAAATTACGAGGCATGAACAACTGCACGGCCTCAACACTGTTAGTGATATAGTTAATTACCCGAGGTACTTACCTAATTACTGAAGGGGAATTGAAGTTCCTACGAGCCCTGGGCACTGAAGTGCCCCCGGGATAACATGGATTTTGGAAGACCTATTTACCTGACCAGTCTCCAGCATTTAAGATTAATGTTAGTTTCATTCAAGCCGCCATAGTGTTCCACAGAGCAGCCCAGCACACCAAAAATGTAGTCTATTCTCTCTAAATACCACAGATGAGATGACTTGCAGAGTTGTCTCACGTCCCTCCTTGTTCGTCCATGTTGGCCCGAAGCGTGGTCGCCATGGCCCCAGTGTTAACCTATCATTACAGGTTATTTCATGTTTCCCATAAAAATGTATTCGGAATCTGGATTATCATTACATACTGACAAAATGTTAACAGGGAATGCACTTGAAGATTCAATGTATTTATTTTTCCGTCTTGTATTTACAGACCCCGCTATCCTGTGACAGTCAACTGCCACTTCTGTGACTCCAACACTGAAGTGCCTTATGGCAACCGGAACTGTTGGGATTGCCCTAAGTGCGACCAGTACAATGGCTTCTCCTTAGTAAGTACTACCACTTTTTCCTGCTTATGCCTACATAGACAGTGGGGCTAGGGGGGGGGGGGGGCGAGTTAGCTCAGTGGTTAAGGCTCTGGACTTGTAATTCAAAGATTCTGGGATCAGGTCTCACTACTGCCACATTTCTCCTTCACCCCCAACAGTTGTAGATTTACTGCTTTACCAAAGGCTAGTCGTTCTCATACCATGTCTATGTGGTGTGTTTGCAGCCATCTTTCACCTTCATCCCCAGCAGTGGTAGTTTTACTGCTATATCAAAGGCCAATCCATCTTAAACCATACCTATGCGGTGTGGGAAGTAAAAGAAGTCTAACCTCAGTAAATTTGTAGGGGTGAGATGTCTGCCTGAATTCATTTCATAGATTCACTCACCACCCATATGGTGTAAAAGGTTAAATAGTGGTATCTCCAGGCATTTCATTGAGGTACTTTATAGTTTGCTATAGATTTGATGATGGAAACAGGGGAGCCTTACTCATCAGGCATCTGGTGTATTCCTGTTTAGCCAAGCGATTTATTGTTAATAAAATTTCAAAGGGAGACTGAACAGCTGACATCTCTAGAAAATTAAGGAGTTGCCTCAGTGCATAGTTAATTTGATTTGCAATGGTGTGATCATAGATTTTTTTACCCTTCAAAAATGCAGTAATTGTCCATTAAATATTACTCTCATTTATAGGACGGAGACTACAACAAGCCAATCCCGGCTCAATATGAGGAGGACCTGAATCATCCCATCTCGGCCGAGCAGCGACCACCAGCCGGTGTCCACTCCACCTCCTTACTGTGTGACCGGTGCAGCCGTAACCAGCTCCTCAAGGTCAAACAACTGGCCAACTTTGTCTCCTACGAGGAGGTGAGAAGTTCTTCAAGATAATGCAAAATGCAGGACTTAGCACCAAAGTATGGAGTGGAGCTCGATGTATTTCATAGACCGTAGCAAGACTTAGAGCGTGTTATACCCACCACTAAAATCTAGCCGGGGGATCTTTTTTTTATATTTCTAAATTCCTACACAGATTTTGAGTCTGTTTAATCTAAGCCTATTTACACGTAGTTATGTCTCCTCTGGCGTCAACAAAGCCCTCATATTTGCATCATAATTACACCCACGTCTGTATATGTATATGTTAATCTCGGGGATAGGACAGTTAGAGCTATGTTTACGCAAATTTACGCCACTTTTGCCGCCGGCGGAAATTACGGCCTTTACGCTGGCGTCATCTAGCGTCAACGGTCGTGTTAGCACTGTAAAGGCTGGAGACTGAATGGTACACATACACAGCGAATGCATGCACTGACGATATGGTGAAAGTTTTAGTAAACCTATTAGCTCGTGCAATACTAATTATGATTCTCGGCATGCATATTACCTTTTGTCAGATGATCTGATACCACTATTAGTAGGACTAGGGAAATGTCAATTAATAAAAGCCAAGGGGAAGGAGGTCTTTATAAGACTAGCAAAAGTTTGGTTTTTTTTATTGTTTTTTTTATTAAACTTCACTTTTTATTTTCGTTGTTACCATTTTATAAGTTACCATCTCACCAAAAGAATTAGGTCTAGAAAGGAGACACTGTGTATTTCTTTGTGGAGCTAGATAGTATCAATAGTATCAAAGCGTTCTAGCAAGACGTGGCAAAAAAACCTTTATGGCTAAAAGAAAAAATAAGAATGAAGAGTATCAAAGCGAACGTGATTTCCAACAGGTTACATTTGACACTTGTTTCCTTTTCCTGTTTTGAAGGCCAGGTATTAAATGTTTATCTTGTTGAAGTTCATCTTGTTTTAATTGCGTTGTTGTTGAGAGTTAACTCATTTGGCGTTTTAGTCAAACTACGATGCCGAAGTGGATGCCTACCAGAGTCATTTGGAACATGTGTACCGTTTGTGCAAAGACTGTGACAGAAAGGTAATAATTGTCTCTTCTTCAATGTACCCAATCCAACCCATCACATCTATACTAATTATGTGCAATCCATTCATATATTATAAAACAATCAGGTATCTATCACTCGAGCTGAAAAACATAACCATTCAAATGGTTTTTTTTTTGGTTTTTTTTCAAATGTTAGATTAAAGTGTGTGTCAGAAATCCCTACATATGCAACTGGTAGTGAATATTTATATATGGGTTTAAAATTGCCTGGGATCACAAAGAAAGATTGCATAGTAGATTTTAGCCTTCGGTAGCTTTTCGCAGCTCCCAAAACTGGGATATTCCAGCTCCTTCAAAAGTCATTTCTCATCAACAAAATACCGGGAGCGTAATAGAGAACACAAGAATATTATCTATTAAATGTAGCTAGACTTGCTAAGACCATACGATACACAAGAGGTGGGGGTGGGGGTATATTTCCTTCAATTTTTGAATATTTAGATCTGAGGTCACCATAATTCCCATAATCGTCAGGTGGACCGATGTCTGAGGGCGCAGGATGAGTTTCTACACCGGAAATTATCGGAGACCGCAAGTCCAAGCCGATCAGAGACCAGTGACCAGGATGTTTCTGTTGCGGTGAGTGCCTTACAGTCCAGGTGTCCAGGCGTCAATGATACTTGAGGGGAGCTTCTCTTGTGATAGTCTGCAGTCACCTCGAATAAGTATCTCCGTATTGGCGTCATGACTATGTTTTTACTTATCATTACATACCTATGGCCGAACGTCTATGAAATACTACCCGCTACTAGGGGTGCAGTATAAATAATGTTCGGGCGCATTGCGCCCGTAGTGAATATTCAGGCGCACTGTGAGCATAGTGAATGTACCAGGTTGATAGGTATACAAAATAAGTATATACAATGATACTTAGCCATGTAATAATAAGAAACCGTACATGTATTTACTGAGCCCATAGGGATGCTGTTCATGGCCTTTTGATGCCATTTATGGGACTCATTTATGGCATCAATATACCTCTTATAAAGAATCATTGCTTAGTTTTATATACCTATGGCCGAATGAATATAAAATACTACCAGCTGCTAGGGGTGCACTATAAATAATATTCGGGCTCACTGAGACAGTGAATCTTCGGGTGCACTTTGCTTGTAGTGTACTTCTTATTTCTGCCATTTGTTTGTGTTGTGGCATACTACATTAACGTGCACCTTTGGTTGCAGTGGGCGGCGTACTGTACGTTACGTGCACCATGGTACGTCCGTGTGCTGCGTCTCTCAGTGGTCGTCTGCGCCCTCCTCCTCCTTGTTGGTAACGCGCACAACCTCGCCCACAGCTCTCAGTTCGCCTGGCGCCCACAGGGGTCGCTCCAGTCATTCCTATCAACAAAGGCAGACGACATCTACGCAAAGAGCTGGTTCTTGGTGGGAACAGCGCTATTTGTCAATATCCTCGCCATTCTGGTCTCTGGAAGAGAAAGGTCAATCCCTACGTATTTACCAAAATTTCATTGTCAGGACTTGCTATTTTAGGCTGTCCTTCATTTCCTGCCATAAAGTGGTCGTGATCATTACAATTCCCGAAGAAAATGCACTTTTATAAAGGCAGCACGTGAACTCAATGTTCTTTAATCTTGTTAATATGCACGACTAGAGATAATATATAATGTATTTATTAGAATATGTGAAATTAAATGGAACGAAGTATTGCATGGAAAATCTGCCAGACACTATTCATATAGTAAATGATAATATCCCCGGAATTTCAAGAAGGCCATGTCTAAGTCATCACCTGAAACCATTTCAAATCTATGTCCCTATCACAAGGACCTTTGAACAAGGACTTTTGTGTCAATTGCCATTCACGAATTTGTGTTTCTTCTCCCACCACAGTTTATCTGGGATGGACGCGTTCGGGTGTGTCCTCTGGTTGGCACTAGTGACGCTGCAGTCGCAGGCCACCCGACGCTGGCTCCCCCTGGCGGAGGTGTGCTTAATGCAGCCCCCACTGACGCTGCTGGTGTCGGCCGTTGGACTGTGGTGCCTATTGTATCCGCGGTACCGGCGGGCGGCCAGTCCCACACGGATTCGTACCAGGTGAGTATCTGTGATGGTGAAAGTCAGTAGGGAATCCAGTTATTTCACGTTTTCCATTCATTTGAATTTTTTTTCATGTTAATCGTAATGATGCCTTCCGGATGAACCTTACCCTCTTATAGTGCTGTGCCTCACTTTGAGGACGCACAGGTACCATGTACTAATAAACTCGAACTCCTTTTAGTTTTGAAATCCACTCTTGTTGTTTATGAAATGTTTTTTAAACAACTCATGCATTTCCGATCATATATACGATCAGTCTCCTGTTGTCACCTAGATTGTTTACATAAAATCAACTCACATAAAGTTGGTTACCGCATAATCAAAACTCCATCTCTTACGGTGATTTCTAGTAGAATCCAGCCTGATGATTCTCACAGACGAAACTGCCGTCAAAAATAAGCCCCCCCCCCCCTACCGCGTTTTTTTTTTATCTATTTAGGGCCTCGAACCCAATTTGTGAACACAATTTCCAACACAATCACAAGCCCTAACAACCGAAAGTAAACAGATGCCACCCAATATGACATAGATCTGTGCTCTGACTGGCAGCAGAGGGTTACATGGTACAAAACTATAAAAGGGGTGGCAGTTCCAAACTGCCACCCGCATCACAGTTGCTCCTCCTGCCGTGTAGACCCTATGTCAAGCTGTGTCTCATTGATTTTCTGTTTATTTCACATAAACAGAAATGTGATATATGTACATGCATATCCTGAAATGCCTGTGCATGCAGAAGCTGATCCCATTTCATCCAATTCCCCAAGATAATATGTCGCATATTTACAAATTGCGAGAATTATTTTGTAATCAACACTGAATTTCATTATATTTATTTTTCAAGACGCTTGCGGCCTCACTCCCCATCCAGCTCATCCCCTTCTTCTCAAGCTCTTGATTCGACGTCACAATATGCAACGTCGAATCACGTGATGTCACAACACGCATCATTTGAGCAGAGACTGGAGAGTGAAGGCGAAGCTGAAGGCTTCGACCCTTTGGATGAACTAGAGACACTGAGTATTGGAGAACCGGTACAGATAAATGAAAAAGGTAGGTGTACACATAGTTGAACAGTGCTTAACATAAACATGAAAAGTTTGTATGTATCATTGGACTCGTTCATGAAATTATTCTTACATTTAGATCATAAGTCAGGGATGTCAGAGTTCAGGGAAATACCTGAAACACGGACTTGGAACACCTGGATTAGAAACAAACGGCCCCTGGCGTATCTATCTCTGCCTCGGCATTGTTAGGGTTCCGATAAGGGCCACTAGACGGCGCTACCGTCATTTGGGGTTAGTTCAATATTTTGCCACCAGGATCGCAACCCAACCAAAATTACAAAATATCTGCCAATTGTCTGGAACCCCCCAGCACACCTAGGGCTATAATTTCAACTTCCATTTAGGAAGTGTCTTGAAATGATCAGTGAAATAGTTTTAAAGTTTTGGCACATTTTGTGTCAGTTTGGGTCAGGTCAGCAGGCAAATTTCCCTGATTTTCAGGCAGTGGATCTTGGGAAAAAATTATTTTCAATTCATTCCCATGCCCCTAGGCCTTAAAGAAGTATTTGTCAGTCGATTCCAGATATATACCTACATGGGACAGTTGGAATTAGGGTTCTAAGTGCACAAGATTTTTGTAAAGTTATGGCACATTTTGTGTCAGTTTGGGTTGGGTCGGCAGTGAAAATTCCCTGTTTTTCCAGGGGAAAATCCAGATTCCTAAATTATTCCCATGCCCCTAGGCCTTAATGAAGTATTTGTCAGTCGATTCTAGATTTATACCTACATGGGACAGTTGGAATTAGGGTTCTAAGTGCACTACATTTTTTTAAAGTTATGGCACATTTTGTGTCAGTTTGGGTCGGGTCGGCAGTGAAAATTCCCTGATTTTCAAGGGGAAAATCCAGAAAATCCAGATTCCTAAATTATTCCCATGCCCCTAGGCCTTAATGAAGTATTTGTCAGTTGATTCCAGATATATACCTACATGGGACAGTTGGAATAAGGGTCCTAAGTGCAATAGATTTTTTAAAAGTTACGGCACATTTTGTCTTAGAATAGTTGGTGTCGGCGGGCAAATTTCCCTGGTTTTCAGGATGTCAGTGTTGGGAAATTTTGTTTTTCAATTCATTCCCATGTCCCTAGGCCTTAATGAAGTATTTGTCAGTCGATTCCAGATATATACCTACATGGGACAGTTAGAATTAGGGTTCTAAGTGCACTAGATTTTTGTAAAGTTACGGCACATTTTGTGTCAGTTTGGGTCAGGTCGGCAGTCAAAATTTCCTGATTTTCAAGGTGAAAATCCAGAAAATCCAGATTCCTAAATTATTCCCATGTCCCTAGGCCTTAATGAAGTATTTGTCAGTCAATTCCAGATTAATACCTACATGGGACAGTTGGAATTAGGGTCCTAAGTGCACTAGATTTTTTTAAAGTTAAGGCACATTTTGTCTTAGAATAGTTGGTGTCAGCGGGCAAATTTCCCTGGTTTTCAGGCAGTCAGTGTTGGGGAAAAATTATTTTCAATTCATTCCCATGACCCTAGGCCTTAATGAAGTATTTGTCAGTCGATTCCAGATATATACCTACATGGGACAGCTGGAATTAGGGTTCTAAGTGCACTAGATTTTTTCAAAGTTACGGCACATTTTGTGTCAATTTCGGTTGGATCGGCAGGCGAAATTCCCTGATTTTCAGGCAGGCTGTGAGACAAAATGTGCCGTAACTTTTTAAAAATCTAGCGCACTTAGGACCCTAATTCCAACTGCACCATGTAGAAACATACCGTGAATCGACTGACAAATACTTTATTAAGGCCTAGGGGCATGGGAATGAATTGAAAATGACTTTTTCCCAAGACTGACATCCTGAAAATCTGGGAAATTTGCCTACCGGCCCCAACTATTCTAAGACAAAATGTGCCGTAACTTTAAAAAAATCTAGTGCACTTAGAACCCTAATTCCAACTATCCCATGTAGGTATATATCTGGAATCGACTGACAAATACTTTATTAAGGCCTAGGGGCATGGGTTTTATTTAAGAATCTGGATTTTCTGGATTTTCCCCCTGAAAATCAGGGAATTTTGACTGCCGACCCAACCCAAAGTGACACAAAATGTGCCGTAACTTTAAAAAAAACTATTGCACTTAGAAAGCTAATTCCAACTGCACCATGAAGGAACATACCTGGAATCGACTGACAAATACTTTATTTAGGCCTAGGGGCATGGGAATGAATTGAAAATGACTTTTTCCCAAGACTGACATCCTGAAAATCTGGGAAATTTGCCTACCGGCCCCAACTATTCTAAGACAAAATGTGCCGTAACTTTAAAAAAATCTAGTGCACTTAGAACCCTAATTCCAACTGTCCCATGTAGCTATATATCTGGAATCGACTGACAAATACTTTATTAAGGCCTAGGGGCATGGGAACAATTTCAGAATCTGGATTTTCCGGATTTTTCCCTTGAAAATCAGGGAATTTTCACTGCCGACCCAACCCAAACTGACACAAAATGTGCTGTAACTTTAAAAAAAACTATTGCACTTAGAACCCTAATTCCAACTGTCCCACATAGGTACATACCTGGAATCGACTGACAAATACTTTATTAAGGCCAAGGGGCATGGGAATGAATTGAAAATAATTGTTTCCCAAGACTGACATCCTGAAAATCTGGGAAATTTGCCTACCGGCCCCAACTATTCTAAGACAAAATGTGCCGTAACTTTTAAAATATCTAGTGCACTTAGAACCCTAATTCCAACTGTCCCATGTAGGTATATATCTGGAATCGACTGACAAATACTTTATTAAGGCCTAGGGGCATGGGAATAATTTAAGAATCTGGATTTTCTGGATTTTCCCCCTGAAAATCAGGGAATTTTGACTGCCGACCCAACCCAAACTGACACAAAATGTGCCGTAACTTTAAAAAAAACTATTGCACTTAGAAAGCTAACTCCAACTGCACCATGTAGGAACGTACCTGGAATCGACTGACAAATACTTTATTTAGGCCTAGGGGCATGGGAATGAATTGAAAATGACTTTTTCCCAAGACTGACATCCTGAAAATCTGGGAAATTTGCCTACCGGCCCCAACTATTCTAAGACAAAATGTGCCGTAACTTTAAAAAAATCTAGTGCACTTAGAACCCTAATTCCAACTGTCCCATGTAGGTATATATCTGGAATCGACTGACAAATACTTTATTAAGGCCTAGGGGCATGGGAACAATTTCAGAATCTGGATTTTCCGGATTTTTCCCTTGAAAATCAGGGAATTTTCACTGCCGACCCAACCCAAACTGACACAAAATGTGCCGTAACTTTAAAAAAAACTATTGCACTTAGAACCCTAATTCCAACTGTCCCACATAGGTACATACCTGGAATCGACTGACAAATACTTTATTAAGGCCAAGGGGCATGGGAATGAATTGAAAATAATTGTTTCCCAAGACTGACATCCTGAAAATCTGGGAAATTTGCCTACCGGCCCCAACTATTCTAAGACAAAATGTGCCGTAACTTTAAAAAAATCTAGTGCACTTAGAACCCTAATTCCAACTGTCCCATGTAGGTATATATCTGGAATCGACTGACAAATACTTTATTAAGGCCTAGGGGCATGGGAATAATTTAAGAATCTGGATTTTCTTGATTTTCCCCCTGAAAATCAGGGAATTTTGACTGCCGACCCAACCCAAAGTGACACAAAATGTGCCGTAACTTTAAAAAAAACTATTGCACTTAGAAAGCTAACTCCAACTGCACCATGTAGGAACATACCTGGAATCGACTGACAAATACTTTATTAAGGCCAAGGGGCATGGGAATGAATTGCAAATAATTGTTTTCCAAGACTGACTTCCTGAAAATCAGGGAAATTTGTGTGCCGGCCCCAACTATTCTAAGACAAAATGTGCCGTAACTTTTAAAAAAACTATTGCACGTAGAACCCTAATTCCAATTGTCCCACGTAGGTACATACCTGGAATCGACTGACAAATACTTTATTAAGGCCTAGGGGCATGGGAATGAATTGAAAATAATTGTTTCCCAAGACTGACTTCCTGAAAATCAGGGAAATTTGTGTGCCGGCCCCAACTATTCTAAGACAAAATGTGCCGTAACTTTAAAAAAATCTATTGCACTTAGAACCCTAATTCCGACTGTCCCATGTAGCTATATACCTGGAATCGACTGACAAATACTTTATTAAGGCCTAGGGGCATGGGAATGAATTGAAAATAATTGTTTCCCAAGACTGACTTCCTGAAAATCAGGGAAATTTGTGTGCCGGCCCCAACTATTCTAAGACAAAATGTGCCGTAACTTAAAAAAAATCTATTGCACTTAGAACCCTAATTCCAACTGTCCCATGTAGCTATATATCTGGAATCGACTGAGAAATACTTTATTAAGGCCTTGGGGCATGGGAATGAATTAAAAATAATTGTTTCCCAAGACTGACTTCCTGAAAATCAGGGAAATTTGTGTGCCGGCCCAAACTATTCTAAGACAAAATGTGCCGTAACTTTAAAAAAATCTATTGCACTTAGAACCCTAATTCCAACTGTCCCATGTAGCTATATATCCGGAATCGACTGACAAATACTTAATTAAGGCCTAGGAGCATGGGAACAATTTCAGAATCTGGATTTTCTGGATTTTTCCCTTGGAAATCTGGGAATTTTCACTGCCAACCCAACCCTAACTGACACAAAATGTGCCGTAACTTTAAAAAAAACTATTGCACGTAGAACCCAAATTCCAATTGTCCCACGTAGGTACATACCTGGAATCGACTGACAAATACTTTATTAAGGCCTAGGGGCATGGGAATGAATTGAAAATAATTGTTTCCCAAGACTGACTTCCTGAAAATCAGGGAAATTTGTGTGCCGGCCCCAACTATTCTAAGACAAAATGTGCAGTAACTTTAAAAAAATCTATTGCACTTAGAACCCTAATTCCAACTGTCCCATGTAGCTATATATTTGGAATCGACTGACAAATACTTTATTAAGGCCTAGGGGCATGGGAATGAATTGAAAATAATTTTTTCCCAAGACTGACTGCCTGAAAATCAGGGAAATTTGTCCGCCGGCCCCAACTATTCCAAGACCATAGAAAAAAGGATTGCAAATAAACACTTTAGAAATAAAGAAAGAGCTTGCTCAATCAAAAAAAAAAAAAAAAATGAATGTAGATATTAACATGTTCACCAAGACCGAAAATCATGGCTAGACACTCAGGATATATATTTAAATAATAATGAAGTGTACTATAATTGAAATAAAGAAAGCTTGCTCAAAACAAAACAAAAACAATTAAAAAAAAAATTTTAAAAAACCAAAAAACATCAGCAGCGCCACTTTTAACCCTGGTGGCTCAAAATGGAACTATCGCCAAATTTTTCCTAGCGGATCATACGGAAATTAGCGCTTTACCCGCGAAATGCACTCAAGCGTAGCCGAGGCAAAGAGATCGTTGAACAAACACGGGAATGGCCCGCGTTTCCTATCCATAGATATAAGTCCGTGCCTGAAATGAGAGTTTTTACAAAACACAGAAATATTGTCCTCACTATTCAAAAGCCTCTATAGAACCTGTTTATGTCAACCCCACATTGTTTGGGGAATACCACATACCCAATTTTCCTATAAATCTGTGCATTATTACTTCCATAATTTTCAAGCTCCCCGTAGATGATGTATGGTTGAAAATCACTGAAACCCTTTCAATGTTACCATACAAGCCACTTCGAATGCATAGCTAAAATAGGACTTTGTGGGTTCAAGTCTCATTTCAGCCACTCGTCCCCTTCACCCCCAGCAGTGGTAGATTTACTGCTATATCAAGTCGTTCTCATACCATGTCTATGTGGTGTGGGAAGTAAAAGAAGTCTCACCTCGGTAAATGTATAGGAGTGAGATTTCTAACTAAATTATATCATAGATTTGATCACTATCAAACCCAAAGTAAGTTTGATAGAACATATCGGACGTCAACTAGTCAAACAAACAAACAAAAAATCAGTGACTCGCGGTCAAGTCCTGATCGAGTCACTGATACATCCCTCCCCTGTCACCTCATCACAGAGTTACAATTCCGCTAGGAGGAGAAAGGCGCAAAAGTCCCTGGCACATGAACAGCTCTGGAAAACTAAGGGACCCCATGAAACCACTGAAAATGTGCAAAATGTATGTTGCAAATAATCAATTTTCCAAGAAATTTCATGCTGCACCTTATAGATAGTAAAATAGAACGTGTATATGTTTGGTACAATTTAGTGTGTTGCGTTTAGCCACAGCGATAGGCCAGGACTACTTCTAGAGTTTAATCAGATTATCGGTGGTTACAAACGGCTTACTGTAATTCCTTCGATTTCTATTATTTGTAATATTATTTTCCAAGATTCTCTTGTAGACTGTCTTACTCTCACGGTTCTTGAGTTCCACTTTATTTTTCTTCACTAGGTCTATTCAGAGGTTCACCCTCACGAAGGGCGCCGGGCGCTATTCATCTGAACCACTTCCGGAAGGAGCGACCAATCATAAGCCCAGCCCGACTCAGTACGGCATACGGAGGCTCAGGGGCGCCCTCTGGACACAAATACGTGCGGCACCACAGTTTCGGGTTACCCAAGAACAGGCATCTAAGTAGCAGCGCCAGTCAGAGGAGTGGTCCCATGCAGCGGCAACTCTTCCCGGCTTCCTCTAGTCAAGTGGACAGTGGCGGCTCAGGCACCGGCATCTCCCTCAGCAATAACCAAGGTACCGGAGCAGGGATGCAAGTTTTCCTACATTTGACGAATATCCGATTTTTCACAACTATGAAGAAAATAGCATGAAAATAGAAGATTTGGCACTGTACACATAACGGTAGTGCCCACCTATTCCTCTAACATGCCGTACTTGGGCTGTTGTCGGCAGTTAGCGAGCACACCCCACTTAGCTGGTTCACCCGGCACCTAGCAGGTGGTATAGGTGCCGGTGTGCTGTTTTGGAGAAATCGATTGGAGAACTCGACCCGTTTCAGAGACTTATGAATGAGATATTTTCATATAGAAGGAAAGGTCTGACTAGTTAGGGATAAGGTTAATCCTCTATAAGGATAGGGTTAAGGTTAGGGATAGGGATAAGGTTAGAGAAAGGGTTAGGTTTGGGGATAGGGTTAGGGATAGGAATGATTTTCTGTTTTTCTTCCCCAGAGAAGACCATATTTGAAGCCAAAATAACATACTTAGGGGCCTACTAGTTAGTGTAGTATTTACCCACAGTTAAGACACTTGAGTTGAGAAGATTTGATACGGGTCGAGTTCTTAAAACGGGTCGAGTTCATTGCGGGTCGAGTTCTCCAGTATTCTTTCGTCCTACCCCTACTGTAAACCGTGTGGTACAAGATGATGTCACTATTTCTCACGTGTCGTGTCTTCTTGTAGTGCTGGACGACAGGGCGTCCCTCTTCAGTGAACCACGCCATCGTCGTCATGGTGACGACAGCAGTAGTGCGTCATCGTCAGACTCGTTCATGACGAAGAGCCGGGCGTCGACCGAGTGTCCTGTAGATACGACATTCTCCGAGGTGACGCAGCCAAAGCCCACAGGTAAGAGTCAGATGTACATGTACAGGGTTTGTGAGGGTAAAGTCCATATGAAATGTCCTTGAAAAACCTCAGGAAGAAATTATCATTATAGAAAATTATTGAACAGATGTATCATCAAGAAATATAATAGCATTACAGAAAAACCACGGTGCGTTAATCTGCTAAAGACTATAACTTTCTAAATTACCATAGCTATGTTTATTTTCTATTGATATTGAATGTGAAGAATTTTTACCCTCTATCTGAATTTTGATTTCTTTTATTCTACTTAATTCTAAATACCCGTTGCTTACTTTAATAGATGTAAGATTTGAAATAACTGAACGCGCATTGGTTTAATATACATTTCATATTTATTCATTTTGAAATTTAGAATTAAGGGTATTTTGAATCGGAAGTCACCAGGCAGATCGGTGAATACACAAATGTATACACAGCGACACCAGCGAAAGGTTGTGGTCATAGATCAGAAAACTGCAGCATTGGATTCTGTTTTGGGCATGGCTAGACATAAATCATAAGATAAGAAGAACAGCTAAGTGTAGAACTACAAAAAAGAATGGAAAGTTGGGAGTTAAGCGCTAAACAAGAATCTCACTCTCGTGGCACTTAATTCTTCATGCATAGTTCTGTGCGTGAGAAACTCCAAGCAGATCCGACAAATTTCTAATGTTTTATATATGCTAGGTAATGATCCCTTTAAGAGTCCCATTGTTTGCTTCCAAGCTAAATAAACTAACATCCGTTGCATTTTTCTTTACAGAGGTTCACCCTAAAAGGAGTTATCTCACCTACACTTTCTTCGGTCTGAGTTTCGCTTTGAACATTGGCCTCGTTTTCTACTTCTTCATCGATATCAGCGTCTGGACCCAAATAGCCTCCACGTTTCTATGACATCAGCAGCCCTAGGAACTTTATCACAAATTTATCTTCTCATATTATCAATGTAGATCATCAACAAGCAGGATATTTTTAGACTCGATGAAAACAAATACTTGATGAAGCTACAAATGTGTAGAAGTGAACTCAAGCTACGAAGAACTATTGGGTTCGTATTTATACCATCTCTGTAACGGCAGCAGTCACAGGAAGCAAATCATCAGTCTACATCATCCAGTGTAGACCACCATCAAGAACCAGGATATATTTTTACTAGCAAAGGACAATCACTATTCAAAAGACCCACACTGCTATCAATTGTAATATTCTTCGCTTAAAGAAAATAAGTTTGTGCGAGAGGGGCCTGTATTAAAGCCGCTTTACTATGTGCAGAATTCATCCACAAGGTTTGCCTCATTCTCTACGACTTAGTCGATAGCAACTCTTCTGTATGAATCGTCATAAGTGTTCTCTGGTGATGTTGTTCCCAGGATTATCACCAGTCAGCCTCATCCCATTCCATTCCATTTAATAGACATGTCATATTCTTCTTGCGTAAGAAATTTTAGAAAACCAACATAACTGAGAATGTTGGTTGAACAGTCATAGAGTAGTAGTAATGGATATAAGCAATAGTTGGAGTGGGGTTGAAGATAGGATAGCGTATTTTGGGGATCATTTAGCAAGGGTCTGTTCCACAAGCTCCCAGAATAGCTGAAAATAGCAGATAATGTGAAAATATCACACTATCAGAATAGGTAACAGTGGTCGTCGCTTCAGCCACCAACCCCAGCAGAATAAAAAGAGAGACAACAGGAAGCTACCTGCCATATTCAACACGTGCGGATGGTAATTATATAAAACGACCTGACTGTGCTGTACATGCTACAAAATGAGATAGGGAATTGTTGCTTTTTACAGAACGAGGCCCCAGTCCGAGTTCTATAAAAACATCAATTCCAATAGAATTTTGTAGCGTGTACAAGCATGGTAGGTCGTTCTATATTTATTATATACCCAAAATTAATCAAATCTTACCAAATATTGGCATAGAAGACATTTTTACATGAAAGCCCACACACTGCTGAGGTTCCAACGTGTTCAGTTTAACAGTGTACTGCACAGGGTTCAGTATACAATTTATACTGCACCGCGAGCAGCAGTATGTAATTGTCAAATGTACTGCATGGGTTTGTAATAAAAAAACTTTACAAGTGTTCCTGCTCATTGTGTGTAACTTCTATATCTGCGTATTGTTAATTCCATCTGGCTGTGATAATCGGAGATGTGGTTCTGTGTATTTTGATCTGATTTGAGACTAGATCTGATGGTAGATATCTCGAAAAGGCTGCGACTAAGACAATACAGTACCATAAAATGTACCGGTACATTTCTGAGATATTACGTACATTTTAAGTAATGGATTCACAAAGTAGATATAAAACCAGGTTTAACAGAGAAATGTGCAACTCCGGAAGTATTTATAAATCTTTCTCAATATTAAAGTTACAGTCACTGTAACCAGCGAAATGTCTGCACGCACAAATGATTATAATGTGGATAGATGGATACTTCATGTATGCATATAAAAAATTGTGATATGAGATTGAGTGTTGATATTGTTAGTGCCCTATGACAATCTGAATCAATACATGTTTGGATACCCTGTAATCGTCATTTGGGAGAAGCTGAGTACGGTACATCCAAATGAGTGTTTTGTTTGTTTGCGATTCAAGTGCAGTTTTGGATTTATCTCACCCCTTTCACAAACATGAGAATGGCATCGCTATCTCAAAATAATTTGAATTACTTATTCGAATCCATTTGTAAATGTATAAAACTCCATGTTGATGTCTTGTCTACTTTCTGAAATCCTGGCCACTGATTGGCCAGTTGATTATGACATCATCTCACGTCACTCTGCCATGACCGTAGCGTAGTATTGGCACTTTATGTAGCTGATCGTTGCATATTTTTTTAATGTTATTCATCTGACTAAATCTGTACCAGGTGTGAGAAGAAAAGGAAAACTTTATGGCACAACCGGCAATAGATGTGTTCGTTCAAGATTTTTGTGTGACCCATGATAGGTACTTGCATGTTTAATTATTTGTTTTTCATAAAAGAGAAAAACATCGTGGATTCCATGGGACAAGAATAGATTTGAAGCTTTTCCAGATCTCATCCTCAAATCAAAATTCAATATATTTTACTTTTCGGCAAACAACTTGACCGGGTGTGAGACATAGCTAGAGTGGGGCCTTGATATGCTTGATTTTGGATGCTAAGCACTGGTAAAGTCACATTAAAACATTATGATGGTTGAGCTACTGACAGTTAAAATACGGTATTGCTTTAGGTCGGTAGATCTATACCTCAACATCAGAACAGTTACTTTTGTACTGAGTCTAATATTCACGCATTCATAACCTCATTGTGTTCCATTGCTATTATCAGTTGAAAGTATAAACAAGTGTGTGTTTGCTGGACCTCAACGGAAAAAAGTGATTAAATTTAAAAACATACAACAAGATGAATTTGAAAATAAAATACAAACAGAAAGCCTAAACTTGGTATTCTATTCGTCTGTGTGATCATTAAGATTTGTGAAGGACTTACAACAAACTGGCACCTCGTGTTCCTGGCCTCTTGACAACTACGGTGAGGCTACCATCAGGTGCAGTTTGCCAAAATCACCAACCTCCATCTCCACACACTACCAGACTCACCAGACTTTCTCAAGGTTTTTTACACCACAAGGGTGGTGATCAAATCTATGTAATGAATTTAGGTAGAAATCTCATCCCTACACATTTACCAAGGTGAGAATTATTTTACTTCCCACACCACTATGAAAAGGATTGGCCTTTGATATAGCAATAAATCTACCACTGCGAAGGAGTAAAGTGGCTGCAGTGGGGCTTCAATCAACAAAGTCCATTGCTCTTTACCCCAGTCGCTTCTGTTATGCTTCGGTGCATGCATATCCGGTCTGCACCACGAAGAGGCAAGGCGACCAAGAGGGTGAAGAGATTGGTAATTGCTGTCCACCCCAGCAGACCACATAGCAAGTATTCGCACCTCATCTTCATTGATGGATGGACAGCTGTCCATTTTGGCGTATAAACTTGGTGCCTGAAGTATTGTATGGTAATGTACAGTTTGGGAACCAGCAGGAAAGAATCCAACATGGCTGGCCTTTAGGGTACGGTAACTGGACCGATGGCACCTGGACTGATTGCATCACTTGCCTAGATTGATGGCACCACCAATTTTGTTACCTTGACTTACAGGCACCACTTGATTTATGTTTAGTTTCAGTTTAAAGTTTGATGAATGTTAAAAGTTTCCACCGGGGCCACAGGGGTTACCCCTGCCACCGAGGGAGCCGCTGCCGGCACCGAGGTTGCCACTGCAGAACATGACGTGTGGGGACGAGGGTAAAACATGGCATGGCGTCGTCAGAGAGGCTACCCATAACCAAGAAGTGACCTTGTTGCGTTTACAGCATTGGGTAAGTATCGTACCCGCCTTGTTGGGACAGGTTTGGTTGTAAACACTGGCCTGCTGAAAGAACACCCAGCGTTGCCATCAAATATAGAACATATATGTGGCACATCCTGGTGATTGCAGTGGAAACCATTATTAATATTATAAGTGGTGCCATAATCAGAACGGTAGAGACGAGGGACGGTACATCAGTTCCACTTTGTTTAACTTTTAGTGCTATATAAATTCTGTATTTCGTAAGAAATAGCCTGTATCCCGAGGCACTAGACAGTTATATTGAATTTCTGTTGTTCTCTCTAATTGTTTGGAATACATTAAATATCAATATATCAAAAGATACTTGACAGAAACGCACTTGGTCAGTTTGTAGTGTTCTGAGCAAGCACATTTCGAAGGCTGACTCAACTGTCAAATGAAATCAAGGTTGATTCGCAGTCAATAGATAATGACATCCCTAAAACAAGCAATGGGGTTATAGGAGAAAGTAACAGGGAGATGTGTGTGGCTTATCTTCATCTAGAACTGGCCTGAAACTTTCATAAACGAGCTTCGGTTTCAGGTTTATAGCGGCCTCCCGGTGCTTTATTTTGGTTCTCTATTATCGCTCATGAGTCCAGGGGGCGCTGCTCTATCTCTGCACACTGCACCGCTAGAGTAATCTACGAATAAAGGTTCTGCCGGAGCGGCGCAGTGTATCTTCTTGGGTCCAAGAGGCTCTAACTGGTGACAGACAGGCAGAGTTTCTCAATTTACGTCGGCTGTGTCCTGGTTAGTGTGATTACACTTTGCATTTCCGTCTCCCTACCTTTGGTGGAAAAGTATTTGCCTATTAGTGTATCTGGTTCTTTGATGATAACTTAGTTTTCACCAGGTATACCTTCAATAACTCTTAATATCGCCCATCAACCCCTCATGCAATCATGCCCATGTCAGCTGTTCTATGTCAACTAGACTTGCTCAGGTCTTTGATGATGAACATTCATTAAATGATCAATCACAATCAGAATAAAGTTCGTTTTAGTATGTATCCTTCTCTGACTGGCCCATGAATCAAAGACTTGTCTACTATGAACAGAATCTCCTGTTTATGGCCCCAAGTTGCTCTCTGTAACCCTATAATTCCTCCTACCCCTCCTCCAACCCACTCCTCCAGTTCCCTGGCCGCCTCTATTGTCATAGCAATAAATTTTGCCTGCTCCTGACTGTGACCTGATTGAGATCAAAGTGAGAGGGTATCAATCTCTCAGCAGATGTCCTGACCAGTAGCCAGGATATCTGTATGGAGAGTATTGGGAATACTGGAGCTAAACAAGGCCAGAAATTCAACACCATTACCGATTGTACCAGTCCCTGTATCCCAACGAGGAGGGTAGCCATATGATGCAGGGACTAGAGCCAACATGTGATGCGATTTAGGGAATTAGCAATAAATAATGAACAAAATGGCTGGAATTAAGGTAAGAAGCAGAGAAGCTTGTTTGGAAAACACCCTTTAAATACACAGTTATAAGGAAGGGCACATTTGTAGTAGTAGGTAAAATATTCACCCCCTCATCTCCGAATTGAGACAGGGCTGGTTACACTGGCCATAGTTAGACGAGTCCGACCCTATAATCTTGTATTAGGCAACGTAGCTGTTTGGCTCGCCACGACTACACTGGCCATTGACAGTGCATCTCTATCAGTATCAGTTGTATGTCCATGCACTGGCTAAATGTCAAGTAGCGGTGTAAGAACAAATTGGTATATTTTTATTGATTATAGATTTGTTGTATACCGTACATGTAATGTCTTGTCAAGAACAAGTATCAACAATCTCCAGTACTCAGCATTGAGAGCAAACCAATTTGGGGACAGGCTGGCTACACTGGCTACTGTATCAGTAATCAGCCTAGTTGAAATATTTACCCCCCCCCCCCCCCCCCATTATCCTGTTTAGCTAACTTAGAGGCAGGACTGGTTATACTCGCTTCATACATACTGCTTTAAATTACGTTTACCTACATTAGCCAGGGACGAAACCTGTTTCCTAAAAGGTTTATGGGGAGAGTTTGTTTTCGGGGGGTTCCACCATAATTGTGTTTTAATATTAAAGAAAGAAGATATAATCAATGCAAGTGTATGTGGTGGGGGTTGCGGTCATCGCGGCTGTGGAGCGTGTTGCGGGGACATGGACGAGGGATGTGAGGGCTGATGAGCTCACTGAGGGAGGTGCGTCAGTCGTGGTGTTAAAATCAGATTACTTCTCTACCAGACACTGCCATGTTGACCTCGGCGGAGCAAGCCGAAATCGTCCGGGCCAATCAAAAAGATGAATATTATCTCAGCTACGTCAGAGGCGCGCTGGGTGACGTCATACATTCATGGTTGGGTGAGGCAACTTTACTTAAATAGAAAAAACTTTTTTTCACCCATTCATAACGAGCGTTTGTGGAAAGATAGTTTTTCTACAGTATTTGAGATGAAATACATACCGTATTCAGGAGTGTTAAATAGTTTGTAGTTTGAAATCAGATGGGGCACATAGATTATAGATATGGGGAAAATGGAAAGCTAAACATTAAATATAGTTTGTGGGTTTTATAGAGGAAACCTAAGGAAGTTTAGGGTTAGTGCTTGTATCCCATCGAGTTTGAATCACATAGCAATTCACTCGGCGAAGCCATGTGAATTGCGTAGCGATTCAAACGAGATGGGATCCAACTCTGCCCCTAAACTTGAATAGGTTTCTGAATTTATCTCACCTTTCACAACCACTAATAGGCTAACCTTTGTCTGATAATCCGCCATTGAGTATTTTCTCTAAATACTCAATGGCCGTTGGATACGAGTTCCCAATGTTAAGTTTATGGGGGAATACCAGGGGGTCAGATAAAAGAATGAAAACAATATTTTGGATATTCTAAGATTTAAGGAATTAAAATTATAGTACCTTCCTTCAATTTAGTAATTTAGTAAACTTTCTGTAATGAATGAATTTTAGATAGTTCTTTGGCATTACTTAAGTTTATGTTTCTTTATCAGGTCCCAGAATATGGATAAAATGGCGAAAGGAATTGGATTTGATGGCCGATTTAACTTATTTTACACTGACGACATTAGGAGGTAAGAAATATAGTTCGGTATTTTTTTCGATTTCTTTATTGACAGTATGAATTACGTTCATGTAGTACATCAAATTTGTTTCCAGATATGGTAGTCCTTTAGTACAATTACGCCAAGATGGGGATAATGCAATTAATACCTATTAACATATATACCATCCACAAATAGACCTTCGATTTCAGTCACTTGGACTGATTTTCATGATCCAGACTTATCACATTTTATTGTCATCCATTTCTACCCTGAGCCGAGTTCATCTATTGTCACATATATGCATATATGTATTATGACCTTAAGCGGAATCCCACTTGCATACGCATTAGGATTATATATGTTGATAAAAAAAAATGAAAAAAGGACGAAGTCTACGTGGGACGGTCACATGTAGGCCTACGTCGTTGGATGGGCACTTTTCAAAAGAGGTTATGAGAGAATAATGTAAATAAACAGAGCTAATCTCATGTAAAAATAATTCGAATAATAATTGTAAATATACATTATATATGTTGTCAATTAGAGATTATGCATTCATGATTGACTCAAACCTTGTAAAAAGACACGGCCATGTTTGTAAGTAGAAGTTCCAAGCTGATACTTGTCTTACAGGTTTCCAGACGTTGGGAGAGGAGTATGTCAGTATTATTCAGGTCGATCCTACCAAGAGAGCCATCCCCTCTACCCTGGTAAGGCTGCACATATCACTTTTTAACCCTTTAAAGTCGGGGGTCTGTAGCAGTGACCTGTTGGTCGGGGCGGGTACCTGGGACTAGTATAATGCCAAGGGACAGGTCGATTTTCGTATAAACCGATATTCGATTGTTTGGTCATGTGATAAGACCCATCATTTTTATATTTGTTGTTTGTTTTGCCAAAGAACTTTAAACCTATATCATGGGTATATTTTCTTTTCAGAATTTCCTGTCGTGAAAGTAATAGTTTAAATCTTTTTTTGACGGGAGAAATGCATCTTTACGCACCAACCCGTATAAGAATTTTGAAACAAGTGAAAGTAATAGAAGGTAGAATCAAACTGAAATGCTCTGATATCATAATGGAATTGCTTTTTTTAGAGGAGGACCCTCATGATAGGACTCCAAGTGGCGGCACCGTATGCCTTACAGAAACTCCTCAATTACAGCGAAAAGCAACTCCAGCAGAATCCCAACCTGCGTCTGAGTGCGCAGGCGCGTGAGACGCTGCTAGCTGCCCTTCCCGTGATGCGTCACGCTATCACCATCACTCACCGCTGCCATCTGGCGGCCTTCTACCTCACTGGGGCGTTCTACCACATCGCCAAGCGCTTTGGGGGAGTGCACTACGTGAGTACTGTGTGTTAAAAACTAAAAATATTAGTAAATTAAACCAAAGTAAGTCTAATTGAATAAATTGGAAGTTAAACTACCCAAACAATCAAACTACAGCTCCCTCTGCTTTGATCAGGGGTGCAGTTTATAGTTAGAAGGAAAAAAAACGAAATAAAAAATAGAGAAAGGTGACTGGACAGAGTCTGGAGCGAGTTGTAAAACATACAGTGAGATGTATCCTCTTACGAGACCCAGGCCTTGTCTAGGTATGGTTCCCAACCCAAACATACTTGTTACTAGTATAAATACTAGTGTATAGGGTGGAACCAGTCTGACTAGCCCTGGTCGGTCTACTCGTTTTACAATTTTTGATGTCCTTATTTTTTCCTTCATTTGCATAAGGCTGACAATGTTTATAACTGTAGGCAGTTTGAACCGAGCTTTCATCATCACATATTGCCAATACAGGAGACCTATGTTACGTTACTCGGTGACCGTTCATACAACGCAATGCTCTTGTTGCTGTAGGTGCGTGTGGCAAACGGGAGCGGCGGCTCCTCACTCGTCTACCGGGTCCTGGGATGGTTATCCGTGCTCCAGTTGTCTCTCGCTGTAATACAGCAAATCTACGCCCATCATACGAGCAAACAAAAGGAATCCCATACACAGAGCATCAGTAAATTAAACAGGTGAGTTGAATCAACTCCCTCTCTGGGGGACGTTGCTCCACGTTTACGACAGAGTTGCGGATCGCAGAACAGCGGTCTGAGGGCCTATACCTTGCTCCTGAAATTAAGGGGATTGCGTTGGAATCGCACAACCGCATGGCCGCGTAAGATGCGGTGTTTAGGGAGCGTTCAATAATTATGGCCGAGGGGGCACTGTTTTTAGGCAGGGGGAGGGAGGGGGTACTTTTTGGTGGGTATTTCAGGGGGGAGGGGGCAACTTTTTGGAAGTTATTCCATGGGGAGGGGGCAACTTTTATTGCGGTATTCCTTTTTCATTATTTCTTGCCCTTGAGGTGTTTTTTGCCATGTCTCATTAATCGTTTTCATTATTTCTGCCTGGGGTGGACATTTTTAGCTAAACGAGGAGGCAATCTTCCATATTTGTGTTCAATGACAAGAATTAATTAGATGCATTTATATCATATCACAAAAAATTTCTTAGTTGTACTGCTATAAACATTCAAAATAACTTAAGCTGTATCACACCCTGGGGTTCAATATCTTTTGTCACATTCCCGTTTCTCTACTGGGAAAAATTTACTGCCGTTTGCCACGAAAAAAGTCACTTTGTGCTGAAGAGCAAACAAATTTTGCTACAATATATAAACATTTGATATGGCAATTTCCTGGGTATAATATATTTGAGGAGATGAATGATAAATACAATTAACTATGGTTTTGTGGACAGGCGGCTCTGTAAGCCACTCGAGGTTGACTTCATAATACACGAGCGTTAGCGAGTGTAGTACTAATCGTCAACCTCTTGTTGGTTTACGGCCGCTTGTCCACAAAACCATCGATTATTGTCTATTCGTACATGTGCCTTGCCCAATCTTTTTCACAGCTAGAGTATATATAAAATAAAGGCTTAGAACAGCAAAATTGTTGATAAATACACAATTTCCGCTGGATCTCTTTATACTAAAAGAGGCGTCTGTGGCTCTTATACTTCATAACCCCCTTTTTTCTTAAAAAAAATTTCAATCATTGGACCGTGCATATCCCGGACGGAGTGGTGATAGGACTCTCCCTGTTTCAGGCAAATGGCAGCAGAAGACAAAAATCCTCCAATCAGCGGCGGGGCTGGTCATCGCTGCGCGCTGTGCCTGGAGACGAGGACGGAGACTACCACGACCCCTTGTGGCCACCTCTTCTGTTGGTCGTGTGTTCATGAGTGGTGTGCAGCAAAGGTTCGTCATCTCACATAACCACATAGCCACTTTACAGGAACCCCGACAGGGTTTAACTGTATATGGGGTGACTGTCGATGTGGTGATTGAAAACTCAAAATTAGCAAAGTTACAGCTTTGTTTTAGTTTCACTATTTCCAAAGTTCTTGGTTAATTTCTGAATTTCTCCACGTAGTTGAGGCGTAGTAATATCCGAACGCGTGCGAGGATATTTAATTGTGTCAACTACAAGGAGAATACGACCATGCAGATCAAAATCATCGTAATTTTGTAGTTCAAATATTATTCAGCATTCCAAATATATGTTTTCCACGGAGACACGAAATAGCCGCCGATCTTCTCACGAACTACTTTACCTGCTAGGAACTATTTTTTCGTATTCTACTGCAGAGATGACAGTTTTCCTATTTTCCAAGGAAATCCTTGTTTTCCTTCTCAGTTAATGAAATTATTTTCCCTTGTGTAAGACAAAAAGAGTATAGATTGGGCCTCATTCACATGAATAAACAATGGTTCAACCTCCACATACGCCCTTAGCCCAATTCCATTTCCAATAACGATGTGTTTTCCATGTTTTCTCAGTCTCTCTGAGGCAGTAAATTCTACATGAAAAATAGTTCCTCTATTTTGTATGACCCAACTGACATCCCTGCTACTAGGAGAATACGGCTTTCCGTATTGTACTCAGTAGTGATCTGTAGAACGGACCTATATCCAAGTCCGTGTCTGTAGGCTCCATGGGTATAGTATGGAGACTCCTTATTGGGTGGATAATAAATATCAAGTAAGACATTTTGCAATATACTATTTTCGTAGCCGTTTTGGATAGGGTCATAGGATGGTGCGGGGCATTCCGGACCTTTTGCACTAGGCCATGCGACCGGAAATAGAATTGTTTTCAAAATGGCAGGTGGCCGACAAAAAATTGAAGTTTGTTATTTCACATACATTTACTTAGAATAAACCTGTTGTTCACTCGCCATAACACGAAGTATGTAAACTAATTCTTACTGACAAATCTTCTGCTTTCAGCCCGAGTGCCCGTTATGTCGGCAACCGTGTGAGTCATCAAGACTAGTCCATCTGCAAAACTACGACCACCGATGACCTGCCTGTACGTTTATCAAAATTAGATGAACTAGATTTGTCTTGTTTTGTGATAAAGCATCGTTCAAATTAGAAGAATATTTGTGATAAGTTGTTGGTGCTGAATCGTGATATAGATCAATTTGTAATTAAAACATATATTATCTGTTATTATGTGGTTATTTGAAGAACCATGTGTGGTTATTTGAAGAACCAATCTAAGTAATAAAAACTATTTTTTGAATTGTTGTGTTTGTTGACGTTCGTTTTATATGGCCACCAAGGCATTTTACAGTGAATGTAACTGTTTTGGCACAGCTTTGAAAAATACCTTGCTTTCTCTAGTGGAGCAGATAACAGAAACATGCAAATGGTCATACAATCACCAGAAATTGGCACAATGATACCCTTTTATATACTAATATCTGAAGAGCCACTTGAAAATCCAGTATGGCGGCCATTTTCCAAGATGGCTGCCAAGGTGACCTGCTGAGAATGAAGATCCTCACAAAAAACAACCACTTGGTTGATTTGAGTGATCTTGGTGTAAATGTGTATACTTTCAGGGATTCACGTTGGGCAGAAATAGTTCTGGGAGTGCCATGCGAAAACATATATATGGAATGGCCTGTATGGCATTGCACAGACAGAACACGTATATATTAGAATATTTTTATGTTTTTCCTATGGCTAAATATACCAGATATATATGAGATAAATGGATATATACGTTCAGCTTGTAGTGAGGATGAGGTGGAAGCGGAAGTGACGCTTAATTATGAAAATGATATGAATGAAGAGAGTAGCACTAGGTATCGACAATGAACCAGCCTAGGGTCATGCGAAGTCCTGCTTCTCTTCTTCAACTTTCTCATCTTTATAGAAATCGGTGTCTCCTCAAAATCTGTATTAAATTTAACTCGTCTCTTTACCTTTATTTCATTTCCAATTTACTTTGATTGTTTGTTGTATCATATTTGACTATGCAGCTAACAACATAGCAGAAGGCAATTAATGTTGACGATACAGGTATTCCTTAATATAGCAGAAGGCAATTAGTGTTGACGATACAGGTATTCCTTATATTATGCTCATTATGCTCCAAGTTAAAAGTAACATGTGTCTGAACGAATGAAATAGATCCAAACCGTTTTTGTCACCTTTCTGAATTTCCATGAAAATATATGATCCAGATAATACAAGGAATGACCTGTCCATATTTTGACCGGTCTGCGTGACCCCCATTGTACGAATAGCTGTCCATGCCTCATATAGCCATGCCTTTTGGCGAACATTGCTTTGATATAATCAATGATGGTCACCACAATAGGCACGTGCACAATACGCCCGGGAGATTGTCAGTGGACACGGTGAACTAAGATAGAGCTCTGCATGCAGCACATTATACACTAACCCCCGGCACTCGCTCTCATCACGTGCCCCCAGGGCTTGTTCAAATTTAGAAGGAACTTTTATATATTTCTTCCGGGTTTTGGCTTGATATAGTATTATTTTAGATTTCTCTCTTTTTTTTTAATTTAGGAGCAATGAGTTTTAGAACAAACCAATATAATGAAGAGAATGAAATATGTTCATTGATAATATTTTTTCATAATTTTTGAATATCAAATATGGTTGCCAGATACATCCTAAATTGAAGATTTTAAGTCGCCACGATATATTCTACGTACTAGTACTCTTTGGGATTGGAGTATTGACGGGCATAATTTTGTTTTGTAATCCTATGAGCCATATATCAGGGCATTTTGGGTGATCGTGCCTTTTATATAAATAACCACCCAAACATTGAGCAAGATTGAACATCTTTCACCAGAAATTCGTCGATTCTATATCGAGCTACCTACATGCTTAATATGGTATTGTATGTTGATGGAAATGATGTCGTATCACATATCTAGAGGTGTATATATGAATACAATTACAATATTATTATGATAAGGATGTATTCCTTTACCTTTGATTCTGACGGCAACCTCAGTTACCTAGATGATACCTTTCCTTACCAAGAAACGATACCTGTTTGTAAACTGTCCCGAAGGAGATCTTGTGATACACCATGAATAGAACTCAGTAATTTACTCACAGACATGAAGACATATGGAAACTGGAATTACTTTCATTTAATGGATTAAATGAGTTTCCAAGGTTCAAGTTGAAGGACTATACCTAAAAGCAATTGACATGCAGAGGGGGAGAGCCAATTGAGAAAGGTAAGTGATTGTATTGTTATGTTTACACACTGAGATATTCATCCTGGGAAGGAACCGCTGCAGCTGGCCCTGAAAGATGATGTTATAACGAACCTCTATGTTGACCTGCTAGATTGAATAAATATAATCGGTTTTTCCCAGTGAATATCTTCATCAGTTATGTCTTCCCTTGTGGTGCATTATGTAACATTTACGAAGAAGTATTTGATATCTCACTTGAAATATAGTTGTGTCTTCAAAGGTAGGTTCCTTTCGATATTAGTGTTGAGTTGCGGGTTATATGGTTATCGAACCAATGCTACAACGCTACAACAATCTGAATGAAGAAACATAGAAATGAGTTGTACGTGGGACATCCAATTAGATATTGCAACAAATTCATAGTTAATCAGGTATAATCCGTTGATTAAGAACTGAAGTGGAGGTATTTTTTTCTAATGACTATAGGGAGATTATAGACTGGGGGATCTTTTCTCATTGAAATATAATGAAAAAGGGCTGCGAACCTGCCCTGGGTAATTCTACAATGCTCGTACACGGGGTTTCTACTTTATATAGGAAAAGTCAAGTAATAGAAATATTGATATGAGTGGATGTACAGAAGGAGAAAAGAACTGGAATGCCTGGCATCGCTGGAAGTAACGGCAGGTGAACAGACCCAGTCCTTGCACATGACAAATGAGTCTCTTGACCTCTTCTGCAATTTTAGCAGGTTAGACAACAATCCCAAGTGATTTTTTGGCTAAATATAGACCCATTCATTTATGAATTCTATTAGATATTTAGTGCTTAGAGTTACAGATGAGTCCAGACTGACATTGGCTTTCTTCTACAATGATGCATTCATTGAATGCCTGACCCGAAATACATTGGTTTTTTACTTCATTGGAAAAGTATGAGAATAGTACCTCGGTGACAAAAGAGAATAATAAGAGCTCCATGAAAAAAAAAACTTGTTTTCATAATCATGACCGTCAGCAGTAGATAATACCAATACAACCTCGGATCTATTAGGGGACCTAATTAATCTCTCAAAGAAACAATTACCAACCAAGTAAGGTTTTTGTTACTACCAATTGTGTCCTTTGTCCAAGGTCAAGTTCTATTTCTCGTATGTCTATTTTGAGTCGCTGATTCTGCACGTATTGATATTTTTTCATAGGCTTATAAAATAGAAGTGCATCGAGATCCATAACCACTGAAAATATGTCATGAGTTTGGGTTGCGGTGTAATCTCACGGGCTAAAGCCCAGTGAGAGAGCAAACAAAGATAAATGGCATATCTTCAATGACTATGCTTCGAGTGCGGTTCAGATTTTATCTCACCCCTATCACTATTTAATTGACTAACATTTGTGGCACCATTGATTATTTCTTTTAGAATGCTCCATGGGCGTTGAGTAGAAGTGCCAAATGATGTGTCTATGAGAAAAAATACCAGGGGTGAAATAATCTGCTGAATGTACAAAGACAGTTGTGCTTGAAAGTTTCTCCCAAAATGAGGAAACCCTCATTGGATTGGTATGTGTAATGATTAGGTAGTATTGACTATGACAAACGGAAGTGACTTCGGTTTTCACCGGAACCTCTAGATTTATAGTGGAAGTGACCACGTGAGAGGTGCTTCTCGTGACGTAATTGTGTGGGGATCATGTGATTGGATATCAGTGTTTTCTCATTGAGTTCGGTCCCTCAAACAGGCAAGGTGTACTTACCAGCACACCCAATTTTTATGATCTTGGTGTTTATTGACCACCGAATAGAATACGGAATCTCCATAGAAAACGCATTGGGTGTGTACAATTTGCAAAGAAGATATTACAAAGTAGAGTTTACGGGTAAAAAGTCCATAAAACATCATCAAGCCCCTAAATCTGAACTTCGTAACAAACTGATAAACTGCTGCAATGCTACTAGAAACCTGTGAGATATGAAAATATTGATTATTCTGTTAATGATAATTGAAGAAATATAGTATATAAAAAGTACAAATAAGAAAAATAGTGAAACTATATATTTCATGTAAGGCTACAACGAGTAATCGTCATGTTCGCCAGAACTGCCACCTCACGGGCAATCAATCGAGTCTCAAATCTTTGGAAATGTTAGAGCATGGTGACTATTAGCAATGCATAGTGGTTAATGAATAGTATATTAACTGGTTGAAACCATTGACATCACTTATATCATTCCCACATAATGTCGAAATGGTGAATCCAATCATCTCTAACTGCAATTATGGTATTCTTTCCTTTTTAGACCGAACCCTTTGTGAATGGATCTCAGAAGTACCAGCTTGGAGATGGACATGAGGCCCATAGTATCGTGTTTCCTGCTGATCATGACGTCATGGATTGGTAGAGCATGCAGTGTTGCAAGGACACTTCTAATACATTTAGACATACATTTACTTTGTTAAATATATGGGGCTATCCATAAAGCATGTACGCACTCGGGCTAGGGAGGGGGGGGGGGTCAAAAGTTTTGAAAATTCTGCGTAGGCTCCATCTTTGTTCTATTGTGTACAAGATAGGGAGGAGGGGTGGGGTGACAAAAATTTCAGAAATTATGCGTTCATATATACTTTATGGATGGACCCCATTCAATGATCCTTAGGTGATCCTTTACATTTTACAGTGATGTGAATTTTATTCTCAAACTATCTCAATCTTAAGAAAGATGAAAATTGAACCCATACTTTTATGGTGATCAGTAATATGATATAACTGCCCGTACTAACAAGGGGGTCAATATCAAGATTGAATTACATGCATATTACCACTTCTGAATATTAAAAAAAAATGGAGGTGAGACGGGACATATCACTGAACAATTTGAAGATATTATTTTTTAAATTCTAGAGGACTAGAATAGATACATGTGAAAACACCCCGATAATGCGACCACTTGGGGGTCTGAGTCACAAGTGGTCATATCAGCGCAGGGCTGATGTTATATTTTTCAATGACGTGTTCTTTCAGTAACTCCATCTGGCCGGATGCTGATCATGTCGCGTATCTATGGTGGGGCAAACATATCCATAGAGACACACCCTTGGCAGGTCAGCTTTCACGATGTCAGGTACGGCCATTTCTGTGGCGGCAGTATCATCACAAAACGCTGGGTAATCACTGCTGCCCACTGTGTGTACCGGTAAGTTGACCTGTCTTCATTGTATTATCTCACCCCGGTATATTTTTCTCCATAGGCTTAACATTCGGAACTCATACTCCACAGCCGTGAAGGGAGTGTACCCAATTTATCTCACCTCTGGTACAAGTTTAGCCATAGGAATAACATTAGAAAAAAATACTCAACGATCACCCCAGTAAAGTTACAATACTACGCCACGGCCATAGCGTAGTAGATTCGAGATGACGTCATATAGATTTGCTTGGTATATTCTAAATATTCTGAAATTATGATGATATTTAATGTCATAGAAAGGGGGTGAGATAAATCCAGAACCGCACACAAATCGCAAAGTACACAATACTCCACCGGTTTGGTGGTGCCATAATCGTCACTAGGCCCAGTAAATTTTCCTACTTTATGTTTGTTATTTTTGTTTCCCTCTCTTATCAACTCGTTGCTTCCAGTCTGCCAATACACAGAATATCTGTTATTTCTGGGACCACGGATCTGCAGGAACCAGGGAATAAATCCAGTATCGTCAGGGTTGTCCGGCATAGGAGGTTTAACATCAGATCCATGGCTAATGACATTGCCCTTGTTAAGCTCAAAGCCCCAGTCCCTTTCAACGAGAAGACTGGGCCCGTTACCATACCCACAGAGGTCGCTGCACCACGCATGCGCGCCAGACGACCTCGCTCCAGGAGAAGACGGCGCAGGCGCGTCAACCGGCGGCGCAGGCGCACTCAGACTCAGACTCAGACTCGACCGGCAGACGTCCTGAGGGCAGGCCAAGCCGTGGAAGTGACAGGCTGGGGGCGAATATCTGATGGTAAGTCAATAACATTTTTTATCATACACTCCTAGAAGCAGTGACTAAAGGTCTGGTATGTATAAATGCAGGAATTACCCAGTATCTAAAACCATTTCTGAAAACCTTCTTCACTCAGTCTACGAGCGGACGCTTAGAACTGTGTCGGTGAAATGCTCTTCTGAATAGGTTATATATTGAAGAATACTGAGTTCCGATAGAGAGGGATGGACAGCGCTCCCCATTATATCTATGAACGAACGCATAATTTCAATTATTCATGTATACCTGTGCTATGAAGTGATGGGATCTGTCTAACCGGGGTACTCAGAGAAATGCATGAGGAACACAATCAGAAACAGAACGCATTATTACATACCATATATGGAATATTGTCGGATCTGCTTGGAGTTTCTCTCGCACATAGAAACAGAGAGAACTAAACTTCACAATTGTCGATACATCATAATCACACGTTTATTAAATAATCCCAAACTAGAGCTTGTTCAGCGGAATCATCGGGTGCAGAGCCAGTGTTAGTTCACGAGTCAGTCACCAGGTGGCCGACAGCAGTATCTGCGAAATGGCGCCACGAGCTGCACTTTAAAACAGGTGTAATTGATACTGATATAAATGGATGTCAGACTGGACTTATCAAAGCACAACCTTTTCCCACCGCTTTGCGACCAAGATTTTTTTTTCAATCACGGCGCCCCTTGAACGCCATTGGAACCAGAAGATTCCCAGACAATGATACTGATATAAGTTTGGTTTTAGGGTCAACACCCACAGCGCTGCAGGGAGTGACTCTGGGCTATGTGAGCACGGCTAACTGTATGCGGCGGTACGGACGACACCACATCCTCAACGGTATGATCTGCGCCGCCTCGCCACAGAAAGATTCCTGCCAAGTGAGTTTATTATTCAGCATTGTCCTATGCCGACCTATCCTTCTCCTCCATTCCCCATCTCCGGGACACGACCTATAGAGTTTATTTCCCTCTCAGAGGAGGGTTGCATATTGCAAAGTACATTGTATGTTCTCCTCAGCTTTACTGCCACTAAGTCCTCGTGCGAGAAATAGTGAAAAAAGACATTCTGATTATTTTGAGGAGAAGGGATCAGATCACATGCTCCCCTTCCAATGAGATTCCTAACGATCAATGACGTCTCAGACAAATGTTCAAATAATATGTATTGCCTGTTTACCACCATTGAATGGTAATTTGAGACAAAACTTTGTATTCACGTCAAAATATTGTATTCTAAAATGGATTGTTGCAATCATGAGCATTATGAATACATGTAATATATCTACGATATAGTATACATACACAATATTCACTGGTTTCAGATACAACCGACCGTAATCTCCAAGGACTAGACACGTCATGATATTCGAGCGAATGCGAGGATATTATGTAGAGTTTAGTCCAAGGACGTTACGACCACTTTTATCAAAAACCAGTTTATATTGTATAATATTGTTTAGCATTGCAAATCAAAGTTATCAATGAAAAGACAAAATGACTGCCAATCTTCTTATGCACTATTTTGTCCATAAGGGACTATTTTTCCCGTTATCTGTGTAGAGCGGAGATTATGATCACCTGTATTCTCGGCCCGGTGAATTACACACTCCCTATAGGTTTAATATAGAGAGAATTATTAGATAATCAAGGGATATTCATATGTAGATTATGAAGAACGAGGCATACAACTTTGAGCGACTGCTGGTAAAAAGAAAATTCCCACCCTATAAGGGGAGGCACAGGTCCCACTAGACCACTGACCACCCGGGGGAGGGGATATTTTTAACTCATGGATATTCATATGTACCTACTACATGTACATTGCAGGGTGACTCAGGTGGGCCGCTAGTCGTGGGGAACATCTTGTACGGAATCGTCAGCTGGGGGACTGGATGCGCCAACCCGCGCTTCCCCGGCGTCTACACTGACGTCCACTACTACAGAGAGTGGATCAATACCACCCTGGTGACGTATGGTAGCAGGATTTAAAGTGGCTAATGGTGAACTTGTAAGCACTTCTTCATGTACAGTAGAAATAGTAGGCATAATTAGGACTGAGGTAAATTGTCAATTGTGATGGGTTGTCTATTATTTCAAGTGTCCATCATACTGGGCTTTCACTTTATTAAAATTAAGACACATGCAATACTGTAAATACGGGATTACCTCTGGAAGTAGTGCTTAGGAAATCTACTAAGAATGCGTGGGAAGCCAGCGACTAAAATGCCCTCAGTTACTATGAAACTATATTTGATTTTTTTTATATATATATAAATGTGAGGCCGGATAAACTTGTCCAACGCCACGTTACCTTACAAACAGGTAAACTAGTGCTTTAACCAGAATGTCAAAATCCGGAAAATATTGTGCTATATCACTGACTTCAATGTGAAAATTACGATCAAATGAGGACTTATATACAACGCCTGCAGAGTATTTTTGATTACTTCATTGGAAACAAAATAAAGCATATATTGATAATGCATGTTGTGTTTGTCAGAAAACTTTAGACTTGCTTAAGTCTTTGACTATGGATATAATTAAGGAAGAAAACTACTTTGAAACATTTGGACTCTTGAGTGACCCTTAATGTCTGACAGGCCCAGAAATCAAACATGTGTCCCTGCAAAGAGGGGTGGGGTAGGTGGAGGGACTGAAGCCAGTCTAAGAAAACTTAATCCAGTGAGTAGCAATCTTACCCGTCATTAATATACTAAACGATTATGGGCGGCGATTTTTGAATTTTGCACCACCTGACGACTATCAGCTGTCAATGGCTAGAAATCGGTACATACATAGTGTAAACGCTTGAGGAAATTCATGGGTAATTCACTAGTGCGGCCGATATAACGTAATCCAGTACCACCTTACGACTATAGGCTAGCCTGGTGAATACTGCAATCCCTGAAATACGCTAGCCGGGGCCATTTGGAGCTAGGCAATGTGACGTTATTTTGAAACTATTTTTAGTTTTATAACGACATTACCCTGGGGAAATTTATCATAATTCTTTTATAATATTAATCATTGTATAAGTCTACATAGGTTTGGAAATTATTATCAAACTATTCCAAACATTTCATTGATAAGCAGCAATTACTGAATATTCGAAAAAATAATGCCCCAAGGCAAAATGGCGCACTAGGCCCGGGAATGTCTCGAGGCATCACAGCGTAACCAATGGGTTAAAGGTTCGCATTTAAAGTATTCACCCGGATGCGTATCCAAATCTATGCTGTTATATATACCAACAATGGACATCTATGATAACCTTTAGGGGCTACTGTTCTTCGAGAAATAGTGTGGCGATGACGGGTTCCTGAGGCCTTCGGTAAGCGTGCAGAATGAGTATCCACTGGAGGAGGGTAAACGCCGCAGCTAACTCGACCTGCGTGGTCTCGCGAGAGACCAACTCTGACGTCACGCAGGACTATATAAGGCGCGCTGTGGCATGGGCCGTCAGACTGGCAGTCCAGCTCATTGAGTGAGGACGTCTTGCATACCTTAGAGCCTCGACCTCCGGAGTCGTACACACTGGTGCCCCCCTGAAGCTATAGGTTAGTTAGGAGAACTGCATTGATTGAACGCCATTGTGTAAACTCTTTCAGAACAATAGAACCGTTTATTAACGCTTGTGCAACCTATTCGCTCGTCGGGTCTTGTGTCTTAGTTAAGCACTACAATATGTTACTCCCCATTTCTCTACTTTCCAAATTGTCAAAGGACCCCCTACGCCTAACTTGCATTTTTCTCAGAAGAGATTAAAATATCAAATCATACCCCACACGGTTTCTCTTCACACTTTGGATGTGATTTCTTTATAACATACTCTGGATGAATATACGGAATTACGGAATTTAGTCTCTTGTATCATCTCATATTGAGTTATCAAATAGAACTGATGAACACCAAGGATAACATGAAATAATTTATTTCTTACAAAGTACAAGTCTCATAAGAAATTAACAGATGATAATAACCCTCATCATGCATATTGCTGAGGAAGCTGAGATTTTTTAATTGCAGCTAGTAAGTTTCTTCCGTTTACTGTACACAGTTTGTGGGAACTTGTAACCACTCAGAAGTTGCTCGAAATGACTCAGATCTGCTCAGAATACAGATTCCCATTCGTTGACAAAGAAGGAAGGGGGTTGCTTCTACCCGGGTAGATTTTTCGGATGCTGTTGTATGTTATCATTAATTTATTTCAATAGTAACATTCATAGAATAACACTCAAGAGACTGAAAATGTCGTCTGCTGAAGCTACCTAATGGCGAGCGTGAAGCCGCCATCTACCGGCAACGTGGCGCCGGTGATGAATGCAGCGGCGTCCGTGCAGAGAAACAAGATGGCCGACGCAATTTCCGACGGAAGCCCGACGCGCCCCATTGGGACGTACTGGCCGGCCACTCGGAAGTACTGGAAACAAGAGATACATTAATGTTCAACTAAATATAGTGTTTGTTTCTATAAAGAAAGGACAGGGGTAAGGTTTATAAAAAGAAATGAATTGTTTTCTACTTTATTATCTTTTTTCGGGTATTTCGAAAAATGTTAGAAGTCAATGATAGTTAGAAAAATGGATTGAGAGCGCAAAAATAGGTTTCGCCATTAAACATCAGTGAATACCTTGTTCACATGATATTACTTCATTAGTAAAATTAGGCTGTACTGCTTACCTCATCTAATTCTTCCTGGGTTTTAAATGTTCCGTTTCTCAATTGAAAGTCAGAAAAGACGGATGAAGCGCTGTAAAATGTGAGATTGAAAACATAAGAATATATATAGATCCACATCCTAGGGTGGTTTAAAAGATTCCAGCAATGTTCTCATGTGATTGTGGAATTTAAATAGGTATCTTTCTGGGCGACAAATCGACGATATCTACAAAATGAACGATTTCTTGTGCTACACCTGCTACGAAATCTACGGTTAGTATCGTCAAAAGCTCACACGCATGTATTTTATACTACGTCTTGGCACCAAAGACACTTCTTTGTTACTTATTTTTATCGTTGGTTGATTATTCAACGGCCCGCTAGTTGTCAATCTCAGTATAGTGAAAACTAATTATACTTGCTTCAAGTGGAATATTGGAATGTCAAAAATAGTATATTTGTATAACAAAAGCTACCTGATTTCATCTATAAACTTACCATATACTATTCACCCGTACTCCCTTCTTGGCAAAATCTGTCAAAAGAAATGTACAAATTTGTGACCAGTGATCAATGGCGAAATCTCCATCTGAATTATTGTTTTATCTAAAGACATAGTTGACTAATTAAAGTTACATGCATATACACATAATTATAGGCACGGGTGTACCCAAATTGATGCATGCATAACATACATATTCATTTACATAGTCATGTCTAAACAGTTGCTCAGATTTCTCTATTTTGAAAATTATTTAGTTCTTTAATTACTTTAGATGACTTACCTGCTGCGAGCATCTTGGTCATATGATTAAGTCCAGCTTTGGCTGTTCCATAGGGAAGTCCATTTGGAAACTAACCAAAATCAGAATAGAATTTGTCATTACAACAACATATCAAAATAGATTCATTTTATTGTCTGTAAGGTTATAGTTACGGTATTGATAGCAGGACGTCGCTATAAAAATGTTATAAACAATAGTCTGTTTTTCCGAGTCAAGTCTCAACAATACATACGCCGATCTGATATATTTAGACTTCAAGTCCAAAAAATGAATAAAATGATATTTACCGCTATCAGTCCAGACACACTAGAAATATTAACCACACTGCCTGCAACAGAAAAAACGTGAAAGTGTTTCACAATTCAATTTAATATTAATTGCACAATTTGGAGGAGATGGAATGAAAGTAGGAGTCATTATGTGGAATGAAAGTAGGACTCATTAATGTCACTGATGATATTTTCAATCGATTATCCCTTTTGGTGGATAATCCTCCACCAAAAGGAATTTACTGTCCTAAGTGATTATTAACTAGATGAAAGATAACATGTCCTTGTTCATAAACGCGTATCAATGAAAGAAGATTATGAATCAAGAATAATGGTATCTCTTGTATTTCATAAAATGTATGACACTACTCAAAGTTTCACATCGAGAAGAAATGATTGCTATCTTTTGAAAAACAATACTAGAAGTATAGACATGCATGGAGAATGTTATCAAGAGACTTAGAGAAATCATCAAACCCCATAATCGAATATAAGTTATGCTAATGCTAGGTTTAAATCTGACACGGCAGCCACGTTTTGGCCCACCGTGGACCTCTGTGGACGCACCGTGGACAAACGTAAGGGACGTAACACAACTTGGGGGGACGGGATGTGCAAACGTGACAGACCCTGATCACCATGGCCGCTGTGGCAGAATTTGAAACAGACAAAAATTCAGCCACGGTGGCCGAGGTCTTGATGAGAATTGTTCTGGGCCTTAGTACCATGACCGAACGTGACCGAACACGGTCGGCCGTGCAGAACGATCAAAACGTGAGGGACGTGCCACATCTCGGGGGAACGGCATGGACTATACGAGGCTTGAACGTCCTCAAACCGTGGTTACTGGAATCATAGTATGAACGCAAGTTTATGACTTCTATGACCATCTGCAAGGGCAGACTACCTTTTGGCTGCCATGGCGTCAGTGTAAACCTAGCAGAAACCAATATATTTATTTTAATGAAGAAATCCCTGTTCCCAGGCTAAATAATGATCAATTTCTAAACTCGCCGCTTCATATTGCATATGTATGTGGCAACACTCCTTTGTCCTCATTGGACAATATGATTATCATCCCATAATTCCGAGAGAGAGAGAGAGAGAGAGAGAGAGAGAGAGAGAGAGAGAGAGACAGAGAGAGAGAGAGAGAGAGAGACAGAGAGACAGACAGACAGACAGACAGAGACAGAGACAGACAAACAGACCTTTCAGATTGTCCCAATACATAACATCATGATATTACCTTTGGTGGCCTCCAAGTGAGGTTGACAGGCTTTTGTGACTAAAAAAGTAGCTCGGATGTCCGTGAAATTCTCCTCCAGGGCTTCCACTTTGGTGGCTTCCAGTGATCCCATCCTCTTCACACCTACTACATTCACCTGCAACAGGAACCAGTCAATGGATGTGAACAGGTTTACATTCGTTTATTTTATCGGTGGTGTCTCTGGTCAGTTAGAACCGTTTTTACTAATGGCACTTCCTCCAAATAGCGCATTCTCTGAGTAATTTCCTTTTATGATTCTCACCCTTCTATAAGTTAGGATATTTCTTATTGAAGATGTTAGGGTTGTAGTAAGAATGCCCAATAGTTGTCTTTTCCCCAGTTTCTATTTTGTTCACAATCAGTGTTACATTTGGTTTCATATCTTATTGTTCAAGTGTCGTCCTACTAGATTCAGCGGTATGCCTTCATCAGGGACTAGTCAGTAAATGTCAGTATTTCTTTTTGAAGTATTGGACACAAGGTTTTTCGCCGCCCGACTCTCTACATTCAAACAGTTTCCTAAATTTCTCAAAACGACGTAGTTATGCAAGCAAACCTGCGCTTGAAAATAGGTCTGAACGTTTAAGAGACAAAATAGCTTTGTGTCTGTGAGGCATATCAAATATTACTCTCTTTGAAATTCTATCTTACCACAAAATTGATCTGTCCGAACTTGTGGATCGTATCCTCAACGAGTTTATTTACATCCTCCTCCGATGTGACGTCACCGATCATTGAGAACACCTTCAAATAAAAAAATAATATTGTTCTAGTACTTTCAAGAATTGAGATATATGTACTGAGAATAAACGATAGTAAACTGGGTGAAGAAGCCGTAATATTCCTTATGTGAGACGTCTGTTAGTTAAAATGAAATAACAAATGCTTAAGAACAATACGAATACTAACAAGCTCCAATGGGATTTTCTTGATAAGGTGAATCCCAAGGATAACAAAATCATCATAAATGAAGCAGTTAAAAAGAAGTTCGACTGGTTGGAACGCCATGTCCAAATTACCCAATTGCCATATTTTTTTGGGCTTGCCATGGAGGAATTTTGGTCTTAATACAATTTGTAGATTATAACAACTGATAACAGTTGTCGTCCCCCTGACTACAGTAGTGCTATCTTACGATTTCCTGGTGGATGATGGCAGAACTAGCAATCACTCTGTGCCCTATACATATATATACATCACCTTTTCCTGCGGGTGCCCGTTCTGGCGGAGTTTCTCGAGCATCTCCTCCAGTCGGCCGGCGTGGTTGTCGATCAGAACGAGGCGGGCGCCGTACTTGGCGAACATGACAGCAGACTCGCCGCCCAACGTCCCCCCGGCACCTTGTGAGGAAAGAGGGACTACGTTAAGTCAGCACACTCCTGGGAGGTATTTTACAGTCGTGACAATCGTTAATAGCGACCAGTTAGTGACTAATTATGGGTCATTGCGTTATATGATTAAATGATCATAACGTTGTGATGTGAGGTCCATAACTTATCAAAAATGTCCATAACTATCGAAATTGACTTGGATACTCGTCATGTCCATAACTGTAAAATAATCCATAACTATAAACAAAATTCCAGAACTATCAAAACCTGAATAAACGAACGCCTTACTGCATTTGCGTTACTTAGGCGTGTGATCCACCAAAACATACCAAACAGATGCTCTGCAGAAGCTTGGTGGGTCACTCGCTTTTAAAATTACTCACTGGTGAGTGAGTGTTGGTAAGAATGGTAATGCGGTAACAGTAACATGGGAATGGGTTAGGATGGTAACATGGTAAAGGGGTAACGGTAATGCAGTAATGCACTAAAAGGGTTAGGATGGTATCACCAAAACAGGGTTAGAATGGTAACGGGTAGCAGGGTTAGTATGATGATGCGATAACAAGGTTAGATTGGTAATGCGATAACGGTAACATGGCAACTGGGTTAGAATGGTAAGGTGGTAACGGCAACACAGTAATGAGTTAAAATGGTTATGTGGTAATGGTAATGCAGGAAAAGGGTTAGGATGTTAGAGCAGTTAGAATGGTAAAAACGTTGGAATGGTAACAGGCTTAGAATGATAATGTGCTAACAGGGTTAGAACAGTGATACAGTAAGGGTAACACTGTAATGCAGTAATAGGGTTAAGATGCGGTGCAGTTAGAATGGCAATATGGTACATGTAATGGTAATGTGGTGACAAGGTTAGAATGGTTATGAAGGAACACTAATTCGGTAACGCCGTAAGAATGGCAACATTATGATGAGCTTAGAATGGTAACATGGTAACAAAGTAATGGTTATGCAGTAATGCAGTAAAAGGGTTAGGATGGTAATGCAATAACAGGTTTAGAATGGTAACACAGTAACGGGGTTAGAATGGTAATGCAGTAACAAGGTTAGATTAGTAATGCTATAATCTGAACATGGTAACTAGGTTAGAATGTTAATATGGTAATGGTAATATAGTAATAAGGTAAGAATGGTAATGCAGTAAATGTAATGGTAGTGGTAAGGCTGGTAGGGTTAGGATGCTAGCGCAGTTTGAACAGTATTATTATATACCTGTGTGCGAATGTTTATAAAATACTGTCCACTGCTAGGGGTGCAGTAATAATAATGTTCGTGCCCACTGTGAGTGTGACTTAATAAGTCATTAAAATGGTATTTTTTCATCGATTTAAGGTATATAATAATAAGCAAATGTCCTAACTGTGGATGAAATGCTTCTCGTTCTTGGTCAGTCGTCGATTTTATACTGCCTTCCGCCTATGGCGTCAGGCAGTATGAAATCGGCAACTGACCTCGAACATGAATCGTTTCGTCCACAGTAAGGACGTTTCCTAATAATACAGTAATGAGGTTAGAATAATAAGATTGTAGCTATGTTAGAATGGTAACAGTAACACGGTACGTGGATTAGTATGGTTACACAATATCGCACTAATGCACTAACTTAGTTAGGATGGTCATGTGTGGTAACAGGGTTGGAATAGTAATGTGTTACCAGGGTTAGAACAGTGATACAGTAAGGGTAGCACAGTAATGCAGTAACAGAGTTATGATGTAGTGCGGGTAGTATGGTAAAGTGGTAATGGCAATGTGGTAATGGAGTACCAAGGTTAGGATGGTAATGCAGTTAGAAAAGTTATGTTGTAACTGTAACATGGTAGAGAGTTTGGACTGGTGATGCAGTAATAGTAATGCAGTGACTACGTTAAAATGTTTATGCAGGAATGGTCACACATTAATGCAGTAAGAATGGTAATATGGTGGTGGTAACACGATAACGGGGTTAGGATGGTAACACAGTAATGCAGTAAAAGGGTTAGGGTGTTAACCCGTTCACGGCAGATGATGCCATATAGCACCAACTGTGCTGTGGTGGATTATGCCAAAAGGCAACAACCATGCGGGGGCGGGTGATGCCAAAAGATATCATTTTCTTAAATTTGCACTAGTACCCGCCCTTAACCATATAGCCTACCATAGCCACAGGTACCCACCTTTGAAGGTTTAATGCAATGACAGGGTTAGAATGGTTACGCAGTAATGGGGTTAGAATGGTAACGCAGTAGCATGGTTAAACTAGTAATACGATAACGTTAACATGGTAACTAGGTTAGAATGCTAATGTGTTTAGAATCGCAGTTAGAACGGTAAGGCATAACGGGTTAGTGTAGTAACACATTAAGAACGGTAACGCATTTAACTCGGTTAGAACAGTAAGCCTGGCTTCCACCTACTACGATATGGCACCGATATGCCCTACGATGCACCTCCCGATAAAAAATCAAAATCGCGTCGGAAGGTTACCTAATATCGGGGCAGTTGACCACGTTTCTGCGATTAGACAGTGATATGCCCTACGATGCACCTCCCGATATGCCCTACGATGCACCTCCCAATAAAAAATCAAAATCGCGTCGGAAGGTTACCTAATATCGGGGCAGTTGACCACGTTTCTGCGATTAGACACCGATAAAACCCCCATACAATGCGTGGTGGATTGGCATGTCTAGAAATATGTCTAGAATTCTGCACCTTCCCAATATGGCACCGATTTTGACATTTTGTATCGGTGCCATATCAGGAGATCTACGATTCTATCGTAGTAGGTGGACGCCGGGCCTTATGCGCAACAAGGTTAGTATTTAACACAGAATGGTATTGTGGTACCAGGGTGACTAGGTTAGAATAGTAATGCAGTAATACTAACAGGGTAACAAAGTTAGAACAGGGTAATATGGTAACAGGGTTAGGGTGATAACAAGTTCATTGTAACAGGGCAAAATTGTTATAATGGTAACACAGTAACAGGGTTAGAATGGTATTGCAGTAACAAGGTTAGGTTAGTAATGCTATAATATTAATGTGGTAACTAGGTTAGATTAGTACTGAGGTTAGGATGGTAACACAGTAACTCAGTTATGCAGTAAAAGGGTTAGGATGTTAGCATAATAACAGGGTTAGAATGGTATCGCGGTAACTGGGTTAGAATGGTTATGCAGTAATAATGTTAGAATAGTAATACTATAATGTTAACATGGTAACTAGGTTAGAATAGGTCACACAGGAATGATTAGAATGATTATGCAATGATGGGGTCAGAATGGTAACACAGTTAGAATGGTAATGTGGTAACATGGAAACAGTGACAGATTAGTTGGAAGCGCAGTTAGAACAGTAAGGCATAATGGGTTAGTGTAGTAATACACTTAGAATGGTAAAGCTTAACTAGGTTAGAAGAGAAATGCGTAACAGAGTTGAATGGTAATGTGGTACCAGGGTAACTAGGTTAAAATGGTAATGCAGTAATACTATCATGGTAACCAGGTTAGAACAGGGTAGTATGGTAACAGGGTTAGGATGGTAGAAAGACAATTGTAACACGGTAAAATTGTTAACATGTTAACAGGGTTAGATTGGTAATGCAATAACAAGGTTAGATTAGTAATGCTATGATGTTATCATGGTAACTAGGATAGATTAGTAATGAGGTTAGGATGGTAACATAGTAACGCAATAACAGGGTTAGAATGGTAATGCGGTAACTGGGTTAGAATGGTAATACAGCAATACGGTTAGAATAGTAATGCTATAATGGTATCTAAGTTAGAATGGGTCACACAGGAATGATTAGAATGATTACGCAATAATGGGGTTAGAATGGTAACACAGTTAGAATGTCAATGTGCTTACCAAGTTAGAATGGTAAAGTGGAAACGTAGTAACGGTAACAGGAATAAGATGTAATGCAGTTGGAATGATAATGCAGTAATGTTGTTAGAATAGTGATATGGTAATGGTGACATGTTAAAGGGGTTAAAGTGATGATGCAGTTATGGTAAATTGGTAAAGTGTTGGAATGGTAACAGGGTTGGAATGAAGTGTTAATAGGGTTAGAACAGTGATACAGCAAGGCCACGCGTCCACCTACGACGATATGGCTCCGATACAGTCTATGATGGACCTTGCGATACAAAATTGGAATGCCGGAAGGTCACCTAATATCCGGGCAGTTGACCACGTCTCTGCAATTAGGCACCGATACAAAATGGGGGGTCTACGATTTTTTCTACCGATGAAAAACATGTATCGTAGGGTGTCTACGTCATTTAAACAAATTAAAACGGCGGTGCCTAATCGGGAGCATCTAGAGTATTCTGCCGGGAAAATTGCTCTCCCGTGTGATTTTTGATTGGGTGAAAGTGTCTCACCATGATCGGGACCATGATCACCCTTTTCACAGGAGAGCCCACTACGATGCGTGATGAATTGGCATGTCTAGACGCATGTCTACGATTTTGCACCTTCCCTATATGTCTCCGATAATTGCTTTTTGTATCGGTGCCATATTGGTAGGTCTAACTTTATATGTAGTAGGTGGACGCCAGGCCTTAGGGTACCAGAGTAATACAGTTATGATATACCACGGGTAGAATGGTAACGTGGTAATTGTGGTAATAGACAAGGTTAGAATGGTAATGCAGTTAGAATGGTGATGCGTAACGGGGTTAGTTTGGTGGCGCAGTTACAAAAGTAAGGCATAACGGGTTAGTATGGTAACACGTTTACAACGGGAACGCGTCACTCGGTTAGAACAGTAATGCTTAACATGGTTAGTATGTAACGCAGTTAGAACGGTAACGTGTAACAGGGTTAGTATAGTAATGCGGTAACGGCAACATGGTAACAGGGTTAGGATAGTAACGTAGTTAGAATGGTAACGCGGTATCAGGGTTAGAATGGTAACGTGGTAACTGTGATGTAGTTACAGGGTTATGCAGTTAGAAGGGTAATGCTGTAACGGGGTCAGATTGGTAACGCGATAACAGTACCGCGGTAATGCGGTAATGGTAACGCGATAACAGGGTTAGGATGTAATGCAGTCAGAAATATATCATATCTTCTTAGGTAGCGCAACATGGTTAGAAAATAACGTCAAGTAACGCGAATGCAGTAATGCGTTTGTTTAACCAGGTTTTGATAGTTATGGACATCTTTTTTTTTTATAGTTATGGGCATTTTGATGGTTACGGACATGACGAATGTCTGTAAGTCTTAAACCAAGTTATTTTTTATAGTTATGGACATTTCTGATAGTTATTGACCGCACATAGTGATCAGTCAGGTGATGTGAGCTCTTGATCAATGTTTTGCATTTCATAGTCATGATCATTTGGAGATTCGTCATGTCCAAATGATCCCCAAATCAGTGACAATGGCAATAACCAATCGTCACTCGTGGATATACTGTAGTTGAAAATATTCCTAAGACTTGTAGATTTGAACATCAACCCATTTTCTTTATTTTGTATGTTCTTATGATACCCGTTAGTGAACTCTTCAATACCAGTGATCATTGGGAAATCCATTTACATATTATTTTCTCGTCTTATACTCATAAGAAGTGATGGAGTACTGATGATGTACTTATTCAATTTCTGAAAATCCTTATATCCTTATCATTATATCATACATTCCAGGTGTCTGTATAATAAACCAGAGACGATTTTGAAGAAGCCGCCATTAATATTACCTTAATTTTGAAACATTATCGAACTAATACCGGAATGTAATTCTATAAAATATTCACGAATATGCATGGTATTCCTCAAACACCTGTTTAGTAAGATTACTGAGAGGGAAGAAAGAAATGCCTGACCTGTGATAAGGGCTACCCTGTCCTTGAAGGAGAATATGTCGTCGAAATTCGGCTCCATTTCCAGGTAAGTGGTAGATTTGATTGTGGATGTGGCTATTGGTGGTGTGGTAACTGAATCTTCTCCGGGTTTTTATATAAGCGTCAACCACTAGGTGGACGCCACCAGCACAGCTCTATTACTGTGACGTGTTCTCACGAAGCCAGTCACAAGTACAGGAAAACCCCGCTTCTGGGACACCCCGCATAAACGGTCAGTTATTTCGGTACAGAATGCTTCTTAACCCCGGTTAAGGAATACTATGGAGGGACACCTTGTCAAATCTGACGGGAGAGTGTGGGGACAGCACTACAGATTATCTTGTTAACTTGCTTATGGTGTGTATATGAGGCGGGTAGACTGGTGTGTGTGTCTCTCTCTCTCTCTCTCTCTCTCTCTCTCTCTCTCTCTCTCTCTCTCTCTCTCTCTCTCTCTCTCCATATCTATATACATACACACATATTATATAAATATCGATACAGGAAGAGCTAACTTGTATTCCAATCCAATCATGTATCAATCAAGCGAGGATATTGCACGACTACGATCGCTTTTATCTGAAACCAGTCTATATTGTGTTTATCAAACATCTTTTCGATACAAGTGGCGTACCGATATCAGTTCATTTCTAGTAATGCACTATTCAGCAAGCACTTTTTTTTCGCATGCGCGCTTTCTCGGAAACGGAAGCATTCAAAATATCCGTATGTTCGGGGTACATGGTGATATCTGTATCCTCCGGGTACGTTTTATTTCTATGAGCACTTTGTATTAGGTGGATGATAAAGGGCGTGAGAGACAACATGGCAATACACATTTTTTTAACGGAAAACTTAATAATTCTTATGACAATTTTCACCATATCCATATTCCAATTTCTCCAGGTTGTCCGACGTATGACCGGTTTGGTAAGGTCACGGCACCACAGTCAGCTGTGTGCCTGTCAGTGGTGTAGGGGCGGTGTGTGCGCGGTACGGGCCAGGGCGGGTCTGCGGGCTACTGACACTCCTGACAGCCAAGACAGGTGGGTAGGGCCATTGGACTTACCCCCATTCTCCACTCCAGGTGCTGTGAAGCGAGATCCACGTCATATTCCCTGTCCCAGTCTTGGGGTCAAGGCGAACATATTGTTAATTTAGTCGATATTTAATTAAATATTTTGTAATGAATACTGTTTTTAATAAAAAAAAAAATACACAAATGTGTAATACAGTAGAACCCCGCTGGAGGGTGTCCCGCTTAAGGGGACACCCTTTCCTGAAAATTGAATATGATGATCTAGAAGTGTTGTAGAATACAAAGCTAATTCAAAGATCGAGGGTCACTGTGTTAGATTTTGATCTAGAAATCAATATATTGATAATATTATAGTATAATATACATAGAAATGATAAAAGTGGGTTTTCACAAAGTGAAACCCATGTCACTTTCTATAAACTTTAACAGAAAATAGTTAATGTGTAGTCCTCACATTCAAGCACTAAAAACTATAGGTCACCGTCTTTGTTCTTGGGAGGGATTAAGAAAAGCATATATCTTGGGACATTTCCTATGTACATCAAGCAAATGAAGATGGGCTTATTTTACCTATTGTGATTGGATAAACTGGACAAAATGTTCGATTTATCCATTTGGCATTAGAATTATTCACAAGGAACCAGTTTTGAATGATAATTGACAATATTTAAAAATCACCAGATGGTGCCACCGCGAATTGTAGGATATGACAAACTGAGCGTTTCTCGTGTGCAAACACACCCTGCGCCACTCTCTTCACTGCTCCGCTCGCTATTTGTAATATCATTCTATAGTGTCGTAGATAAAACTTTTATAAACGAAATCCAGAATAGATCCAAAAATATCTTATATTAAAAGATCGAACATTGCACATTCCGTATTCTGGTCCTTTTTGATAACCCAATTGTTTTCCTGGACTTCATGGAGGAATCTAGAGAGCAACTGGCTTTGTATGTCGTTCATCATGAAATCCTTATCGAAAATGTATTGATTGCTTCTCTTTTCCTAGAGTAGTCAGCAGAGACACCAGGAATTAATGAACAGTTGTTGCTTGTTGGTTTCTCGGTCTATAGATTTGATTATGGGGTGCTGGCAATTCAAAGTAATGTGTGCATTTGTACCTAATTTCACAAAAATTATTGTCTCAACTCTAAAAGGGCGTAAGTGACACTGCTGCTGAAAGTTAAGAGTTAAGTAGACTTGTAAAATCTTACTGAACTGTAATAAGATTTTAAAAGCCGAATTCTAATACCAATAGTGATTACTGTGGTGCGATAACAATCAACGAATGCTAAATACATGTACATTCCCCCCCCCCCCTTCAAATATACAGGGAGTGAATCGTATGTTCAACACTGATGAATGAGCATGCAATTATAAATGAATAACGATTAAAAGGTTGGGTTACATTCAGTCTATAGATCGTTTCTGTAACCCGCCTGTAACCAACTTGCCATTTATGCAACTGCCTGAGTCTAGGATCCAAACATATCAAGCACTATTGAGTGTTGAGGTATTTCGGTCTTGAGTACGTGTTATTGGTCATGGTCAGCTGGTCATGCCTCTAAGACCCTGAGACAGTAGTAAGGCGCCCTGGTCATTTTCCAATATCACGCAGATAGTGAAGGGATACTTTTTTGGGAAGTGCACTGGAAGTCTACATTTGACCACTCTGACCTTTAGGCAACGTATATGTGTGCAAGCACACTCTAATAGTCGCTTGTCCTCAGACGAGTCTCACGCTAGGGGCCGCCAACAACCAGAGGACTAACGATCGGAGCGCCACCTCAAGGTCGTGGTTGTCAATTGGATGTAAGTTATTTTATCCTGTGGTCCGGCTCGAGGATCAGTCTATAGGCCCGTTTCCATTGGCCGATAAACACGGTGTAGATTTTCTGCGTTCTCCTAATAGCCTATTTCTATCGGCCATCAGCGATATATAGTCAAGAACCCCCGACTAGGAGAACACAGAAAATCTACACCGTGTTTATCGGCCAATGGAAAAAGGCCTCATATTGTATTCATAAGGACAAAACACACAGCAAAATATGGACTCTAACAAATTCATAAAGAACCACATTCACACTGGATGATGTCTTTAGGCACCAACCAGAGCTGGCTGGGTGATGCCTCAAGGCATCATCGGAGGATGGCCGGGTAAAACATGAAACTTTTACAAAATTTTAGGTATAACATCATATTTGATATTTCTCTGTGAAATTAAAAATAGTATTAAGGATGATGTATCATGTCACATGATGCAAAGATGAAATTCTCACAATAGGCCTCTATACGCTGCCTTTAGCAGTATTCACTATTTCCCGGCTCCATCATTGTGCTACTGCAGCGGGCACCCAGCGTGATAGGGTTAATTGCTGTTTCAGTTACATATTAAAATACTTAAGTGGGTATGCTGTGCTAAATTCTGAAGATTATGTGCTATTTTCTGCAAGAACAAACATGATAGAGCCAGAAATGACAGCTTCCACTGGAGTGCCAAGAAATTGCTAGTGCCATGAAGCTCCTTGCCTGTAGCCTCAGATCATGAAAGCATCATTAATACTTTGGTGTTTCTGAAGTGTAAAGTCCCAGAATCATGAGAAGTCTTTCTATTGAGGTGTTGGATCATTAACTATTAATTATCTACATTATTAAGAAGCTTGACTTTGATCTATGCAGTATCAGAGTGTGGTCCAGTAAAACATTCATGTAATCCAGCTGAAAGGGTCTTGTCAAATCTAAACCTCATTAAAAATGTACCTGAGCTCAAAGAGGAAGGAACACATTCAATGGTTGACAAGGAAGAAACTGCAATGTTCATTTCAACATTTACTTCTGGAATGAATATCTAATGAGAGTATCGATGGGGTATAAGGAACTCTCTTGACCCTATTTCAGAGAATTGACATGGGGAATTTGAGAAGACTGACAACAGAAAGATTATAACAGATGGTTGGACAAGCAGAAAATCCAATGTTGGTACCTGTTCCAAATACAAAAATATGATGACCCAACATGCTGGTTACTATAATGTTCAACTCCTCTCATTCTTCCGTCAACATGAGTATCAGAACTAGGGAACATTAGGGACATATAAACAAGGTCAATTATTAGTCCTGATGTCACTGAAACTATCCTTGAACTGCAGAAGGAAGTCAATGCAAAATGTAATCAGATAAGAAAAGAATGAGAAAACTAGGAATTGACGCGAAGCGGGTAAGGTCAGAGTGAGAAAAATGTGATTGGTTATCTGATTAATTTAAATGTTTGTATCCTAATTGAATGTTTTTTATGTCTGAACCATAGGGTTGTTGTCAAACAGGCAAATGATATGCTTTCTCAAACTGGTATTTGGGTATAACATTTTATGTGGCAGCGCATTTATCTCATCCAGATCACATTTCTCACAATGTAGCTTTTGTTAGTGGCTATGAATCTGTTTATGATATCTCTTGACTTCCCTTTTTTTATTCCTCTAACGTTTGAAAAGAGATAAATGTGAAAAAATATTGTTGTTAGCATGTAGGAAATGTCAGAATTCCACCATTTGTCCGCAAACTTGCCGCCCTTTTTACAGTTAACTACATGTATATCCAGAATGGCAGAATTTAGGAGCTAAGACTGTTTTACGCCATCTTCACTGTTGATTCTGACTGAAGGAAAGGATTGAAAAGAAATTGAAAAAAGGAAATCCCCCTACCTAGGTTTTCGGGTCAGTTACCAGAAACACACGTTGTTTTAATGTTGTAATTTTTTCCCATAGAAGTACCGAAATATATTATTTTAATATCAATATTAACGCGATAACAGAAGTTATCATAAGTTGTGATCACAAGCAGGCCTCTTGGGCACTTATTATATAGCCATCCCGGCGAGCGAGATAACTGTTACATCAGGAGCAGCGCAGGCAGCAGCAGCAGTGCCATCAGGCAGCAACATCGTCCCACAAGCTGGCTCCTGTTGGTGCCATACACTGCATCACTCTCGTGGCATTACGCCGTATCAATAGCAGAGAAGAGTGCGCGGTCGAGCCGGAGGAGTGCGGCTGTGGGCTGAGTGGTGGGCTGTGGAGGGGGAGCGGTAGGTGGGGGGCAGGTCCGCCGACCGGTGCTACGTGCAAGCCTGCAGCAGCACAGCGTTTGTTCGCCATTGCTGCGTCTGACGCTGACGGACGCTGCAGCCGGGCGCCCGGGCAGCGCAGCCACCGACCATCCGCCTTCAGAGCCCGCAGCGCCGCGCCTCCCTGAGGCCCCGCCCGCCGTTATAACCATGGCCGAGGTGCAACAAACCGTCATCCTCGCACTGGACGCCAGCGAGATGGCCGAATACGCCGTCAACTGTGAGTACCGCATTCACCAGGCGTGGGGTGGGGAGTATCTGTTCTAACTGACGAATCCCTGACGATAAAGCACAACGGGCGTGGTCGTCGGGGATCGCCGGCTCCGCCCGCCCGACCTGCCCGCCCGGATTCCTCTCCAGCGGCGCCTATTGAACGCCACCTCCAGTGCCAGCTGATGACCTCGTTTCTGTGGTGGTCCGATCGCTGCACGACGCTGGCAGCTTCCTCGTTCTGCCACCCAGCAACAGTCCCCTGCTTCTTTTATCTCCCACCTGCTTTCATGTTATCTGTGTGTGATTTTAACGCTGAAGGGTTGTTCACAGGGAGCGTCATTGGGCAAGGTTAAGAAAGGAGGCGGGTGCCTCTGGATTGCACTGAGCTCTACTCATCGATGTGGCCATGACTCAACCCGGGGCAGACCGGTCGAGGCCAGTGCGGGCTAACAGCTGATCATGCTATCGCCGGCATGCCATTCTGAACCTTCATATAACACACCATTCTCCACAACCGATACTCTCTCAATACAACACCGAATGTATATACACTGTCATAAGTTTGTAAAGACAAATTTATAGATATTCACTTTGTAATATGCAATAGCTACTATATAAAGCCCACATACAAATATTCGTACTGAGATACTTACTTCAGAATAGTAGAGCCATATAACTTAAAACATATACAAGTCGATGGAAGTGTTTTTTGGAAGGCATTCTCGAAGCAACAGTCAGTTATTGAAACGCGGGAAAAAACTTGAAGTATTGCCTTGGACGGATATGAAGGCTACAGCAATGTAGCCTCTCGTATAATAGCCTTGCTGTGCAGTTTTTTTCCTACATAGTCAGCAAACTACTATATACATGGGTATCTGGCTTAGCCTATGGTTTTTCAGTACAAGATTTTACAACGACACTATTCACTCTAGTGAGTGATCTTCCATAATGAAGTCATAATAGAGTATAACAGCACAATACAGGACATTACTGGAAAATATTTACATGAGCTTGATCTCATGATTCGTATGCAGATATCTAAGAAACACTTATGAATAGATCTCATGATTCTTTATATCATTACATTTTGAATATCCTCCCCTCTGAGACCTATCATTTTGTTTTGTTTATTGTATTTCTAGTATAAGCTTATCCCATATTTTAGATCCCACATATAAAGGTGAGTTTGTTGATTTCTCAGTCCTCGGTATAGAGCACCGTGGACAAAACATTAGGGGTGTGGCACAACTTGGGGGGACAGCATGGAAAACATGAGCCTTGGAAGTCTTCAAACCGTGGCCACCCGGATCATAGTCTAAACACAAAATTATTACTTTTGAGACCATCTGCAACGGCGAACTCTGTTTTGGCTGCGGTTGGTGAAGCGGTCACCATGGCCCCAGTGTAATGCATTGGTACAGGCAACGGAATCAAGTCGAGGAGGATAAGTGAATGCCCGTTCTGAACAGTGTTTGTTGCAGTATAAGTATTGTAGCATATTGAGGAAATGATAGCGTGAGATTCAGTATTCAAGCCTCTATAAAGATAGATTGCCCAATGCCACAGGCAATATAGGCAATATAATATGTTATATGGACATTCAGTGAGCGGCCGCTGTAGACTTGCTCAAGTCTTTGATTATGAACATTCATTAAATGATTAATCGAAATCGGAATACAATTCATTATAGCATGTGTCCTTCTCTGACTGGCCCATGTGTCACTCAGAAGGGGTGGAGGGATAGGATACAGGGACTGAGGCTAGTCTACGGCCGCTGGTACGTTAGCATAATCATCGACCTCTTCTCGACAGGAGCCCTTATTAGGCCGCTGCTGATAAGCTGATTAAATAAGAAATGGGAGTATAAAAACGATGGAGCAGCCATATGATTACACGTGGCATCTGGTCTCATTCATTCTCAATATGACGAACTCCACTTATTGTTGTTCATAGAAGGTGTCTACCCGCTATACCATAGCTTGATTGGATATATGCAGTAGCTGTAGAAATCGAAAGGATATTCGAATATATCGGAACGATATTCGGAATATGAAATAACTTTTCATGTAGCTATGATATATTAAGTTCCTAATTTTGGTGTATCCTGTATATATGAGCCCAAGGGAGAGCAGTTCATCTGAATGGTATATAGAACCTCTCGAACAGCTCAATGCATATCAATCCGATATGTCCTCCAAGTCATTGCAACGAGATGCTGATAACCACAAGTGATGATTTATACCCTTTTTAGGCCAGTCCAAAAAAAACCCAATGCAAATGAGGATATTTGGAAATGGTGTATGTTAATTGACGAGTTATCAGTAAGACTATAGGTCCGTGCCCACGGGTCGTCAGGATTATAATCATAGAATCGGCGGTAGTGGTGTCATGCCTCCTGTCATTTGCTAACCCAAGTACCTATGTGTATATGGATATCCTCTATGTGGCATTTGTAGTATTACAATACCTTACCCTCATCTCCTCTGTCGCAAAATGGAGTGTATATTCTTCGATATTTAATTGCATATATATTTTGCAATAAAAACGTTTGAAGTCAGTTTTTGAACTTGACGAACTACCTCGATACAGGAGGTGAATATGTAGGCCAGACATCTCCCAACCATTCCTAGCGTAACATAGATCTTCGAATCTATTCACTATAGAAGTGTCCGGTCCTACCGGGATCGCCCCACAGGTGCGTTTAGATTATGAAGAGATCACCCAGACCAACAGTGTGAGATCGATATTACACGGTCATTGTTTCGGTAGGCGACTGAGAGCATGCCAGACTGAACGGTGTTTTCAAAGTCAGGGGGAACATTGAACCCCTATTCAATCAAAAAACAGAGTAACTGGAGTTATCAGTTTGGACAATTTAATGTCCAATACGACCATAGCAAACATATAGGATGTCACACGAATGGCCCCGAGACAAATGTTCGATTCAAATAAGGCGATATCAGGAAACCTTTAAGACTTCCCATTGAATAGGCAAGTTCTGTAACGTTTATACCATGTGGCTTGATATGCTTCTTATAGAGAAAATCTGTAAGCTCTGATATTCAAATCAATTTGGTATTGGTTCGATTATTGGATCCCATTATTTGAAATGGAGTGCAGTGAAAGAAGGATCTATTCCCCTATATCAAAAAGAAGAAACCGACAAGTTTTGGTAAAAGAGTAGTTACACAAATCGATATCAATGAAGCGAAGCCGAGTACATATCGTGCAGTGTTCAATTGAGTTGGAGAACAACAACTTTGACTGAAACGACTTGCTTTCTGTATTTATTTCACCATTGTACACACATAAAAGAACGGATGGCACACTGGATATATGACATCATAGACCATAGAGAACGGGCTGTGATACTCATAGGAGCATGGAGAATGAGTTACCAATGTTAAGCCTATGGGACAAAAATACCAGGTTGAGATAATCATTTGTTCCTGGTCGCTCAGTCTATTAGATAAACTGTTATATCAGCATCAGTCTCGATCAAAAATAAAAACTGGAGGCAGGCATTGAAGCCAATTGTAAACTCCACCCAGCATGAATAACTGTTTGAAAATGGTGGGCGTACGCATGTCAATTTCGGGACCGATTCCAACGTTGATGTATCTTCTAAAAACATAATAATGGACCAATAATCTAAACACGTGCCAATAGCTATGTACATGACTATGTCTGTTAGCCTGGCATGTAAATATGTACCACGCTATGTGCTGAATCTCGTGACACCAGATCGATTGCCATTTTCGCTGCCCCTCTGGCTGAATAGGATGATGAAAGGTCAGCCAACTATTGAACAATATATGCACACATAGATAAAACCCAGAGTTATCCTTTGAAACAGACGAGTAATCATCTCTAACAGATGACTTTAAAACCCACAATGAATTAGTCCAGCGCCATCGGAATAATTAACACTAGTGACCTTGAATCAAACACTAATGAGGCGACGGCGGATAAGAGGTAGATAGGCATTTGCTATAGATCCCACGTATAGTCTCCCGGTATATAAGCTTTCGGGTAGTAACTGCCACTTGAGAGGAGCCCTAAGAATATATGGAGACATGGTTAGAGTGCTTGAATGAAATCTGTTTCACGTTGTTTTGGTCGGAAATCTGAATATTTCCCACCAAAAAAGACTAACAAGGAACAGATGTAATTCAGACACACTCACTATGTCTCCTCATTATTACATACCTGGAAATAATTTAAAAAGCCAATATACAACAAATCACGTTTTACGGAGTGCACGAACTATTAATTGGTGCACAGTCTTCAGAACGGAATCCGTGCAGCTGGCCAGTGATAAGTGTGAGACATTCGTACACAGCTATATAATGATATGAATGAGGATTCGTCCACTATGGACATGGAGGCATTTAAGTTGCAATCACCAACACCATACTTGATAGCAAAAACGCCACAGTGTATAGGTTCAGACTTCATTGCACCACTGTTGACCCATAGACGCATTGTGTATACACATGAGATCTGTTGGCCGACAGACCTATATTCCGCTACAACAGGGAGCAGTCTATCATGGCAATAGTGATATCAAAAACGGGGCTGTGTGGTAACGGATGAAAAACGAGAAGGTCCTATATCCTGTAGCGCCAACACACATTTACGCGGGTTGTTATGTTTTCCCGCGGGTCACTCGCCTAGAAGGGGATTTTGTCGTCGTTTGTGTGTGTGTGTGTGTGTGTGTATGTGCGTGTGTGTGTCATCATCCTGGTCTCGCAAGGCCCGTTTCCATTGGCTGACGAAAACGGCGGAGATTTTTTTTAGTTAACTGGAAAGTCTGTCAGTGGTGCCATCGACTGTGCGTCGGTTTTGAAAAATCGGTGAGTGTAGTAGATTTCACTCAGTGACCAAGCTTTCACCCAGTGGTGGGTGGTGCTACATTGCATAATCTAAGCAGTAAAAGTTGTAAGTCATTTCACGAACTGGCTCGTTTCCATTGTCCGATTTTGGGTCAGCAGTGCCAAAAGTCTGTCGGTGGTTCCTGACTATAGATCGGTGATGGGAAATCGCCCAATGGAAACGGGCCTATACACAACATTGGTCATAAACCGATAATCAGATCTCCCCAATCAAAATACGAATTAGCATGGAGGATCCTGTAGCCTCGGCTAACCTGTCATCTGGTTTCGATATTAACGCTTTAAGCCTTGCACCCACTGCGCTTCCGATATGCCCCAATTGGCTTTACGATTAGCTTCTCGATTCAGATTAAATCAAATTTGATTGATTGGCCAAAGTATTAAGTATTCCTAATTGTAGTGTATCGGGAGGTGAATCGGCGGAAGTAGGTGCGGGTTTTAAGTAAAAATAAAGACTACGTTTTATTTTGTTTGTGTTTTCCACCATCATATCCAAATGTAGAAATGCCATAATTCTATGTTAAAACAAGTTAATTCTAATGCTTATGAAAGTCTCAGGTTTGGTCGATTCCCCTCTGGCGTCATCTGTTTGTAAAAGGCGTGCATGTTGTGCCGCGCATGGAGTGATTCATCGCTTTTATAATTTAGACTGTAGCATTCCGGAAGCACCAAAGTCTGTTTACCCAACTGGCAGTATCCGCGTTGTTGTTTGATGAGGAGAGAAATGGTACTGTTTGTCGGCCTGTTTTATTTTATTATTTAATATCCTCATGTAAAACAAAGGGTTTTCATATTTTCGCCGCCATTTAGATATCACAGAGTTTGTCTGTATGATCTATGATCAAATGTTGCACTACCTTGGATATCTCTAATTCATTCAAAATCGTAACATATGAATATACATGTACCTTCACATTCTACACATATAATATGGCGAAATTCTGATAATAGAATTACATTGGTGTCATTGGGGTTGACTTTAATGAACGAAGTATACCATTGATTTTAAAGTAGATTAGTTTGCATGGAAATTCAATTTAGTTCCACCTTAATCTGCTGCTCATACCATATACAGACATCCCCTTACAGCCTAGATGCTTCCTGTTACATCCTAGAGGTGTTCCCACATAATGGACATTATCTCATCCCTTGTAAATTTTTGCTATAGGAATAACATTAAAGAATTATATGCAACTATCACCAACAGAAAGTGCCCATACTACGCCATGGTCATGGTAGAGTGATGCGAGATGAAGTCCTAACCGACTGGCCAATCAGCGGCCAGGATTTGTGAAAGAAGTCAAGACATCATACTTGACTTGCTTAAGCAATTTGAATTATTCTGATATCGTGATGCTATTTGATATCTATGAAAGGGGTGAGATAAATCCAGATCCGCACTTGAATCATAGAATGAAGGATACTCCACTTTATGGATGCTCTGTAATCATCACCCAGTACCATGACAATGACTGCCCATCCACACTTGTGGAGTATTATCATTTATATGATTCCCGATCCAGTTCTATACAATTCCCTCACACCTTAAATAGAGATGTCCCCACACTTGGACATACCCTCAACATCACTTGCGCCCTATGTACTTCTAATCACACAACTCTTCCTCTCACAAACTCTACATTTGTATACTTTCCGCCCCTTAACGCTTGTTCCCATTCATATTGCACGATGGCTGTCTTCCAACAGGAGCACCATCCTGTGACGATATGTTAATTCTAGGTGGGAACTCCCTCGAGGAAATCGGTGCTCCGATTTCTTCGATAATATTTTAGATTCTGCACATGAAAAAATGCGAATCCAAACAACTTTTGATCTTCTAACCCCATTGAATATGACTCGCAGATACAGAAAATGCTTGGGAAAACACCGCCGAATGCTGTATCATTCCCACTGTGCAACGTCAACCAGATTTTCCCCTCGCAGACGTAAAAGGGGGATGGGGAATGACACACCCTGAATTCTGGAGTGTCCTTTGGTGTCTGCTGTTTCAACGGTGCACCAACCTTGAATACTATTGCTCTCCGGTGTTAAATCTTATCTGGAATTCCAAAGTGCCATTCAGTCATCGGTTTGAATCACCGTCCTTAATGCTGCAACAGCGGCTTGCCCATACACCCACGCATTGGTCCCGAGAACTTCCTGTGACCTCCCTCTTCATGGTGCTATTAAGGAATACAGGTCATGGAGGCTCATCCATTTACAGTTATCCGCTAATGGACATAACTAGATGCTTGCGTTAAGTGCGTGGGGATAATTTCTGAGTGATTATAATCTCTGTATAGTGCTCTCCCCGTGCCTCTTGTTGACTCCGCAGTTCTTTGTATAGAATATGGTATGGTTAAAAGATATTTTCACCAACACCCAATGTTTATCAGACGGGTGTTGTAGTTGTACTTTGAGAAGGGGGTAGGGATACTGAAGTAAATAAATAAGTGCAGTGTGATTTACTTTATGCCTCCTGTCTGCAGAAACGTCAGTATGCAAGTGAAGTAGACCAAGCGACATATAGCAAGGTTTCCTTTAAATCACAGAAGTGTGCAGCTTCACAATTGGTATCATAAGAGCTCGAGGTCAATACTGTGCCAGGAATACTGCTGCTCAGGGTAGGCGATCCTGAGCCTCTACTAATTGCTAAAGTAACCGTAAAGAACGAGACTAAAGTAGAGGGTAATATTGAATGCAGAAGACCCCCCACCCACAAGCCCACACACTCTTCTTCCACCCACAGCAATGAGAGACCATTTTCTGTCACACTTCTCATAATCACTGAGACGTCCTGAAGTTCGAGAAGGAGAAAGGGTGAACCTAAACATTTTATCCCAAATAACACCAGATAACACCGGTAAATCAGGGTACCGGTAAGCATTTGGTTTTACTCTAATCGCTTTGATTATACCTCATACCCTGTAGTAGAATAAAGACGCTATCTTTTTATGAATCTGGAAAGTACAACCGCCAACAATATAAATGGGTATTCTTCCTTGCAAAACCCAACATGTAGTGTCGCTTATTGCATATTTACAATTAGACCATTTCTGTTTTGCGCAGATTTTAGTTCTTTCTGTCAAGCCTGTGATGTGGAGCGGTTTGCAGTATCATTCTACAATTAGTGATATTCAAATGATTAGAAAGTCGGAAAGACAAATACCTGGGCATGCTGAAATGAGTTGACTTTAGTATCCATAGTATAGGAAGTACCCATTGAGAATGTATGGGATTCAAATACAACTCTAGCCATTGTTTAAAAACCTTTAGAAAGCATATCCTTGCTATACGGATTCAAATCCGTGGTATACGGCCTGAAAGCCATGGTATACTGGAAAATACTCCCTTTGCGCAATAGAGCAAAAAAGATAGTCCCTATTGTTATAACCTTTGATATGGCAATTCCTGGGTTTAACTTATTAGACAGAAGGGATAATAGATACTACAAACTATGGTTTTGTGGACATGTGGTTCTGTAAACCACTATTGACCTGGTTATAAACTTGCTAATGCTCGTGTATTACAACGTGTCAACCCCTTGTGGTTTACGACCGTCTGTCCACAAAACCATTTATTATTGTTTATATCCTCAACATATATAAAAGTAGATTCAGTCCACGGAAGTGTACTGGCTAATTCGAAACGCAAACTTCTGCGACAGCTCATTATTTCTTTGGTCTACTCTGAGCTACTCTCAACAGGTGAAGTTGAGGTGGTTCTGTCCTCAGAAGGGAGTATTTTGTCCATGTTCAAAGGTGGATCTCCTCTGTCTGATGTATTTATAGCCGAGTTCCAATAACATCTCGTCGTGACCTATATCCGGCTAACCATTGGCGGAAACAATGAGACTCCGTGGCCCATTTCTCGTATGAATCCTGGAGACATTCTATCTGTTTACTCTATTATTTCAGCTGATCAGGCCACCTTAAGTATTTGTCTCATGAAAAACATGTTTTTGTCAATGTTTCTATTTTAAATCTAATTAGAATTTTGTTTTGGCCATGAAGTCAGGTTTTTTGGTAAATACATGTGTATACTTATAATAGAGATGTGTCTATACTGTGAATAGAATTTCTCCTGCGTGATATAACTAAACCAGGGAATTTAAATCAGAAAGATAACTTTGCCGAAATATATCACGATTCTATCCAATCAGTAATGTTTGTGTCTGTAGTGCATGGGAGACTTTTATAGATTTCCAGAGGTATTATTAATGTTTTCTATCTATATCTGTTATGGCATTTTCTACCAGAGAGAAGGGTTATGCATTCGCTCTATATAGCAATCAGTATTTTTTTTATTCAAGGTGCTTTCAAGAGATTAGCATACTATGAAATGAAGCGTTCTTTTATGTAAATTTGGACATGAGTTACTAAAATCACAAGTACAATTAAGATACCGAATGATAAGAAGGAACTGTATCGCGATCAGTAGAGACACGAGAATCTTTTTACTAATCCCACGAGACAAAGTCGAGTGAAATTATGTAGCAAACCAAAATGAATGGCATATTTTCAGTGGCTGTTGATCGAGTGGGGTTCAGATTTTATCTGATCACTGACCAATTGGCTAACATTTGTGACATCCCCCATGGAGTAATTTCCTGCAATACTCCAAGTGCGTTGAGTACGATTCCCCAATGTTAAGTCTATGGGGTAAAATATCAGGGGTGGGATAAATGACATTGCCCACGACCAGTCAAATAGTTTAGACATATTCATCATTCGGAGAGTAGTTCAAATGAGTCCAACTAGATTTGCGATTCATTAATTTAGACCTATTGCTCGAGGATTACTGGCGCCGATCAAATATCAATCAGTTCGAGATCAATTCATTCAGTGCCGAGGCATAATTTCCGGTTACAGGAATTTACAGGACCTGTAGGGTCAGAGGTTTTTCATTAAAGACGTATTGAGATATCCCTATCAATGAGATGGCCAAAATATCATGGTAATGTTATCATTTATCCATCGTGTTAATAACCAAAGAAACACTGCCAAATGTTACAGAAAAGAACACATATTGGTCCTCGGCGATAGCTTAGAAAGAAACTCCAGCTTCCCTAATTTGATACTACTCCGGAGTGAAGCTCTATTACTGCTGGGTATCCTTGTGGAAATACCTGTTTCCATGGTAGCGAGGTGGGATAAAGCCCGTATCTATTGGCCGACTATTCGCCACCGATCTGCAGTAGGTAAACACCGACGCCAGATCGGTTAATGGAAACAGGCATGCAGAGAAGTGTTTACATATTAATTGTGCATAGATTATGCAATGAGGCCACTACTGAACGAATAAAATCGGTATGAACTGGGAGTAGGCCTACATGTCAAATGCAGCAGATACAAGAAACACACTGTACCCTCACAGGATTTTTAGAGACCAATGTGCAGTAATTTGCCACTACCGACCGACTATTAGGAGAACTCAATAAATCGGTGCCGTTTTTGTCGGCCAGTGGAAACGGGCTCACATGCACCTACGAGATGCTTGGAAGGTGCTGTGAGCTGATGAGGATGCACTCTAAGGTCATGTGATCTGAGCGGCGCAGCCAGGACTCATTTTATGGGTTTTCTTGGGTTGGGTCGTCTGCTCTTCAAACCCAGTGATTATATCTCATAGTGTACAGTGCACCTCATTCATTTTAAGTCAATGATTCCTGATTCATCAGGCTTCAAGCTCGGGGATTTTGAAATCATCTATTGAGCATTATGACGACTAATTTCTGCTAGTTTCACATTTTACTACCTTCTAGGAAAGATTCTACAGTGGTTCCCTGAAATCAAATTATCCCTTTCAAATTTCTGTTTTGATAAAATTGCATTTCAGTACAAATGATCCGCAATAAATACATATAAGAACACCTGGACTGATGTACACATAGAGAACAGATAATGAGCAAGATGAATACTAAGTTTGTAGTGAATCATGAAAAACTGTCTGAGATCTAAAAGGTAAATCTGAGCATTGACTTGAGGTTGAAGACTCGTTGATGATTTGTTAATCGAGTATTCAATATCGATTTGGTTTTATATTTTTCTAGCTTCTAGTAACTTCTACACTTCTCTTGGTATAGTTGTCCTATTTTCTATCCATACAGGGTACATCCAGCGACTCCATAGACCTGGAAACAGGCTGGTGTTTGCTCATTGCATAGAGCTTCCCGAACTCAAGCTTAATCAAGCCAGTAAGTACACCCTACAAAATGTTACTTTAACAAGGCCTTTACCTACAGTGTGGCTCTAGAAAATGATATAGTGAAACTAATGTATGTTTATCATTTATTTTGTGTTTCAAATTTAGGATGTATACAATGCCACTAGTCCTGTCCAAATTGAGTACATTCTATGGATGGCCGTATTGGCTAAAAGTATAGAAGTCAGACCTCTAACGATAGTCCTAGAATAAGGCTTGAAATTTAGATCCATTATACAATGTGTTAGATCAATTTTCCGTGATCTTCATCTTATAGTTATAGTATCAGGGTGGTGATACAGGCGCTAAACTAATACAAGCCAATTTGGGATAGGCTACTTACAATTCTGAGCCATAGGATCCCCTGAAACGACCCCATGCAATGATATTAAAGTGGTATGTTTTGTCGGGTTACAGGGAGCATGCACATGTCTCCCGGGGTGCTAGCAGGAATGTGGAAGGAGGAGGAGGTCAAGACTAAGGCCCTGGAGGAAAAGATAAAGGATCTTCTCAAGGAGAAAGGGGTAGGTACATTGATTTCCAAGTCATGATTCTCCAATGAAATACATGCCACGCCTTCTTGTCCAAAGGTCTTTCATATCTTCATTTCTTATCATTTCTGTTATAGTTTTATATTATGCAATTATTGCTGTACGTGTTTCACAACATTGTTGCCGACGTATTTCTCTAAAACCTGTGTAATTAAGTGTACATTATTGTCATCTGAAGTTTATGACAACCGCTCCCAGATCATCTATCCCTAGGTGTATGTCCGCACATGTATGAATTCGCATTTGTTTTTTATTCTGTATATATTTAGGGTGGTAAAGTATGGTATTATTAGACTCATCAACTGTTACTAGATAGAAATGTGCAAGGCACATGGGCCGATTGCAACTGGCATCATACCTCTACCTTTTATGGGTATGTCGCGATCAATGAAGCCTTTACGAATATTTTGTATTGGTTACTATATCAGGTCTATTAAACTGAAAAAAATGCAAATATAGTGGTTTATAAATCTCGTTCATTTATTTGCAGCTTTCTGGCATCCTACGGACAGCCACTGGAAAGCCAGGTGAGGTTATCGTTCGGATAGCCGAGGAGGAAGGTGCGCACATGATCATCTCAGGAACAAGAGGCATGGGAAAGGTTAGTCTTCAACCTATGAGCAACGTCCCTCATTGGTGTAGTGGTCTAGTGAAACTACGGCATTTTTAAGCCTAACCCAACTCAAATTGCAATAGATTTTTTTCTTCACAATACATCTCAGGGAGGTCCCCAGAACATCATACTAAAAATCTAACAAATTCCTCTTTGGGGAAATATGCTGAATTTGCAAAAATCTAATTTAACTTCTGAAACGCCTACAGTTTTGTAAACTCACAACTTCTAGACAACATTTTTAGTGGTAAATGTGACATGGGTAAGAGCAGGCTTTATACGTAGGACATACGTCCACATGTATTTATATAGAACGACCTGACCATGCTGTGCATGCTACAAATCGAGATGGGGAATTGTTGTTTTTAACGGAACGAGGCCCAAGGCCGGGTTCCATAAATAACATCAATTCCCATCGAGTTTTGTAGCATGTATAAGCATGGTGGGTCGTTATATATTTATTATATACCCAAATCAAACTTGCCATATATTGGCATAGAAGACATGTCAGCGTGAAAGCCTACATACTACTGATATTTCAACCTGTGCAGTATAACAGTGTACTGCACAGGGTTCATTATACAATTTATACTGCATAGGGAGCAGCAGTACGTAATTATCAAATAAACTGCATGGGTATATAATAAATAACGATATAATCTCTAATTAAGAATGTGCTTATGTTTGTATCCTGCAGATGCGCCGCACTATTCTGGGCAGTGTGTCTGACTACCTGGTGCACCACGCTCACTGCCCAGTGGTCGTCTGCCGACACCCGGACACCATCAAGAAGAGGCGACCCTCCGGAGATGGCAAACGTTCCCGCAACACTTCAGGAGACTCGTCCAAGGGGTCTCGCCCTCCATCACGCGCTATGTCCCTGAATAGCGACAATGAAAACTGAAACAAGGGTGTTCCCAACAAAAGCAAGCTATCCAAGAGGCTGATTGGCTGAATATGACAAGGTTGAACGAACATAGTGTATCTGGTACGGGAGAAGTATAGTGGAACAGGCGTCGATATTAGCGGCTGAAAACTGAACAGCTGATTCATTGCAGTATTTTTATTTGGTAAAAGGCATCTCCTCTCCAGATAATTCTTATTTAGTGATTATGTTTCTATGGCCAGTTCTATGGTGGAAATGGTATTTTCAGCATTGTTTGAAGATAATGCCGATATGATTGTTAAGCCAAAAATAGATTAGGCTTCAAAAAATATTCACAAATTTCCAAATGCACCAAGAATGAATTGAATCTAGTTTACCAAACTATATATTTACTGTATTCTGTTGAAAAGTCATCATGCTTATGGATTCTCTGTGTCTTCTGGTATTCCATTTTACCGCAAGCTACGACATGCCAAAAATGGCTTTTACCCATACAATATCAGACAAAACCCTTTTCTACGCAGCTACCCACAAAACCCTCAGCAGTATTCCGTATGAACATTGTATACAATGTTGATGGTCATCCATTGGTGGAATCACACATTCAGACTCATTGGCCAATGCAGATTGAGATAAAGGAAAACGTTATAAAGAAATAATAATGTGCAGGAAAGCCTATTTGGTACAACAGGCGAACGCTATGACAAATATGCACTGTCGTTCTCACTGCATAAAAGAACAGATGAATTGTGGTACATGAACTTTTATGAGGGAAGTTTTATTGAGGCATTCGGTATTGTCCATGGAGATAAATATTCTTCTCTGTCATATATCATAGACTATGTGCGATGCATGATCATCGGTCATCTCATAGACATAATCCATATGAGAAGACATACAATAGGGGACTACTGTCTGCTGTGAAATGGAACCATATATAAAAACTGCATGAAAGCAGAGTTGACAGATCTCCTTGTATAAAAAAAGATGCTATAAACCGAGCCTCATTCACGCCAATAGAACAGTGGTTTGAACCTTCCCCTAGACCCAGACCCCATTTCATGGTCGACACAGACATGTTTTCTCGGCATCTCAGAGGCAGCACATTGCCCATGAAAAATAAAGTTGATCCCAACTGACATCTCTGAAATCTAAAGTGAATCTCCACTACCTAACCCATAAGACCCTAGTAGCAGGTCACTACTATTCCTTTCCATCATATATGAAATATTCTCGCGCATGAGAATTTAAGATCACTATTTATTACCAGTGTGTTTTACCAACGAAGCCTTTCTAGTTCAAGCTTACAGTGGTGGCTTCATGGGACAAGTCGGTATTTCATATCGATGGCTCCATCTTTGAGGATTTAGAACCAGAACCAACCTATTGTGAGCGCATCCTGGCAACATACAGAGGAAGAATGTTTGCTAGTAAATCCTGGGAATCCGCTAAGATAATAGATGCGTATAAGATATCTCCACCCTGAGCTTGTGTTGCAATTCGCAGTCAGGCGTGCCTAAATGTGTTTATTTATATTCAGTAAAGTTCATGAAAAGGCTCATGGCGATCATATTACTAAACCAGCAAGCTTGCTGTTGTGTATGTAGCGAGTGATTGAAAATAAAATGAAATAAAAATAAAACAAGTATATTGCCTATGGAAATGTGCGGTTGTTGCTGTAGTGTCCAGTCCATTCACTACTTCATTAATGTGCATGCAATCAGTCAAGGGTGGAGATGCGCTTTAAAAGTTATAATTCTCTATGACCAGTATAGATAGTGTAGCCATGTGAACGCTTGTGTAGTGTATAGGCCCCATTGTTATTTGTTTATTTGCTTTTCCGATATTTATCTTTGAAAGTCTGCGGACCAAGGGAGAAATAGTGATATTTTGCACAATAGAAACCGATAGATGTATAAACCAAGGAACCCTTTGATGTCGTCACCTTGTTAGGATCTGTGACTCCAATATGCCATACACTGTATTCTCGGGAGAATGCTTGCATATTATATTATATGTATTATTTATCTTACCATGAAATGCCTGCAGCCAGATAGGGTGCAGAGATAAACATATTTGGATGGCATGACAGAGAATTCATTTCATACAAAATCTAAATCATTGAGCTGTATCCCGAGAGAACCTGACCTATTTTTGTGTATTTGAAGGCCCTCGAGTGATATATTAGTGTGTTGTATACTTTTCTATTCTATGTTAATTCAAAATATGAGGAAACCTGTAGCCTTAAGAATGAGAACGTGACAAATGTAATAAAATGCTTTAAGTGTTTGGGTATTTGTCTTGTCATTTGTTGGCATATTAACGAGTTGGGAAAAGAAAGGGTTTCCGCTTTTGTCTCTATCATGAATAACAAAACCAACCAAGCAATGTTTAGGCTTACCCCCAACAATTCCGATATTGCCTTACGATTGACTTCCTGGCAAAAAAAAGATTTTATCATGAGGTCAGACAAAATCGGGGCAGTGGAATAGGTTTCTGCGATTGACTCTACGATAGCTCATGATTGGCCACTAATAGGCTGCGATTGAAAATGTAAATCGTAGAGCTGCTGATAAATTCCAACATGTCGAATTTTTCGTAGCCTATAATAGTCTATTGTAGGCGATTTAACAGGAAAATATCTGTTGTTGGTGAAATACTTTGCTAAGAATTTTGAAATTCTCGTAACAAGGTAGAGGACATATAAATATAAAATCTACGTGAATATGATATCATTTGATTAAGTCTAAGGGTCTGAAAATAATAGTTTCATAACAGAATTCTGATTCTACCCATGTTCTACTACAGTTTTATTTTTCAATATGATTATTTTAGTGTCGGAAAATAATATCATAATATGTTAGAAATATCTCTAAAAGATTAATCAGATTCATTCAAAGTTTCCAAAATTATAAGGTATTTCAATATCAATACTCTTCCTTAGATCTAAAATTGATACAACGGCTTGCCATCCGTGAGTCATGCTTGTGCCTTCGGTTGGTACACCATTGATTGAAGAAACCAGCTTGTGTTATGGAAGGCCGATTAGCCAACAAATGCTTGTGAATAGACCAATATGGGATACTAAATAATGAAATGTAAATAACAAACTGTTTATCGTACGCTCTAAAAATTAGAATGGTGACGATATTAGCTTAACAACAAACTACTTATAGGTCGAGCCACGGCATTTTATCTTTACAAAATGCCAGTTCGGTTTGTTATTGCGTGAATCAGCCTTCCATAGTAACTGCACTTAGTTCAAAGTTCCGACACTAGGTGTTTTCAACATGGCGAAGAAACGTGGTGGACCAGGGTAGGTTTCTGTTTCTCGTGATTAACTAGAATTGTCAGGTGTTGCGTTTCTTAGAAATGTAAATAACTCGTTAGTTTTGAATTGACAAACATAATGATAATGACTATAGATCGAACCAAAGTCCAAACAACTGAGGGTAGTATGGCCGCATGGTACTGGGCGAAAATAGAGGAAGTTATCATTACCAGCGATGAAAGCCAACTTTGGGGCAATCCATAAAGTATGTACGCAGGATTTCCGAATTTGTCTATCTCCACCCCCTCCCGATCTTGTACACAACCGGACAAAGAAGAAGCATACGCAAAACTTCCGATTTGTTTACCAACCACCCCCTCCCCTACCCCCTCATGGTGGATGGCCCCTCCACCATGATGATTTGGTGAATTTGTTTAGTGCTCACTTGTTTTGTTTTCTATGTTTGGTCAGTTAAAAACTGTATTAAGTCCAGCTCTCTTTAAACATATTCGAGAACTTCTTCGTGAATACGGTTATCATGGAGATCAAATATGCTGGCAGTCAGGTATATCAAAATTTTAAATGTTGAATAAGGAATCTTATTCGGATTCAAGTTTGATTGGAATAACACCATTTGTAAGTACCTAGCTTGTTTTCTAGTTCCAGACCATTTTAAATGGATATAATGGAGAGCAGTTTCTTAAACGTTGATCAGTTCTTCTATTTTTAATTCAATTGAATTTCATTATTAAACTCAGATTGTTTCATACAGGATAGATATTACATTATAAATGACATTGTATAAAGATATTATCTCACCCCTGATATTTTTGCCCCGTAGGCTTAACATTAGGAACTCGTTCTCCATACCCCTACAAGTATTGCAGTCTGTTCTCCATGATCTATATCCTGTATGTTCTCCATTCTCTTAGTGTGTACAGGGTTGAGATAAATACAGAAAACAATTCGTTTTGGTCAAAGACATGTTTTTCCAACTCATTTGAATGTGACACGATATTGACTTGGCTGTCACCTCGTGGCTATCACCCCGCATCAAACTCATTCTCTTTCTCAAATTTCTCAATTTTATTAACTCCAACTGATTCATGCAGTATGGAGATAATGTCATAACGGCCATTGTTTACAGCAAGGCAAACAAACATAGAAGTAGATATAGATACAAAATAAATAAAACTATCGACAATTAAAAAGTATTGCAAACACAAAAACACAGGTATATAATACAAGGGCTATAATGCATGTATATTTGTTCAAATTTCTACGTCGGGTTTGTACGTAAAGACCTCTATTCCCTTTGGCGTAAAAAATTTAATGCATGTATACTTAGTCATATAGATTCCTAAGCATCTTATGGGACAGCCAATGCCCTTCTCAGAAATTAACTGATGTTAAATGTGATTTTTTACTTTGTCAGATTTCAAGAGAGTGACTAGCTTGTATATGCTGGGTCTAATCACACATTCTGATCAAACACGATGCACTAATAGGAAATTATTTCAATACATATCAGCATGTCTTCTTAACATCCATAGCAAAACGACCTCAGTTTCAAAGACACAAGAAAATACCAAAGAAGAGTCCAAAATGAAGGCCAAGAATGCAAAAGGAAAGAAGAAAAAGTCAATGGTCGCACCCCAGCAGAATGGAAATGAAATGGAGGTTGAAGACACTACACACAAAGTCAAGTCAGTTGCTATTTCACTATTACCCACTTTGTATTTTACTGACATTGTATTCATATATTTTTGAGGAAGTTCCCTATTTACATTATATCTGTTTCTCACCCAAATTGAGCCACGGAATTTCTAATATGCACGTATATAGGGATTCTTGCATTTGTCTATTTACCAGACAACTGTTAGTGACCGCACTGGAAAAAGTCAATGCCACGTTCAATATATATATATATTTCACAAAGTGTTTATTGACAAATACCGTCACCACGCATGCGGTGTTTTTCAGATAGTCATATAAAAATCCTATATACAAATCATTGGGCATACAGTCCCTGCGTCATTGCAATAATACTGCAAAGTTTCTTATTAAACAGAAGATATTTCTATCATTCATCTATTGATAAATTTAGTCATATTTGTATATATTTGAATTTCATTTATCCTTTCCATCTATAACTATCTTACTATACATCCATTTTCGATAAGTACTCTGTATACCAGAAATGTGGAAGTGAATGGGCGTTTTATTTTGTATTTATAGTATTATTTCATTGACGTGACGGTTATGCTTTTCAATAATTGGGAATTGCAAGATGATATCCCTTTCGACCCCACCATCTGTGTCTAAATATTCTTAACGTTCTCTCTCTCTGCCTTCTAGGAGTAAAAATTCCATCTCCCAACATAAAAATTCACTTGATAAACTGAAAGACCAAGATCCGGAGTTCTACAAGTTTCTCCAGAAGGAGGATGCGGGTCTGTTGGACTTTGACGACAGCTCCGGTGAGGAGGACGACTTGGACGAGAGTGACGTGGATGAGGACGAGGGCGAGGGCGAGGGCGAGGCGGGGGACGAGGGAGGCTACGTCCACAAACCACCCGCCAAATTAGAGGTAGCTCTCCAAACATTTATTTGACAAAAGAAAAATCTAATATGTTCTTTCTAGAATTAAAAAAAACAAAAACGATTGAAGGTAACATCGCAGTTTTGTTTGGATGTTGCGTTGTTTGCTAAAATCTAAAGAAAATGTCATTTTATTAGACAATAACATGTCTTGTAAAATACAGGCGGTCGACCTTCACATCTATCCAGGGAAGAAATCTTGACAGATTTTTGTTTTGAAGGTTAGAACACCAAAGGGTAATTCCACCAAATTTATTTAGACACTCGTCCGGCATATACCCTGCATGATCCGTGCCTTGCCCGTTATCTGAGCGGCATTTTTAGGGCGTATTCCGCCGGGTAGGCTGATTTGCGCAGTGTTAATGCTTGTCAGACATACATGTATATAGAATCTGTATGGTGGAGCAGGCTATTTTCTCACTGCCAGCAACTGTACGGCCAAAATCTATTAAAAGCTGATAAAATGGCTTTTGCCTGTTACCTGCCAGTGGCGCCCGTACAGCATTAAATGGGCCTCTATAAGCATGTTGGGAATATGCCTGGTGAAGTTGAAATACACCCTCATGTCTATAATTCTACCTTGTCTGTTTTTTAAGGTTGCTAGTGATGACAGTAACCCAGAAGACAGTGACGATGAAGAACTAGAAAAAAAGAAAAAGAAAAAAGAAAAGGTTCGCGGAACAGCCATTCTGGTCACTCCCAAGATGATCAACGAGTGGTCCAAAGCTTTACAGGTACGTCATCCGTACGATATCTTTACGTTAAATGGCGAAACGGTGCGTATTTATAGTATATACGGCATACGTATTAACAGTATATACGGCATACGGTATATAGTAATTGATAATACGTTTATTCAACTCTCCGGTGATCTGAGTGTGGTTGAACCTGTATGTAGCAGGTTGTGTAAATGATTGATAGCTTTCCTCCTAACTTTAAAAAGAAAGAATGGAAATAGATCTTTACAAGAGAGGACAGATGGGTGTTACAGAAAAGTTGTCTTTCTAGGAGTCCGCGTCAATAGCAGCCATGCGAGATTCTATCGCTGCCTTCAAAGCTGCCGTCCACGAAACTGGCACAGAGGACAGCACAGAAAGCTCAAAGTTCAAGGTGGAGGGAAGCACTGGTAAGCAACTGGACATCCTAAATATCTCTCTTATTGCACTATGCGGAAAAGTAGGGGGAAAATCACAATTTGGATGACATTCTATTCATTGTGCCGTTGTGAATAAATTCAAAGAACTGAATAAAGGTCCCACCCTGTAGTCGTAAAACAAAGAAATGTGTACGTCACCGGGAAATGTAAGTAATTAATCATCAGCTGAATCGTATGGAGCGATCAACGTCGGTACAGTTTGTTTTTATGAGTAGTTAATTAGATATCAATTATGTACAATAAAGATATTTGATTAAAAATGAGGCAAAAACACTTCTGTACCCAACCGATGCAATGAAAACACTAAAAAAATACAATTAAGATATTATAAATGAACAATGGTCCCAACAGTGCCATACAGGATAGACATCCAAACATTGTGTACCACAGAAACAAAAAAGACACAGAACCACTGTATTGTAAAGTATTTGGAGAGAATTCCCTCCTTGGGTTCAGTACAACACTGGGAAACAACCCCTAGATCAGAAATAAACCTATGTCATTAATCTGATAAATCTTTATAGTGGTAGCACTGGCTTGGGTTACCATGGCACTGGTATGAACATCAATTTGAGAATTGAGAAATATTGCTGGGGCGTACAGAAATTAGTCCGCCGTATTGACACTAGGTAGCGCCACGATGCTGTCATGGCCCTGGTTGTAGTCCAGATGGCGCCACTGTAGCACAGCTTCAACTACTGCATCTTTTCCTTACCCTTACGTCTGCTAAGTAAGCCTATGGTCTAAATCAACCCCTTCGATATCCTTAATTAATACATTTATACCACAAGAAAAGGTCCCCTAATGTCTATAATGCATTTATCAAGATTTTATGGTAAATACATGTTCTAAACACCACTTTTAAGGTGACTACAAAGGTACGGCTATATAAACTTGGTGCGGTAGAGGGTTTGATGTGAAGGTAATGCTTGCTCTAGGGGCGACACACTGAGCACTTGTTGCTCGTATTCCGCCCTTGGGAAGGTCTGAGACAGGAGTCGGTTTAGGACCTAGCAGGTCTCCTCCCTGCTGGGAGGGTGGGGCAACCAGACACGGCCCAGTGCCCGGCGACTTTGGTGCGGGAAGCCGTGCGACCTCCGGGGTCGCCGGCCGATGCCTGTCGGGCCCTGTGGGTGGGAAGTACTCACGGCTGGCACAGAAAGTACAATCTGCAAGGTGGCGCCGCGCGCGTCATAACTCAATTCAGACTACTCTACCTCCACGAAATCTTTTGTTTCGGTTTTAATTAACTTCTGATTAAATCCAAATACATATCAGGATATTGAATTATCTTAGGTATGATTATGTGTTTATATGTATTTAGATATTCTAGACGTGGCAAAAACACCTCATAAGCACGCCGATGCAAAAAAAAAATTGTGATTATATATTTTATTTTAATTATTTTATGAGCTAAACTGATTTACCTTTATGTAAGTTGTACTGGTATTCAGATGAAAAACTCAAATTTCAACTGAAGAAGCTCAATTTAATTAAGGAAAAAAGTCATTACAAGGACTTTGATACAACTGTACAAAAATCAATGTACCCTAGGTTCAATTTGAACACCAACCATTGAAAACATGACTGTGTCTGGGTTGGTTTAATTTTTCTGCAAATCTCAACCTTAATTTTTCTACTATCCAAGGGTCAATAACCACGTCTAAAAAATCATGGATAAGATTATGATATTGCTTTAAAAAATGAATGAGTGTCTGATATGTTAGGTTTATGTCCTACTTTATACAATGTATACATATCTGAATATTCAGATGAACTAATATTAATGACAATGCTCTTAGGCCACTGGAGCCTACCGAAGATAGGGTTTAGTAACCCTTGTTGTAACTCCAGTATGAATAATGTAGTAAACACGAGAACGCCGGAAATATGGTGTTAACAGAAGCCTTTATTGGTACGGCTCACAACTCTCGGATATAAAACTCAACACTACAGATATAATCCCTATAGTTTCCTAGATGTAAACCTTTAAATAAACGTTTTTTTAATGTCACTAATGAATTTGATCTCTGGTGCAGTGTTCAACGCGGTGGTACGGCTGTGTCTGACAGACCTGCTCCCTGCCTTCACGCGCTTCCTGAAGCTCCCGGAACAGAAGGACCCCAACAAACCAGTGCTGCCCTCTACGGCGCCCCGGTGGAGCAGGATCCGGGTGCTGGTGAAGACCTACCTGACGGACCTGCTTCAGGTAAGTCGTGCTGTGAGGTGTCCCTCAGAGCCCGCTTCTAGCTCTACTTTTATACCATTCAGAATACATGTACTTGTATGGTCATATCTCTTTACCATCACAGCGATATTAAAGTCTGTTATTTTTATATAAGTGCCATTAAGCACGATATGTTTTCTGATTCCTAACCATCAGTGGTAGATTTACTGCTATATCAAAAGCCAATCCTTCTCATACAATGTCTATGTGGTGTAGTAAGTAAAAGAACTCTGACCTTGGTAAATGTGTAGGGGTGGGATTTCTACCTACATTCATCTCATAGATTCAGTCAAATCCAAAGTAAGTCTAATTGAACAAATTTGACGTTAAACTACCCTAACAAACAAACAAACAAATCTGATTCCTAACTTGAACATTAAGTTACTGATTACCATTAGTGATCACGAGCAGATTGTCTTAACAATTGGATGGGTAATAAATAAACATTTTAGAGTGTTAAATATTTACTGTAAGCGAGTTATAGAGAAAATTAAGCAAGTATTTCTAATATCTTATACAATCATTCGTCGACATATAACTGGCTTAGCAAATGATCATGATATGATCATTTTGATTCCATGTGGTAAACAGAACGTAAATGAGTAAACTATGACTGCAGCATTGCGGCTGATTGACTCGTATGCATATTTGATGATTTTTGTGACAGATGATGGCGCAGATCGGAGAGGCGGCTATTCTCAATGTTTTACTGAAACACACCCACCAGCTGTGTGCTTTCTACGTCTGTGCGCCCAAGCTCGCCCGCACTCTTCTGAAGGTGAGCACATAGACAATATCTCACCCCTGGTACAAGTTCAGTCATAGGAATAACATTGAAAGGTTATACACGACGATAACCCATGTAAAGTGCAAATACTACGCCATGGTCATGGCTGAGTGGTGTGAGTATCTTTAATAATTTTCAGGTTTTTGATAATATGGAGAAACAGTGAGTGTGTGTGAACTACATGTTCCTTGTTGCTTTTGGTCGGAACAGATTTCATTCAGGCACACTGACCATATAACAAATACAAAATTAACGATGGTTTTGTGGACAGGCAACCGTGAACTACGAGGTGTTGACGCCGTCAACCTCGAGTGATTTCCAGAGCCGCATGTCCACAAAACCATCGTTTGTTGCATATACTATCCATCTTTTCGAATAGATTAAACCCAGTTATTACCATATTAAAGGGTACACCAATAGGAGCTATTTCTTTGCTTTAATGCATAAAGGGACCATTTTCCAGCATACCATAGTTTTAAAGTCCGTATACCTGCCTTGGTCCTGTACTGAGGTGAAGGTAGATGGGTTTTTCTCACTGTTGTGTAAAACGTTGTGATCTGACAGAGAGGGATCGTCATCTGGAGCTCCGGCGAGGAGACGTCGCGGGTTCTCGCTTTCCTCATCGTCAACCGTATCACCCGCTACATGAAGGACCGCATGCTCGAGTTCACTCTCAAGGTGAGTACGATTCAGCCAATTACACTTCAACATCTGAGGATTAAAGGTTACTATGAGCTTGATTTTGCGGGAGTCGGGGATTCAATTAAAACAATTCTTGGCCTCTACAAAAAGACCCTTTTCAGAGACGTACCCTCGTATTACCTGTAATTCAAAAATATGATAGTTAACAGAATATCTATTATTAGCATTTAATTCTTGAAGAAAGCTGCTACACCAAAAGTCGAATTTCAGGATTATAGGGCAAAGATTCTAGGTAATAAACATTTTATTCCGTGCAGATTAATTTGGCGATTTTCTATTTGAAGCGGAATCGGTCTTGCCTTCCTATGCTAGAAGTAGAAATGATGTTCATATTGAAATCATAAGATTTTATTAGGTATGGATTAAAATATGGAAATTCTACATTGGTTTAGATAAATGTATGTTGTCGATATAGAATTTGACTGCTCAGGATAGGTCCTTCGAACTTCCGACTACTTCTACGAAATAAACGTCCAAAAGGTACAGCCCTGAAAAGTGTCTCGTGGTACATTAGATACTCACAGCTCTTCTTCTCCCTACTTTCAGAAAATGTACCTGGCTTACGTGAAGAACTGTAAGTTCACGTCGCCGAACACGCTTCCCTTGATCAACTTCATGCAGCGATCTCTGGTGGAGATCCTGGCCATGGACGTTCATCTGACGTATCAGTACGCGTTCGTCTACATCCGCCAGCTGGCCATTCACCTGCGGAATGCCATCACCATGAAGAAGAAGGTGCGTAGTCCTCCACCACTTTATATTGTAACGTCATTGTCATGAGGGTGGTCGCGTTGTGTCACTTCTTTTGAGTATGGGTTACTAAGAGACCGCATAGCAACTGGTTTGGATTTAACGGGTAACTTGTTATTTTCCAGGTAGCATATAGTGTGATAAGAATATTTTAAATATAAATGAATGTCAACCTTGATATCCGCTCCACGTAAAAGGTCTAGCCCATCATATCAGTTAAACATCCCTGTTACCCGAGGGCACTCATCAGTGTCCCAAGGCTCTCAAGAACCTTAATTCTCCTTCATACTTTTACCAAGGTAAGTACTAGGAAGGATAAAGATGATTAAGAGATACACCCTGATAATACACGTGGTATGTTTTTTACAGGAGAACAGCCAGGCGGTGTACAATTGGCAGTACATGCACAGTCTCCATCTTTGGGCTCGAGCGTTAGCAGAGCTGTGTCCTAACGAGGTGCTGGACCCTCTCATCTATCCGCTGACGCAGACCATCATCGGAACCATTAAGTACGTTCTCCAGGCCACCTCTGTCAGCATGAGATGCGGCGCTACACATACTTGACCCGTCAAAAATAGTTAAATCTGAAAAAACGTTTTCTGATATCTTATTTGGATCCAAAGATATTAAACTATTAATTCGACAATAAGTGATGAAATTATCATGAAGATAAAATAAGTATAATACCCGTGTAACTCACTCAAAAATACATTTATTCTTAAGATTCCACACAATATATCATGAATATTGCACGATGGCCAGAAATGTGAATTGTTGAATTTACATTGATGTTGGTCTTAAATGTCATCGATGATCTTGACTAACAGTACATAATGTGATATTTTAGGGAAACTTTTGTGATAATATAATAGAGGTGATGATAAACTTGAGATGTTGCAATAATTTGCTGTCGACTTCAGATTGGTACCAACGGCTCGCTACTACCCGCTGCGTTTCCATGGAGTGAAGTCACTGAACGTCTTGTCGTCTGCTACCAGCACCTTCATCCCTGTACTGCCTTTCCTCCTGGAGGTACGTGTTAGGTCTTACTGCCTGGTTAAAAGTGTGCTGTGAAAGTATATATCATTAGTATCTGATCATAATATATCACAACAGTGATTCAGACTGTTAGTCAGTCTCCCTCGTACACACGGTCCAATAAATCACGGCAGCTCAGGGTGAAATGATGTTCCCAGATCAAAATAAATCGTTTGAGTGGGATATGACACGAGCTATTTCACAACTCACTAAGTCCACTGCAAAATAGGTTTGAATCTGCTTCCACGGTAAGATTCTTAGAGACGGTTGTTGTAGTTATAAGTAGTTGTCACAAGTTTTATATACATTGTCGTGTCATAATTTTATATAGAAAGCCCTGATGTTGTTAAGATTTTGGATGTACCAATAGAAGACCATATTATTATATTCATTTGCATGGTACTCACTCTGAATTATTATGGCATAGTAAGGTCACTGAACGTCGTTGTTACACTTAAACTATACCGATCGTGAAAGATCCTATGTTTGAAAATTAAGGTATATACTTCAATTTAATTACAGGTTTTTGAACTAACAGACTTCAACAAGAAACACAAAAACCTTAGCTTCAAACCATTCAACTTCGCTGTCGTCCTTAAACTCTCTAACACCCAACTCAACGAGAAAGGATTTAGGGTAAGTCGCCAAAGAATAACTATTAGAGAAACATCTATTATTTTTACTGGCATAAGAGCCCTCCTCCCCCAACCACCATAATACTTTCCGTTTCTGATTCTTAGAAGCCGTCATAGTTAATTAAATTTCATTGAGTCAGTCTAGAAATGCGGCAAAACTTGTACCACATTCCCATTGTGTGAAATGTGAATTGAATTGAGGAATTGCATGAATTTGAGAACTGCACTAATTGTATGTGGTGTGTTTGTAGGACGGAGTCATTGACCAGATGTATGAGTTGCTCTTAGAGCAGTTCCACATCCATGCACACACAGTGAGCTTCCCGGAGCTTGCCCTGCCAGCCATCGTCCAGGTAAGTGACTCGCTGCTCCAGCAGTGGTAGATTTACCGCTTTATCAAAGGCCAGTCCTCCTCAGACCATGTCTATGAGGTGTGGTGAAAGGCCACCTTTCGCCTTCACCTACAGCAGCGGTATATATACTGCTTTATCAAAGCCCAGTCCTTATCATACCATGTTTATGTGTTATGGTGAAAAGCCACATTTTCCCCTCATCCTCAGTAATGGTAGATTTACTGCTATATTAAAGGGCAGTTCTTCTCATACCATGTCTTTGTGGTGTGGGAACTAAAAGTGCTCTCCCTTGGTAACTGTGTAGGGGTGAGATTTTTACCTAAAGTTCATCTTATAGACTTGATCACCACCAAACCAAAGTAAATCTAATAGAACATATCGGACGTTAAACTACCCAAACAACCAAACTCGTTGCTCATCCCTGATATTGAGGATTAACAGATTAGGAGCGGACATCAGATGCACTTCTCTCAGTATTATAAATGTCATCGTTTTATGCCCCAATGTCTTCTAGTTGAATATAATTTATTCCTATTTAAGAATTGTTAAACATACCTGCGATTTTTAAATCTTCCTGTGATTTGCTACAAAATAATATCCATTAGTAACGTATTCTTTGGTTACGAATTCTGAGGAGGCTAGTACAAACTTGATAATATAGAATATTCATGTTAGATGTTGAGACCACAAACCATAAGTGAGTTGGGGTATAGTTGACAGTTTTAATGAATATCCTTCATTGTTCATACAGTTCATCAGTTGAACTGTATGTGTATATAAATATAAAATATTCAAGCTCGGACGTAGTGAGTGAGTCCCGGTCATGTGTAATTAATAACAAAACAAAATGGAATGATTACAAGCCCAGTTCTGTGGTGGTTTCAGCTGAAGCAGTTTCTCAAACAATGCAAAGTGGCCAACTACACGAAACAGATGAAGCAGATCCTGGAGAAGGTGGAGGTGACGTGTAAGGTGATCACCCAGCGCCGTAAGACGGCCACCTTCAACCTGGCAGACGCCAAGGGAGTGGTACGTACTTACTCTGTAACCAGATGACAGTGTAACACGGAAACAGGGTTACTGTGGCTGTACGTGATAAATACGCGGTAAAATTGACGATAAAACGAGCCGAAGCCTGTTTCCGTACTATTATATACCTTAAATTAGCCATTTTGTATCGTCTCGTTTAGTCCTCTTTGCTCACATACCCCGTACGACACCTAAGTGTCATACGGATATAAATACGACATGGGTAGGAGCGAGCCGTATGTGTAGGATAAACTACCACAGGTATATAATAATACACTTTTCCAAGGAAATCCCTATTTTTATTTTAAGTTTTAAAATTATTTTTGTTTGTATAGAACAGAAATACAATAAATTAAGCCGAATCCACGGTAATATAACTCATGTAAATCTCCCCACACATCCTCAGCTCCATTCCATGGCCAACACTAATGTGTTCTCCATATTTCCTCAGTCTCTCTAAGGTAGTAAATTCCACATGAAGAATATTTCCACATTTTTCCTAACCGCAACTGGCAACCCTGTCACTCTGTTCTGAATGCATCCTAGAGTTACAACTTTGTCGTAACATGTGGTCATTAAAAGGCCGTTGATAAGTCGTTATGAACTTTCCACAGTTGGCGTGGGAGGCACGCAGTAAGGAGGAAGGCACACCGCTCGGCAAGTACTATGCCACCTGGAGGAAACTACGAGACCGAGAACTACAACACGAGATAGCCGGCAAGGAGAGGGTAAGTCCTATCACCTCATCATCCAATGCCTGTAACATTTGTGGGTGTGAAGGTGTGAATTGTTACCGCATCATACTTATCTTGCCACACGTGTAGGTGTGAAGTGCATTTGTAAGAGAGTTGAAAGTATGCTCCCTTCAGATCACAATTAAGACGACCAAAACACCCTTAATATGGCTTGAAATTACACAAGCAGTCTGCTATTTACAATTAGTGTTTAGGACAATTCTCGTGGTATATTATTTCACAAAAATGATGAATCTTTTAAGATATATAGTGTAGTATAAAAAAAAAACGTTCTTGTGGGGAGTAAATAGATAACTTGTAGAATATGTTAAACCCCACAAAGAGCCTTACACCGGGATGGCCCACTGTTTGCTGAACCCGATAAAATATCTAGCAATTAGCTTCGTATAGTAACATGTCTGCCAGATTCACGATATTACTGAATAAACTGTATTGGTTCAGCTGCCTGGTACTTTATAATAAAATTTCCAGCATGAACACATTACTGTCTAACAATCCACGAGAATGCTTCCATCATCACAAGATGTTAAGCTGATTTTTCATGTAATAGTAGTAATACAACACCATATTGTTTGGTTTTAGATCAGCACAGACGATCTGCCAACTATTGTCAGGCCACGCGAGCCAAGGAAGGCCAGCAAAGAGGAGCGCAAGGAGTTTGCCGAGCTCTTCGACACAGACAGTGAGGACGAGGATGACGAAACAAGGTAAGATGTTGTCATTAATATAAGTTAACTTGATAAGATATTCCCTCTAAACCGAACCAGACTATTCTTTTTAGTGAAATGATAAGGAGGCATTGAAGTGTGGTGTAAAGTCCGACATGGTTCAGTATAACATATACCTTTATCAGGGATCAGTTTTATTAATGATAAGTTTAATATCAATAGCAACTACCGGTACCTACTTTTGGTAACATTGAGGCCAGAAGCAAAACCTCTAAAAAAAACATTGCTAATGTAGAATTGGAAATGCGGGAAAAAATTTGCACACAATACCTTCCTGCAAAGAAAGATGCAGTTCAGTGCTTGTTGCCAAGTCACGTAGGAATTGATGGAAATGAAGAGGCAGATAGAGCAGCAGAGAAAGCTCCGAAGTTGCATCCTGTTACAGTGTAAATTCCACACTGATATGATAGGTTCAATAAGAGAATCGACTGTACAAATGGTAATCTGACTGGAACAAGCAAATAAAAAACAAACTACACACCATTCATTCAACTGTGAATGGGAAGAGAAACTGTGGGGGTCAAAGTCGTAGTGAACAGGTGAAGTTGACCCAAAATTGTGTTTGAGACTATTCCAAAGAAAGATATAATCAGCTTTTTCAAAGATACAAACCCCTATAAATGTTAACAAAATATTTGAAAAGATTGAAAAGAATTTACTGAAATACAAAGACGCCAGCTTTCCACTTTTCCATGGAATCACACTTTCCATTTTCAGTATGAAAACTAGTGTCAAACACAGAAAACAAAGAAAAGATTATTTGAGTCTTGTTTTTCCTACTACAAGAGGAGTTTGAACCTCCCCATGCACCCTCAGGGCCATACTGTGTCTGAAACTGACTGTTTCCCATGTTTTCATGGCCTGTCTGAGTCAAAAAGATTCCACATGAAAAATGTTTTCTGATCCCTAAATGTTATCCTTGGAAATGTTATCACTCTAAATTCATATTATGATATGTTCTCTTGAGATTTTTTTTTTTTTTTAAATGCAAATGAATTTATACATTCATTATTTTGGCTATTTTCTGCGGACATCAGATAAAGAGGCCTGAATATGTCAGCTGTGTTATCTTGTCTTTATTAACGAAAAGAAATCCCGATCCAATTTACTAGTCGCTGGGAAATGTACTATCATGATTCACGAATATATTATTTGCCTTGAGGTTTCTGGTGTTGCACAAAATGAATCTTATACTTATCAAAACCATGTATTTCCTTTATGTGACAGGTTTCTGCCCAAAGAAGAGCGTCCTAAGAAAAAACGAAAGACAAAGCATGTGGACGATGACGATAGTGACGTGGGCAACTTTAGGTATGTCAGCATGACGTCATTATAGTATGGAACAGCTAACGGCTTTCTTAGAGCTCTGTGGTTAAGGCACTGGACTTGTAACCCCAAGTTGTAGAACTTTGTTTGTTCAAGTCCCTCTGCAGCAACTCTTCTCCTTCATCCCCAGCAGTGGTTGGATTTACTGCTATATCCTATATCAAAGGTCAATCCCTTTCATACCATGTTCATGTGGTGTGGGGTGTGGAAACTAAAAGAACTATTACCTCGGTAAATGTGTAGAAGTGAGATTTCTGCCTGAATTCATATCACAGATTCGATCACCATCAAAACCAAAGTAAGTCTAATAGAACATATTCAACGTTAAACTACCCAAGCCAACAAACAACCAGTTGCAGGCCTCTTCAGATTGATACACGTGGGGCGTACCATGCTTTCCTTCGCTGTCACTAAGACAGGTTCAAAGAATTATTCTACTCTTTTTTCGCTTGCCAGAGGGGTGCTTCTGATCACGTCCTATACACTAGACAAATAATCTTTTTTTTTTGCTTTCCTGTTTAAAATCTATGGATTTAGTGTTCTTTATTTCCCTCGTATCCCATTTATTCAATCCTGGACCTAAACTGATAGGACCATGTAAATTCACCAAACTCAACACATAGCAGCTTTAGGATTTTATAGAATTCCAGGACAAGAATGCCTTAATGTAGCCAATACTATCGGTTTGAAGTGTTCTGTGAAGTTAGAATCCTTAGGTCGTTCGACAAGATGGAATACATCCAGAATGGATAATATTTTGGAGTCAATGAAAAAATTAAAAAAATAGAAATGAATTTAGATTGTGAAATGTTATAACTGACGCGAATTGAATTTCTCATTTGATAATTAATTCCATAAGAGTAAACGTGTTTACGGAGCCTGTAGGGATGGTCCCTTGAAGTCTTTTGTACCATACTTATGGTACAAAAGACCGAGAATAGCATCCCTAGGAACTCAGTTACTAGGTTTTCATATTATTATATGTTTTGTCATGGGGCTTTGCTGTGTGAGCTCCTTTCCTACCACGTAGCTACCACGGAATCTTCATATTATTATATACCAATCTTATAGAATAGAATGAGGAGAAGGGAGCCAAGGCCCGAGTAGAAGCACGACTGTATTGCCAAAGTTTGGTCATTGTACACACAATATTTTCTTGCTTACTAAAAGAAAAAACTATATATCAAAAAGTGACGGGAAAAGGACTCTTTTTTACACTTACTAAGTCATCGATTCATAACTTATTCACGACGTCTCAGTCAGCCTGAACATTATTTATACTACGCCTCTAGTAGCGGGTAGTATTTCATAGACGTTCGGCTATAGGTATATAATAATAATAAATCTTTATTGTCTCTCCTTGTAGTGACTTTGACTCGGATGAATTGGAGGAGCTTGCTCGTTCTGGAGATGAGGATGACGATAGCGAGGACGATGAGGAACAGGATGGTGACAGCAGTGATGACGATGACGACGACGATGATAGCAATGAAGATGACGATGATAGCAGTGAAGATGATGAGGAGGAAGAAAGTAACAAAAAAATGTCCAAACAGAGACAAAAAGCTACCTCTGCTGCAGCAGAAGATGACGAAGAAGAACCTGACGATGTTGTAGAAGATTTCAAGATGACAGATGACGAAGAGTCAGACGATGAAAGTTGATAGTAGTTTCTTTCGACCAATCTCCGGCGGTGTAACTCCGCCGGTGTAATCGTTAATGTATGTATATTCCACATCTCATAGGATTATTCAATAAATGTTATTTGATTCTTAGCTTTCATGTACTGTTTCATTACGGAAAAACTTCTCTAATTCGGTAAACCTATCAACCCCGAAGCTAACTTGAAAATGATAATACTTATGAGATCTGAACGTTGTTACTATGTTGTTTCCCACCAACTTTTTGTCTTTCAATAGAATGATTGCCGAGATGGTAGTAGACATGGGATATAGCAGAGGACTAGTTCTATGCCCCGTGCTCTTTGAACACAGAGACTGAAGTTAGTCCACTTCACGCTCACAATTGGTTTTAATTCAAATAGACTAAAAAAAAAATCGAAACAACTTCATGAAACTAAAGTGTAGTCTAGAAATTTCCGACAGGATACCTCTTTTTTAAATATATTTTGGTAAACCGTGTTAAAAATACGATTTTTCTTATGGTGCAGAAGCCCACTACAGGACTGCGACCTGTTAACATATGGCAGTGCCATATTTTCAGTCTGTTCAGATTATATACTGCGGCACTGGTACATATCTCAGTTCCCATAAATTCCATACTAGATCCATTCCGTAATTTATTCTTAATTCTTTTCGTAAATTCCTTTAAGATTGTCCTCACGAGGAAAAGCTCTTCTTTGGATATTGACAGTGACGACTTATGGTATTTTCCCACTAAAGGTTTCTCAAAACTTATTAATTTGGACAGCTAGTTTTCACGAAAAAGAATTCTGGATTGATCTTGCGATCTAGTACAAAAGATATTCTTGATTTCTTCCGAAGTAAATTTTACGATTTGATTTGCAAAGTGGTAAGTAGCCAATGACAAAAACAGGATGTGTTTATCTGTTTATTCATTTATCCCATGCAAGCTTACAGATGATACGCATCATTTACGAGTCAAGAGTGTGCATTTACAATTAACTAGGCGCCGCACGAAACGACCCAATTACTTCAGAATTAACTATTACCTCCACTGACGGTAAAAAAATATTCCAGCTCAATCAAAACCCACTGCAGTACACATTTGCTGGCTTAAGTCTGGCCACTTTGTATTTAGAGACCCAATGATTTCTTCTGAAAATGGGATAAGAGAAATGTCCACTCCTGGCACACCGTTGCCTATGATTGATCATTTATATATGCTTGTGTATATATATGTATGTATATCGGGAGCTAACTACGTTGTAACTATCGTCCAAACGTAGGTTGTACATGTTTCGTGTATATATGTATAATTGATCATGGAAGATTTGGGACTTTGTACTGATCCATCAGACCGGGCTGAGATGAGAGGGGTTGAGTGAGGCTTGAGGTTTCCCATGTCAACCCACAATGCTGAAAGGTTCTATACGTACCTTTGTATAGAAAAGGAGAAACACCAGTTTGATAAAGTAATAAGTTTTAATAATAAAACAGGCCCGCGAGGTCATTTGTAATCGCAGTACTCCGTTCAATACAAAGTATATTTAGATCGCAGCTCCCGTACTGACAGATCAATTTGTCATCGCCAGAAAAGAAAAGAAAACCTGAGAATGACAAGCATTTGCTCGTCAGACTGCTAGTTTCATCAGAAGAATAATTTCTTCAGACATGTTCCCCCACATGTGTAGACATTGATTAATGAAGCGTCATACAAAAAGTTTCTCAGTCATGGTCCGACTCAGGTACAAAACAGCTCAAGAGTGCCTGTCTAGTTTCTCCGCATAGGCGACCCAGTCAGTCTCTTACACTTGACATGCATGCCCATGTATATGTCACAATGATATTTTTGCCACATCTAAAGCATGTTCATTGCATATATCCGTACAACTCGCATCCAGAAATAACAGAAAGAACATAAAAATATATATCGCTACACACGGCCATTTACTCCGCTTCCATGCAAGGTCAAGAACCTCCGGAAAGTTCACACCGATGCCAAGAATAAAGGATAAAACGTTCCTCGTTTGAATATAACTATTAAGCTAGAGATACATAACGTGGGATAATCGGTATATTCCGAAGATCTAATCCAATGTCGAGTCTGCATTGGTGGTCCGTAGATAGTACTCCAAGTGGCAAGGGTGTGAGTGGACCAAAACCTTTATGCATTCGTTTGATAAGTTGACGTGTAAACGGCTTGAGAGAAACCTCATGTATCTATTTAATAGAGGGCCTCACACTTAAAAAGACCCTAAAAAATTGGAAAATAATAGTAATTAACACGGTTTTAACCAGACGAAAAGTCGAAACCCACGAGTAAACTCACGTTTACTCACATTGGGGGTGTGTGGAAGGGGGAAGTCGCCTTCGATTTCAACCCAACACTTTATAATTAATACATAATCTAAATCTCATGAGGTTTGTCTGCCGTCCTCTCTAAGGATGATTTAAAACAGGGTTATCTTTGGATAGTAACTACATTATACAACATTCTTCTACTTAAGCATACAAAAAAGATTATTTCCAGCTACACCAGAGTATGGGATGCATACTGGCAAAGCTTTCCCTTAAATAGACTTTTTTTTAAAGCCACTAGTTTTGTATATCCTATTAACTTATGATACATGCATGTACTAGGGGGAACAGAGGTTGGGCATATGCCTCATTATCAAGTGACTCACATAAAGCATCCATCACCGAACATTCTGGTCGAGACGGCGTCGCCACCCACACTTAATAAGCTTACAAGACTTAGTCGTCAATAACCTAATTTTATTTTACTTGCGGGATATGTATGCCATGAGCCAGGTATTTCAACCTGGTGAAAATTAAACTCTTAATTTCAGTCTGACACGTCTTTTTAACAAAAAAATATTTATTAAATGAAACACTTTTACAAAAAACATTTGTCCGTTTGCATTCACTTTCACAAGAATGAGAGGAACTTGGGCAACTCCTTCCTTTTACAGATTTAAAAATACTTTTTTCAACTACAATGTGCTTTACACGTCGGATTGTATATAGGATTAAATCGAAGTTTGACCACAAAGGCGGACATAACTGGCTATGAAACAGAAATGTTCACAATATGCTTCAACAATGTTGAGAACAAAAGATAGATTTACTAATATAAAACAGTATGTGGCACATATATCATCTTTCAAATCATACAATATCTTTTATTTTTCGTGAGTTTTTGTGGGATTTTTTTTCAATCTTATCTTAAATTATACTATACATGTTATGTCGTATATCATCATGAAATGCATTGGATAACCAGTATTTCGGCTCGCTAGGCCCTAACCCTGATGAGTAAGCTTTAAGAGGGCTCCCTATACCCATACTCTGCTTACTCTTCTAGGTGTATAATTTGAGTTCCTATAAGGTTAATTCCTCACAATTTCGTGGTTAACAGGCGTGGCGGTGGACAGACAGTCCTTGACACGGCCATAGAGACCTGTAGAACCTAGGTTTACATCAAGCCTTGATCGCTACCGGGTCTGGCAATCAAAGCGCCGTCCTGGATCCAGGACTCCATGTGCGCGTCAAGGTCTCGCGTGGCCGGAGCAGGTCACGACACACATCAATTTTTTTTCTGAGGATGGGGTGGGAGAGGAGGAGGAGGAGGAGGGGGGACATAAACGTTTCACAATTATATCACTTATCGACTCATCAGAGCGCGCCTTGTGCTAAGCCCCGCCCACATAAAGCTCACACTGCAGGCAGACATCGACACGCGTGCCCGGCGCTGCCCCGTCTCACGCCCGCCACGTTCTACAAGGAGTCGGAATAGGAAGAGGTGTCTCGGTAGAAGGATGTATTAGACTTGTGGACCGTTCAACCATTCGCTTTGCTCCTCTTCACCAGCCGGCCAAACCCTCTTCTCCATCTACTGGATGATGCCGATCGTGTTTACAAGATGACACACTTCTTCTTCCTTTGTGGCTCTGGCGGCTCCAGCGCAGCCAGGATGGCCTCGTCAAACACATTCTTTAAACCTTTCTGTAAAACACGTTCACAAAGAGCACCATCTCAGTCACCATACAAATAACAGGCAATGACAATCAATCAATTTAAAAGCCGAACTCTGATTATGAGGATTGTGTCAGGGGCATGACACTTCCTTTCAAACCCTACCAAATTATGCCACACCCCTTCACTTTGATAGGAAATTATACTAGGAATGATTAATAGATTCTTAATGCATAGAAACGAACTAGAAGTAGGAAAGCATGTTAAATATTGCTTAGAAAACACATGGTTGTAGACCAAGTGCCCAGGTTTATTTTCTGGTTCAATTTCTAACATCTTCAAATTTATCATAACAATCACGAGACACGTAGCATCCCTTAGGAAGGTTTACACACACTACAACAAGCATGAAATCTTTGCAGTTTCAGTTGGAGTCATTTCCACATTATAATTGGTGCATAACACAATGAGTGTACCTACCTGTGTTAGTGCGGAACATTCTACATATTTTACTGCATGCAGTTCTTTGGCCAGCTTCTCGCCCTGTTCGTAGGAAATTGCCTTTTGTCTGTTTTTGGCGAGTTTTTCTATCGTTGCGGCGTCATCCCTCAAATCGATCTGTGTGCCGACCAGAAGATACGGCGTCTTCTGACAGTGGTGAGTGATTTCTGGTTGCCACTGTAAGAGAGAAACACACATGAAGTAAACATCATTCTGTAAATATGCTTTTCGGGGAAGGAAAGCCAATGCCTTCAATGATATTACGTTCTGTGCGCGGGGGTCGCCAAATACATTTATATAGTTTTTAGCACTAGGTGACTTGACCATTCCATTGATATGTAGAAAAGGTGAGAAAACGGCAATGAAGGGGCAGATTGCATTGTAGCAGATGTAAATACGTCCATAGCTTTATTATTCCAGTCAATTTGTAAAATTAAAATATCAATATCTAAGGATTTAAATAATGAATACATAGAATTTTAGCTAAAGCATATTTATGCAGCGATAGGCTTATGAGTATAAGAGTGACCAGCTTTAGCTACTACTATTGAATGTGACCAGATTCTTCCCTACACAGCAAATTGCGTACGTTCGGTCCTTCTGGTGCATTATTAAGAAATCCTGTAGCAATTCCTGTATACTGTAATTGCTTCAATGTTTCTTTTGGGGAAAAAATGGCGATGGGACAAGAAATTTTTTTTGCAAAGCTAACCAAAACCGATCACCATTCATTGTTATTCCATTTTCGACATCAATTTAATTCCAAAGTGAACATATGGTAAGACCTTAATTGATAGCACTGGCAAGTCTTTTGTATAATTGCTTGTGACGTAAACGGTGTGTGATCCAATAACTCAATCGCACGCATTGAAACCAATCTTACGATTGAGCAGGATCCAGGATAAAGAAATGTTTTAACCAATTCCATTCCACTCATGATATTTTCGCTTCATGAAAAACATATCAGGAAAAACTCATAAATTACATGTTTTTGAACCGTTCAACCCTCAAAACAGTCGATCGGCTGAATTGTTCTCTTCTTTTGTGTGAAACCCCAGTCAAATCCTGAGAGAAACATATAAATTTCAATACCAATTGCAATTTAAATATAATTCTGGTGAAATTTTAGCGCAATAGGAGCAACATTGATATTACAATGACTTACCTTCTCTTTGACGTTCTCAAATGAAGATGGGGATACTACACTGAAGCAGACGAGGAAGACGTCAGTTTGTGGGTAGGACAGTGGTCGCAGTCTGTCGTAATCTTCTTGGCCCGCCGTATCAAAAAGACCTAGTGTGTACGGCTCACCACCGATCATCACAGTCACTGCATAGTTGTCAAACACCTGTCAGAGCAGAGACCGTATAGGTTAGATCACAAACAAACAAAAATAATTAAAGAAAATATAAAAGATTATATCACAATTCACGACCCACCTGACATGGCAGGTTGCAGAGCCGGCACAAAACCTTCCCAGTTTAAGAATTCTAGACTGGGCTAAAACAGACTCACTAAAAGGTGCCCAGTGTTTATACAGAACGACCTGACCATGCTGTATAAGGTACAAAACGAGATGATAATCTACAGTTCGTAGGAAATGAGGCAATTACGCCGAGTTCCCTACGGACTGTAAATAATAATTGAGTTTGTAGCTTGTACAAGCATGGTGAATCATCTAATATTAACTATATACCCGAAATTGATAAAATAATTCTTTAGTCGATGTGTACGGAACAGTGTTCCATACAGTATTATTACATTATATGGCGAAATGGTACGTATTCACAGTATATACTGTATAGGCATTTAGTAATCCTTCATCCTTTCTTTTAATACAAAAACAAAGCTTATCATAAGAGACAGTGGTTATCAAATATAAACACACTTATTCCTTTAAATATTTTTGATCGTGTGCTGTTTAAACAAATAACTGTTCGCTGAAATAATCAAAATAGGTTCCTAAATGTATGCAAAATCATATTTCATAACTAGGAATTATAGGATATCTTTTTCTCTTGGTGTGTTGATATAGTCTTTTATTTTTAAACTAGCCATCCGTAATTAGCTACCAGACATCTGGTTGTCCAAGTGACAGCTGGCCACTGAGTGACTCAGTACTTTTACAGACAGGGATGAAAAGAAATCTGCCCAAGGCAATTTACAACTGCTCTAAGGATCAAATACAGTGTAATACTTTCAAATTAGGAAACGCTTTCAAACTACCGAATCCTATCCAGATGGACTGATCGAATGGTACCCATCTAGACTAGAACCATCAATTCAACTGAATTATTTCTTGCTACATTTATGGTTCGTATCCTGTAAATCAGTTTTCTTATACTAAAACTTCATCTAGATGGTATATGGACAGACGAGCTTTTTCAACATATTGTTACGAGGTGTGGTTAGCCAGATAAATCCTGAATATAGAGTACTATTCCATATTTATATAAATATAAAAAAAGATCACTCAAGACATTACAAATAATGTTCAATCGATCACTCAGTAATGACCTGAAGACTAACCCTTTTGGTTAATCATATACATAGCTTCATTAACAAAATGATACTTGTAGTCAGACTATGATTCAATTTCATTCGGGACTAGTAAATGTGACCACCTCAGGTAACAATTCTCTTTTCACTTTCCATGTTCTTCTTCTGGTGGGCGACTCATAAATTACGTAGTGTTACATGCGCATTAGACAAGAGGTATATGCTATTTTACCTCTCTCTTCATTTAGGTAATCTGTTTTTCATATTTCGGAAGCTCTCTATTTCAGTGTATTGACAATGCGATCCAACGATACATGTAAATGATGCAATATTATACCTAACAGACATGTCAAGGTGAGTCCAAATATAGCTAGACAATAAAGAGAAAGGACACTTACTGTTGGTACATATTCGGATGGAAACTTGTTTGTTGTGTATGATATTAAAAGGCAAGTTTTTCCTACGGCTCCATCGCCCACTACCACACATTTTATTGTCTGCATGGTGAGACTGTGACAGGTATACCCTCCTCAAACCTGGAAATGAGAAAAGTAAGTCATATGTAGTTTAACTAATATCATACAGTGCACTTTTATCAGATATATATTTCATGATGCAAAAATCTTTTTTTTCTTTCTGGAAATATTAAAAGAAATGATTCTTCTCAACAAAGTCTCAAAAACATTATGTCACCCTATCATGTCGTCATTAAAGACATATCGGATAACCTATAGTAGGTTGACGAGGCTTAGCTAGAAAACACTCCTACGCCCACCGCTTGCTACCCATATCGGATAACCTAGCTCGAAAATTAAAACCTATGTCATTTTCCTGAAAATTAAACATGATGATCTCCAAGTGTTGTAGAACATGGATCTAACTTAAAAGTCGTGGGTCACCATGCTAGTCAGAGATCAATGTTATGATTATTTCATGATACATTTTAAATTTACTCTTTTGAATTGGAATGAACCACAAGGAACCGATTTGACTGATGACTGACTTTTTAAAAATCATCAGGTGGCGCCAGTGTGTAATGTAGGTTATGCCTTTAATAATGTAATACCTAAGATATGAGATGTCCCACATATTTTCTGGCACCTAATACACATGTCTATATCGCAGAGAAGGTCAACGTGATAGTGACCATAGTGACCCTCACGACAGTGGTCGCTTTCCATGACTCAACAGTGACCACAATGACCAGTGACATATCTACCATATAGACGGATAGGTGGACCGCGTTGATTCCTGTATCAGTAATCCTTATACCAACAACATAGAGAGTTGTCCCACTGTACATCCTAATTTAGCCCAACTAAAAATGAGTTATCGCATATAACTTATATCCACAGAGCAAGAAATGATAAATTCATGCTAAAATATATCAACGTTATGGATTCTTGTGATACATATAGATTACATTTTGATAAGAACAAATTACTGATGTCATTTTATTGTGGAATTCAATCTCGTGACTGCAGCGTAGGAAGCTAGAACTCTCAATGGGTTACATGACAGCAACTCCTTTCTAAGTCACCACCTGAAGCATGTCTCGTGATAGGTCAAACATTAGCTACTCTCTGTGATGAACAGGGCATTAACTTTGTGATCCACCCCCAGACAATACTGTTAGAATTAACTATTTGGGTTGATGTTTTAATTCCTACTACAGAATATCCCATTGCAATTCTCTGAGACAGTTCATGGTATAACAAACAGATCAAAGTGCAATTAATTTAGTTTGACAAGTTATGCCATTGTACGAAACACGCAATGACGTCAACTAAAACAGGAGCGAGTAACATAATCATTTTTCAACTAACAACCACTACAGGTAGTTACAATCGAAAATAGGTCCGTGAAGTAGCAGACATCTGCAGATGTAACAATTATAACAAGAGGGAAAAAAATCCCGTGCTCGTTACTGCTTCAAAGAAGTCTACCTTTTCCACTCGAAAAGTGTAGATCGTGTGCTTCACGTTAACCACTGGTATTATTTGTGAAGTAATTGTAGTCTATGAACGATATAAGTTGCTCATCCTCTCTACTGCTTACCGAATGCAATGCTTATAAATGAGTATGTTTATATTATGGCATACAACATCCAAATGATGAGATAATCTACATAACTTGGACAACTGCTAGGATTACCTCAGATAATTTGGCTCTTAGCCAAGGGTATAAATAATGCTGCAGCATTTTAATCACTAGCCACACAGACTTGAATGGGAATATGTATGAAGAGCTTACATATATCTTTAGAAATGTACTACAAACCATAAATCAACATGTATATTCATACAACTTCTTAAACACTTATCAAGTTGGGTATACCATGGTGTAGCCATAGGTCAAGGTTGTGCAATTATACAGTTACGTTTTCCTTATATATTTGAACTTTTTCCGAAACACGAATTGTGGAGGTGGTGATATCTGTCCCTGCCATAGCCAGGTAAAACCAAGCTGTTACATCGACTAGTTAGCAAGGGTTACCTATCAGAAAAGAATGTCACTGTCTACAACCCACTTGTTCAACTTAAGTATGAATAAGTCAGAAACTAGTAAAAAAGAAAAAGAAAAAAGGACACTCGGGGGAGGAATCGTCACCACATGCCATATACAATTACCATGAAGTGAATGTGTGCCACCTATGAGACCAGGTTGATCACCGTACATCCTCTTTGTGGGCAGCAGGTATTCGTGGTGACTAAGGTACGATGGCAGTACTGCTTACATTATCCGTCACATCAAATAGAATGGTGGGTATCCTCTTTAATGGCTACGTTTCTCTATAATGTCGAGATTTTAGCTAATTCACGTCATTTGTTCATCGGACATCTTATACAAGCTTTTGTAGTCAATACTATTTGCTGTATCCCTCGTTTACTAAATTAGGGTCGTGAATTTCACTATTCACACGGTTTCGTTCAAATCTCGCCCATTGAAAGCGGACATGCATTAACTACATACTGTATTGTTCATGTATATTGGAAGTGACAACAAATATTACTATAAAACAAATGCTTTCTCATAATCCCTGAAAGTATTGTCCCTTCTTCGGTATTTGTATCTAGAAGCTACTATAAACAAGCTGAGATCATGTGCTCTACTTCTTGTGTCCGCTTGCATCTCAGCATCTGTTTGGGACAAAATCTATCCAGTCCGCCAGTTTTTCATATATCCTAAATTCTGAACACTTTGAGGAGTATTTTGTGTTTCACTTGTAAATACAGATGCAAATATCTACGGGTATATGGTAAATAATATACACTCATTTCTACCATTTGTTATGAAGAACCAGACATAGTATAATTCAGAAAGTGGTTTAAAGCTGAAAGAGAAACAGCTGGATTGTCTGTGAAGCTCATTTAACGATTCCTATACTTCACAACTCATAATATATGTGCAATTTGAGTTTCGTAACTTTTGACAGTTGTCTTGTTTTGAATCTAAAATATTGACTGGTTCCCCCTGTCCTTAGTGGATACCTGGGGAACCAGCTTTGGAGGCAGAGATTAGTAAGCGCTAGCACCGCGAAAGATCTGCTGGGAGGGTGCTCGTCTAGGTAGAACAATAGTTAACAAAATCATATATACTTAAATTGACTACATATAATTAATGAGGTGTCAGCCTTATCTAGCAAGAGATCACCTATTTTTCATATACAGTAAATCCCTGTTTAAGGAGACACTCTCCGTTCTGAGCAAAGTGTACCCTTAAGCGGGGTGTCCCATTAAGCGGGGTTTTAAGTCTGTTGATGGTTAAGCTATAGAATATACATGTAATACCTTTATACAGGTGATATTATGGCAACAAGACACTGTTATAACCAAACAAAAACCCCACAGACGCCTACCTAATGCCTATGGTGTATAACTGTGAAGTCTTAACTGTCTATAAAACTGTCTACCTGCTTCACACACACCCAACATAAACAAGCAATCAAGATAATCTCAAGTAGTGTCCCCAGAATGTCCCGTCAGATTTGCTAAAGTGTCCTGCCCAAGTGTCCCATTAAGCTGGGTTAAAAAGCATTTGGACCGAAATAACTGTCCCCTTAAGCAGGGTGTCCCCTAAATCAGGGTTAAAATAAACGCATATTAGAGGGGAAAATTTCTGTTCCAGGCAAATTTCCCCCTTAAGCAGGGCATTCCCTTAAGCAGGGTGTCCCATAACCGAGGTTTACTGTACCTTAAACCACAAACAGACCAGGCACATTTAGATAGTTTAGAGTCATCGGTCAGTCATACATATACACCAATATGTTTCTCTCCCAAAACTTGTTTGAGCTCTCAATATGTTGAAATATAATAATTCAACCTACTGCATCTTGGTAACAGTGCTAACGGGGGATTGAATTTTCTTACAAACCCAGGAGGTACAGGTCTATATTGCCTTTAATATATGCTACCTATGAAGCCGGGGAAATGGTCATAATTAGTCAAGGCGCTAGAAGACATTCTATAAATGGATACTATTTTATAAGTATATCTATTCTTGAGGATCATCAATTAAATTCAAATAATCAAATATGTACATGTCCTGAGTTATTTAGTATTTCAGAAAAAATCTCTATCGATTAGTGCTAAGAATATGATCTTGAGTTACCTCACAGGCTGTAGTGCTACAAGTTTTTGGGCACCTGTCACTGACATAGATCTGATTGAAATAGAAAATCTGATATGATTATGCCATGACTTACATGATGTTTCCAGCCAGAAGCAGTTGCCTTTGTACACAAATAATGCAATACTCTTCCTCAATCGTCAATATTTGGTATTTATTTACATCTTTAAGATCTGAAGAAAACTCACATAACTAGAGTAACTTTGTTAAGGCAAATCTTTGTCAATTTACATTAGTGTCACAACTCAACTAGCAATGCCAATAGCAATACACTTCACAGACTGACAGTCATTGACAGTCAAGTTTCCGGGACCCAACCCACTTTAGCGGTCTCCACCCTCTAACACAAATTTGACTCGGGACACAGAGTATAGGTCACACATTGTCAATGCGGCACACTGGAGTAAATGATTTTATGTGTGCGAAATACTTCAGTAATATATAAAGACTCATAGTCACTTACAAGATACCTCTGGCTCGTAAACTAAATTCCCGTTTTGACACATCCCGATTCCACTTCCGCCATGATTTGTACCACCATGAAGACATTCCGGTATCTATGGTTCTCAGAAGCAAAGCTTGAGAAGTATGACAAAATTAGACGCCATTTCAATACAAACGTCCGCTTAAACAACTTAACTCACCTGTGCTCTTTCCAATCCGTGGATATTTTGGCGTTCACCTCGTATATTGTGCTTATATTTCTCCTGGGCGTCACAACAGTCTACGGGGTCAACCGCGACAAAAGAGGGAGTACCAAGATGGCGGGTATGTCCGCGCGCATGCGCCGGCGGAAGTGAATGATTCACGCTGTCTAAAAATAGATATCAAATATATGAAGGTGGTACAAGTAGTCATTGCGCCAGAGGGTTGCTGGTAACTGACGGGGAAACAAAGCACGTCATATTGGTTATTTGGTATAAAATTCTGTACAGACAGAAATATATTCGATTGTCGATGTGACTTTGGCGCATCAAGTAGGCAGTGCATGATGTGATACGGTAGACACTGTTGAACTTGAACAAGCACGGTTGTTGAAGACAGGCCATCACTCTCGGACTCGGAACAATCCTTGAATCGAGTCGTCTTTTACAGTATGTACCGTAAAATGGGGTGCTTTGGCCCACTCCTGGGCCCACTCAGGGTAACTTTGCACTAAGGAAAGAAAAATTTTGCTTGTATTTATCCCGTAAAATGTATGATTTCTTGAGAAAGAAAAAAGCATCAATGAAAGACATCGATTCATGCTGATAAGATGCTTTTCTTCACCGCTAGGGGATGATGGTAAATAATGTAAGATGTTTTCATAAATTTCGAGAATGCTCCGAACTTTTGTCTGAAGCTCAAATACATAGCCTGTTAATGAAGAAGCAGTTTTAACATCATATAAAGATAAATATATCTTTTGAGGTGTAATTCCATAAATTATTTTTTTGATAATATTTACGAGTTTGTTAAAGTTTTACTTTTAGGGTAACTTCTGCCCATCAATTTTTATTATGATTTCTTTTCAGAATTTTGCTGTTTTCGTGTATCGGATTTTTATCATTTGCGATGGAGATGAACCTTTGGTCGTCACTCATTCAATATACCCTTTTAGATTAATTACTGTTGCATTGGTATCCTGTTACCGGTACTGTAATCAGTGTAAAAGGGATTTCTTTGGGCCACACAGGGTAAATTTGGCCAAGGAAAAACATATGTTGCTTCTGTTTACCCCACAAAATTAATTTCGTTTTTAATATCAATACATTGACAACACCAATGGAATACTTATGGATTCATGCTTTATATGAAAAAAGATAAGATATAAAGGTACTGCTTTTCTTCATTGGTAGGGGATGGTTAATGATGTAAGGTAGTCTCATGATTAAGTATGTATTCCACGAACCAGGCGAAACACCAACCACACAGCATTTGCCAGCAGATCTGGTTTTATATATTCAGTGAGGAACTGCTTGGTGGAACAGCTTGCCATAAGTTCCCTGTCTCCCTTAACTTGATTTTTAACTTGCTTTGTAGCAGTACGTTCTGTGGTATGTGAGGGCTGGTTCCATATTTGGTTAAACTTTTTATCTATTCAGAATGTTTGAACCATTGATTGTGCATATAGTGGGGGATCGTTTACTCAGTAGTTTCGATAAGGATATCTCTTCAGGCCTCCCCTTTATCAAACAGCGAGAGCTGACAAGAAGGTTTGAAACTATTTATTAGTTTTTGCCGGCTGGAACTGTGCGGCCGGCCGATAGTTTTGATGAGAGTATGGCACCTGCATTGAAAGTTCACTGTATACACCTGGGATGCATTGGTGAGTTTTCCTGACAACTGCTGCCACCAACAATGCAAGAGATGCTGTCATCATGGAGCGCATCACTGGCCTCAAAAGCGGAGACCAAGGGTTCTGACAGTTTCAGCAGAATTCTAGCATCAGAGTGTACTATACACATTCATAACATCAATCCTTTCTTTATTTACCTTAGTTGTTCGGTCTAGCACTAGCAGAATTCAGCACATACTATCGGGTAGACTGTTATACAACAACCATACACCAATCTGTCGACTGGAATAGGCCTTTTTCCGTAGGCCGGTGTCGCACCTTATCTGCCTAGATACCCCACGGCTGAAGCCAAACATTCACCTGGCAACGTATTCTTTACCATTGGATCACTGAGTGTATGAGCGTAATACGTTCATAACAGAGATGCCAGTTTTCCATTTTTCCGTGGAAATCCACTTTTTCATATCCAGTATATGTTATTACGTTTCCTTGTGTAAAAAAAGGTTGATATTGATTTAGCCTCATTTACGCCAATAAAAGAGTGGTTAAAACCTCCCCACAGACCCTCGGCCCCATGCCATGGCGGAAAAGGGCATAATATCCAAGTTTTCACGGTCTCTCTGAAGCAGAAAATTCCACATAAAAGATATTTCCACTTTTTTCCCTGACCCCAACTGACATCCCTGTCATAATACCCTTGTACATTATTTCCAGAGACATAATAATGATTGCATCGCATTCTATGGTATCCCAGCTCAAATTTGGTGTCTCATACATGCATATTGCCTCAATAATACTCTAGATATAGCATAGATAACTTAGGATCACCGAGATTGAATACACATTAATACATTGGCATGCCTAGCTATAATATGCTGATCTTTTTCCAAGTTAAAACCAAGATAATTATCAACTTTATAGTTTAGACGGCCCACACTTGTTACTACAATACCTTAGTTTGTTCCAGAAATTTAATCTGCCAAAAAACAACACTCCTGCAATCACACCCACCGTTCACATTCTAGGTGTGATTGCTATGTGTCTCTATATACATGCCGCCAGACTCGCGGTGTTTGTCCGAGCGGCCGCATATCTAGGCAGTGGGCCGTAAGGTGGCGTTGAACGGCAACACCTGTATTGGAGAATGTGGTGGAACAGCGCCGCACTGAGAGACCATTTTGGCCCGGTGATTGGCCGATGCATCGGCTGAGAGGTTGGCTTTGCAAAGATGCTAATGAGTATAAGAATTGGAATGAATATTATTATTCGAATTATTGCACACATCTTATAAATTACACATACACATCTTAAAGAACTCTACCTTATAAAAGCAAATATTCCCATACAGACCCTCATACCATGCTTTATTTTTGAAAATATAAAAGAAGTGGACCAGATTAACCCCATTTTACAGCATGCAGGATTTCCGAAATTTTGCCTCCGTTCCGATCTTGTACATAATAGAACAAAAAAGGACCATATGTAAAATTTCTGAAATATTTCAACACCCCCACCCCAACCTCCTCAGTGCTTACATACTTTGTGGATGGCTTGCTAGTCTAATGACAGTGATATATACTATCAACAGAAAGCCACTAAGCCAGTATAACCAGCCCTGTCAACGGAGATGAGGGGGTGAATATTTTACCTATTTGCCAGTATGAATTCAACTCGGATACTGTAGTTATACATGGGGTTAAATGACGTTCTGTTCCGAAATGAGTGTCTGCTTATGTGGGGTGTCTGCTTACGCAGGTTTAACAAAATTTCCATTCCAGGTAAAAGTATCTGCTCATGTAGGGTGTCCGCTTACGCAAGGTATCCGTCAGGCGGGTTTCTACTGTAGTAATGTAGTGTAGTGTACTAGATCAAGATGTGAGGCTAAAGAGGGGCGGGCCAGGCTACACAAAACTAATAGGTGAGGGAAGGAGGCTCAAGAAAGCACCTGTTGCAGTGTTGGAAGAATTTTGATAAAGTCTTTCAAGACTAGCACCATCCCTCCTCGTGATGTGGCGCCGCTGTTGGGCTCTGTACGGCCTCTCTTTCACAGACAATTGGAGGTACCCAGCTGCAGTGCAATTTGCTTGGAACGGAAATTTGTTCCTCTATTGAGGTTGTTTTGACCTCACATAAGAAAAAAAAAGCTCTAAGGGGACAATTTGTTCGGAACAGAAATTTTCCCTCCATTGAGAGTTTGTTCTAACCCTGCGTAAGAGGACATCCCACTATATGGGGATACACCGCTTAAGGGGGCAGTTATTTCGGTATGGAATTCTTTTTGCAGGGACACCTTATCAAATCTGATGGGACATTGTAAGGACAAGACTCGCGACCATCTTAATTGCTTGCTTATTAAGTGTATGTGAGGTGGGTAGAGAGGACAATCAGACACCAGACAACGTCTGTCTAGGCTCTTGTACGCATCAGGGAGGTGTCTCTGGGGGTGTCTGTAGTTATAACAGTGTCTCTACCTAACCTACCCTAAGCGGGGTTCTACTGTTACTTTGATAACCTTTTCCATCTATCTAGAATATTTATAGATAAGACATTGTACCCGAAGGCTGTGGTACCGGTAATAATCTCCAGGCGCTCAAATAGGCGCCGCTGATGGTACCGGTACATTGGCAACCAGCCCCTGTATGTGCTCAGATACAGAATCTTCCTGACTCATGGGAAATACCTGCATCGTCGATTCTCTCATAAAGGTTGCTAGATTCCGTGGCAACGCATAAAGTTGGACTTGAATTCTTGTCAAATTTAGGGTAGCATCGGCTGCAGTTGATCTCATGATGCAGTATATTTAATTTAGATAGCTTCATCTGAGATAAGGATCTATTGGAAATGTCTTGAATGGAAGTCAGGTTTACGTTAACCCTCAGGTATAATGGATAAGAACTAAAGCATTGTAGAAGATGAATATAGACGTTGTGGTTGAGCTGTCAATGAATGAATATGATATTTTTGTAAATAAAAAACTTTAATGGGCAATAATTGCACATTTCCAGACGTTTTACTCTTAGTAAAAGTGAAAATAACCCAAAATGCAGGAGCTTCCAGGGTCATCGGTAGAACCCGTAACAATTTCATGGATATTGAATATGTTGTTCTTCAAGTGTTGTTGCACTCATTAGTAATTTTGAAAAGAGATGTCACTGTGCTAGATATTTATTTAGATGTCAATATAATGATAATATCATGATAGAATATATAAACATGTCATGAAAAGTTCGTTTTCACTTAGTAATACCCATGTCATTTTCTTCTAACTTTCACAGAATATTATAGATATATTTTCAGAACTATATATATATAGTTCTGAAAATCATAGGCTATCATCCTTGTTTTCGAAAGAATTGAAGAAACCTATATAGTTGTATTTGTTATAACATTCCTATATTTATATAAATCAGTCAAATGTTAATTGGCCTAATTTACCTATTGTGTTGGGTCAAAATCGATACCGGGTAATATGTTTTACTTCACTCATTTAGTATTGGAATAAGTGAAAAGAATTGGTTTGAATTGACAATTGTCAGTAGGCCTATTCAAAAATAGCCAGGTGGTGCTATTTTGTATCGTAGGATATGCCTTTAAACAAATTTCTCCTCGGATTTACATCGAATTTTAAGAATGACTCTGCTTTGGGGTGTAAACAAAACCTAAAATCCGGGAAAATGCCATGACTCATCTTTTTAGTATGTGTATCAGGACCATCATGGATATTGTACTCAATTGACATGAAGCGGTCGCCTCCGCGAGCTGATAACTGCCGCACTTTAGTACACACATAACCTCTAAGGGGGCGCCACTGTTTTCATAGTTCCTCAAGGTGCCACCAGCTGATGCTACAATAATATATATGCTCAATGCACTAGTTATTACAGGTCTTTCTATACACTGGTTCTTCAGTCATCCACTAGGGGGCTCCATGGATAGGGACATATACATCAGAACCCTTACTAACAAGGGGGATTGCCCCAGCCCAATCCTGTGCACGCTCTACTTGGCAAAAGCTATACAACTAGATCACAACACCTCAGACCATACCTATTACAAACAAGAAGAAGTCATCAAAGAAGAAATCCAAGATCACAACTGTAGCAGATCCAAAGTTATAGGAATGCTGATACAACCCAAGTACACAGACGGTATAGGATAGGCAGCAGTGAACTGCAAACACAGACTAAAAACAGAAAAAGAAAAATATGCACCAAAACTATTAGCTAGAGGCCTACAAGTAAACAAAACAAAGACAGAAGAATTCGAAGTGAAGGCACATGGAAATAAAGAAAAGAAACAAAAAGCAAAACCCTAGGACACCTTCTAGATACAAAAAAAAGTCACAAAAAAAAGGAAGGAAACAACTTGCGAATAATGCCCTCTAGAAACTGTACCATGTATCTGAAGACAAATGCCTGAAGATAAAGACCACCAAACTATGAGTGTACTGGTGTAGAGAGTGTACTTTATTGAACTATGGACAACAAACAAGACGACCAACAACAACAAAAATTTACTTCTTCTACAGAAGACTTCTTAGAAGAGCCATAAACATCAAACGGTCAAAGGGAATATCAAGCGAGGATCTCTACTTTCAAACAAAGAAACGGATAATAAAATTAAAAAATCCAACCAGGATAAATTTTATCCCGGAACGACAAAAATTCAACACAAAAAGAAACGGATATGGAGTGCAACCATCAAAACAAAAATGCTTAGATGGTATGGACATGTTAGGCGCCTATACGAAGAAACACTAGCTAAACAAGCACTGACAGAGGCAGGGAGAAAAACGAAGAAACTACAAGGCAGCCAAGCCTACAAGACATGAATATAACACAAGAAGAAGCAAAATAAAAGGCCCAAGACAGAGTGGAGTGGAGGAAAGTGGTAAATGGAAAGTGAGGCGCCACCTGCTGACACACTTTAGGTGTATATGATGATGATGCTAGGGGGCTTGGCGGAATTAGAAGAATCGTACAACAACTGGCAAAGCTTCTCTGTCACAATTTAGAATTGTGATTCTATCTTTATTCTAAGTATTTTAGAAAGAGGATTGAAATATGTAATGAACAGTGTATAGAGTATAAGGCTTGGATGTAAAAAGTTTTTTCAAATTAATTGCTAATTTTTAAAGAGCCTTTCCTGCTGCCACTTTTGTAATTCCCCACTTCCAGGTTCAAAGCAAGGCTGGTTTGTGATGTCATATAACGCTGTGACCCTATACTTAGTGTTAACAGTTCTACATACAGACACAGGCAAATGATTGAAGTTTGATAGCATCATGCACAATGCCAACTGGTAGTTTCTATAGTTGTAAGATTCTACTAATGTTCTAACCAGAAATCAGGGATGCAACAACTGCCAAATCATGACCATCGTTAGCAACTAGGAGACATGCTGGAATCCCCCATCACTCCTGTACCCATATGATCAATCATAAAGCTTGATAACCTAGAACCTAGTTCTCATTGAATTCACTTACTAAGACTTGGTTGTTCACATTCAAATATCAAGCAGCTACTGCTTTCTTGATTTGTGCCATCAGTTGGTGGTCATCAGAATCCCTTGCCGGATCTTGCAGGACCTTCACTGTTTATGGTAGCAGTATCATTGACATGCAAATATGGATGTTCTGGCAATTTATTATAGACTGGTATGGTGTGTGAGGTCCTTGGTATGAGTGGATCAAACAATGGTGTGGCATTACAGAAGGAAGCCTTTGTAAAGTCCCATTTTTTGGATGCAGAACACCTTCAAGTACTCAATGAAGAGTCCTCTTTGCTCATAGTGCTCTTCCATAGAGATGGTAATTTTATCAAAATAAGCAGTAACAGGGGTATGTGTTTTGTAGCTCTTGATGTTGTAGTAAATGTTCTCAATTCATCAATGTTGAAGAAAAAATGATCTTGTGAGACTGCATCCATTCTGTGACAAATGTACTAATGTTTGTCCATTTTTTCTCCCTCCACATCAGTCTGTCAGATTGAGGGAGGGTGCACAACCATTTCCCAGGAGGGAAACAGAAATGAAACCATTGGCATTGAACTCCAGGGAGTGATACAACTATAGTTACCTTGTGCATTAGTCATTACCATAGAAGTACAACTAAGCTGATCTCTTCTGATATGATATGAATGCATTTCATTACAAATATTAATTTGTGTCATTGAACACAAATATGGGAGTCTGCCTCATTGTTTAGCTAAAAATGTTGACCCCGGCAGAAATTGGTAAAAATTTGGCACCCCCCTTACCCATGGAAATACAAAAAAAGCTGCCCCCCCTTGGAATAACCATAAAAAATTTGCCCCCCCCCCCCCCCCCTGGAATACCTCCGCCCCCAAAAAGTGCCCCCACCCCTCTAAAACCAGTGCTCCCTCCGGCCTTATTTATTGAACGTTCCCTTGAACCCCCTGCCACATATGCCATTATTTATGGTCTCATATATAAGAAATTAAACTCAAGGTCAATCAGGCATACCCTTAATCCGCCACAAAGAAAGACTTTTAACATTTAATTAGAAATTAGCCTCATTCTAACAATACCCACCACTGCACAAATGAAGTACAAAAACTCGTGCGTTAACCGTCTGCAGTCTGTGGTTTTGTGAGACCCTTCTATACCGCCATCTGGCGGATAAGCAAAGAGTAACCACTATTTCTATCCGCTACCAGGTGGCAGCACATAGACCGGAACATCTCGCCGCCGTCAAAAAACTTCCGGCCCCACTGCCTGCTGGAGAGGTAGAGGCAGGAGACGCTGCCGCCGAATTATACATGCAATTTTAGGATTATGCCACATTTCGAGACAAGACATCATAACCATGGATTACTGGACTGCCCGTCGCTGTAATAACCAAGTAGGTATATCTCAGGGGTGGTGTTTTTATCGGCGAATTCGGAATAACAAGGAGGTGGTGGTCGTGCCCCGTCCAAGGTGCACAGTAGCAAGAGCAGCGAAGCATCTCCCGAGTCGACTCGGTGTCGCTGCATCACGATTTGACGATGTAGAAAGGCACAAAAGCGCCCAACCCCCCACCAACCACAAGTCTTGTGTACCACACGGCGTCATTGCAGAACCATGACTGCGTTGGCTATTATTCATGCAAATTTAGGAGGTAAATTCAGGGTTGAGCTGTGGTCATCACGTGGGGAAACAATTAGTCCTTCTCTCATTGGTTGATGTGAGGAGCATCGACTGGTCGATGCCAATGACTGGCCTTTGTGATTGTTCAGAGGAACCGAGAAGGAACGGGATAGATCTATGTCCATATCAAAATATACCAATTCACTCACATAAGAGGACTATGCTAATCTAGCCGAAGCTATAAAGATACTGCAGGATACCTTACAAGTGATCTGTTTTATTGACAAATACTAAATAGATGACCATGGTCGTGACCACACCAGTCACGTCCAGTGAGGCTTCACTTCTAGTTCTACTCTTTACTAATAAAGTAATATTATCAAGTTAAAGGGCATATTTTATTTCTTTAGCTAGCTTTTCATTCGAATGTAGACCATGCTCTGGATGCTAGAATGACAGAATTGACATAACGTGTTAGATATGGCAGGTACATCAGGACGACCACACACTTTATGGTGACACTAGATCTAGACACAGGTAGAACATGGTGTTACTGTTAATACTGTTAACACCCTTATATTAAACTCGCATATTGGTGAAGGTCTCACTTGGAAGTTGGAGTTGGACCCAAGTTGGTGGGTGGGGGGTGGGGTGGAACTCAGACTCGACAGAAGACAGTGTAGACAGAATACTGTGATGATTAGGCAATGTGGTCAATAAGTGTGATGTCTACCCCCCCCCCCCCCCCTCCACCCACCCACCACTGGTTCCAATCAATTGTGATCTTTACCCCACCTCCTGCCATCGTATTGGGTAGGCCCTTGGTTCCAATCAATCTCCATATAGACTTTAGATCTCCGGTAAATATATTTGATTTGCGATCAGGATTTCTTTTTTGTGTTTGCTGCTGGTCTCTTATTTAGTAATCTTACCTAGATTTTGTATGCTAATAAACTTATGGTCGTAACTTGTGTTTATCATTGGCCAAGTCTGATGGTATTTCAAAAACATAAAATCCAAAGTATCTGAACTTGAATTACCCAGGCTACAGGGTAAGTCAAGATCTCATTGAATTTGTAATACGTGTAGATATATGTATTAAAGACAAGAATATATAATTTTTTTGTAGTTATTTTGTGTTTTGGTATGATAAATACAAATCATGGTAAAGTGAAATTAGGGAAAGATGTGTGGCCATCTTGGCACTATTCCAAGTTTGAATGTCATCACACTAGGCTGCATGTCTGCTTCTTCTTGAAGGGACAGAGGCGTAGTGTTTACATGAGGATCAGCGGCTAGGTGTATAATCATAACGTGTACCAGATCAGTACCTCTTGTGCATGCTATGCCAAGATATCTAGGTCTCCCCACTTATGGTACAATGCCAAGACATTTAGGTATTCTTACTCAGGCTTGATCCGGAGTAGGCCGAGGCTAATCGATGGAGAGAAGTTTGATTACGTCCCCAACATGACCCACCACTCCAACCTTAGATTATATTAGAGGGACACAGGTTGGAGGTAGAGTCTCTGCTTAGCCCAAATGACATATTAAAGAAGAAACCAACAAGGTTTGATCAAAGTCGTCGTTCTCCACGAGTTGGATGCGGCGTGATATGAACGAGGTGACAGCCGAGTGAATATCATGTAGCATTCAAACGAGTCGCAGAATGACTTCTTTGACCAAAACGAGGTGCTTTCTGTGTTTATGTCACCCCTATACATATTAAAAGAAGGGATGACACACAGGATATAGACCATGGAGAACGGACCGCAATACTCGAAGAGATATAGACCATGGAGAACGAATTCCCAATGTTAATGGATGTAAATTGCTACCAAATGTATAATTTACACAGTTCCATGCTATGGGGATAGTTGAAATGGTATTTATATGTACGCAAGCTGTGGCTATGCAGTTAATTGAACAGTCGCCATTAAGTGAACTGAAATTTACAAAGTGTTGTGTCCCTCTCCCAAAATGACCGTCATGGTAGGTTGATGGTCACATTTCCTAAGATGTTGGAGTGCCCTCTCTGTACGTGCACGGACTAATCAGCTGACATGACGGCGGTCACGCACCGCTGATGTTGATCCTTTTCCGAATCCATCACAAATAGCGCCAGCCTCTGTACCCATGCCTTATATATACCTTACTTTCTCCTGCCTATTACCAGCACATTCCCGATGCACGTGTACAGCAGGTACTAGACCAGTTAATTGGACAAGGGACCCACTTTCACTGATCAGACTCTTTTGCGTTAATACCCCACAGAATCTGTTCAGCCTCCTATTGCCATATCTCTTCCTGTTATACCTCTCCCCATTTTATTTTCCCAGACCCTCCCACTAGCAGTAGATTGTTATATACTAGCCATATCCCATTCTATGACATTTCGTATTCTGCTCACCACAAATAAATCCAAAGGACTATGACACATTCTTTACATATTTTGATGTCTTATTATACTATATCTTGAACATTAATCACATTCTTGAAGTTTCTCGGAGCTTGGGGATGTAAATGTCACTGTGTGCAGGCACGCTGAAGCTATTCCCTTGCTGTTCTAGAACTCAATGCTCCTTTTCCTTCCCAACTATTTGTCTTGGCACTTCATCTTGTTTTGTCGCTTGACCTTGTAAGTCGTACCTAATCTACGTTAGGGACGAAGTGAAAAGCTGAATGTGCGGCGCTTTGACTTGAGCCAACGCGTCAAGAAAGTGCAGAACGCGACACAATTAATCGAATACATACACATGTAATTTGTTGTTACTCATCTATTTACATACAAGTACGTGTTAATGGTTCAGCTCAGTGGTTTATGGCGGTTATCTGACTCACATTATTAACGCAAACCTTCTTGGTCCTGTGGAAACTATTATTGCACTCTACATTACCTTCACCAACTATAGGAAAGAGGATGGCATCAACTCAAGTACTGCTGATAGAATAGCCATCACCTGAACAACATTGGAATGTGTTGTGACTTACATTTACTCAGTACTTTGGAATCAAAGGTCTTCATATGACCTGTATTAGAATGTGCCATGGTCTTCACTTGCTGCGTACTTTTGATCCAAATGACCTTCAACTGACCACTATCAGAATATGACTGATGATTCAAATGACCTTCACCCAGTCACCTTGAGGGTGTGCTCACCTACACCTGCCCAGTACTGTCGATTCAAATGACCTTCAGCTGGCCACTTTCAGAATATGTTGTGACTTCAATGTGCACATTGTCGCCGCCTATTGCGACCTTCACCTCACAAAGATCACCGGCTGTCATTACTTATACCTGACATATAACACTAAGGCCGTGTTGACCCAGACAGAGTGCCACTGGCTGAGCTTTAAACGGTCTTGTCACGCTATCTTTCTCGTCAAAGAACGTGCTTCTCCCAGTTACGTTCACGCGGCCTGTCACCTTGGAATCCGTCCATGCTTTTTAGCCTATACAGTGTTGTATATGGTGCTTTATTGTCACATGATGCATATTAAACAACTCTCCCGGTCCCATGATCATCATCATTCACACTCTGTCCTCGTCAGATCTTCTTCAGTGCTTGACAGTCGCACAACCACAGACCCTGTATGAGAGTACAGGTAAGGAGAGAAGGTCAGAGGAATGGTCTAAGGTCAGATTGATGCTTTGGGATACATGCTTTAGGCTGTATACAGTTAATGGATGATATAGGTTAACTGTATTAAACTATCCTCATCATCTGTATCAGAAAAAAAAAGTTTGTGTTGCCAGAGCTCTAACCTCATCTACTGCATCACATGCAAACACTGTCATAAACAGTATGTGGGACAGACGAAACCCCAATTAATGGACAGATTCCAACAACACTTTTATCAGATGAAATATGCCCGGTCGAAACAGACATGGGCGACCATTTCAACACTGATGGTCACCATGGCCTATCTGATGTCATTCACATTGTAGATTTCATACACTGCTGTCCAGACTTGGAGACTGCTCGATCTCTATGTAACCGCATAGAGAAGAATTGGATGTTCCGTCTACAAACCCAGATTCTGTATGGGCTCAACCTGGTAGATGCTATTAGAACTATTAGAGATCCATCCACCCCATAGTACATGCTACTGTCTCAATCCAATTGCCTCGTCCAAATATTTTTATTTATTACCATATTTCTGATGTTTTTCTCAAAGGAACTCCCATCACTATGAATCATAGGGTTGGGATGGTTTCCTCCTGTACAAAGCCTGGACATTCCCCTTTCAAGACTGTCAAGACTGTTACTATAATCTCTTTTATCCTGTTCACTTTCATGAACTGGTGTGGACCCAGAAACAATTATTTCAGGGCTCAAAATGTGACAAAGTCACACGCCTTGCCCTAGCCAAACCCTAAGATGCCTGATGAGTCTGAACCAGATGAAACCTTGTCCCTCCAACCCCCCTGTAATTCATTTATAGGCTAAAACCAATAAATCTCTTGGTGTTTTTTTTCATTTCTCCAAACCACACTTGTGTTTGGAGTGTGTGGACCGGATCTATGATCAGTTTCCATGGTTGGATCCCATGTTGGAGATGCTATAGTAACTTGGCTTAAACTGACAAGAAATTGTCATTAACAAGGTAGCATTGGTTTGACACAAATGTTTTATTGCCACGTCTAGAATACTCATCATCTGTATCAGAGATGGCAGTTTTCCTCTTACCCAAGGAAATCCTTGTTTTCATTTCCAGTTTCTGAAATTATCTTTCCATGTGTAAAAAGAGAAAGGTATAAATTGGGGCTCATTCACATAAAGAAACAGTGGTTCAAACCTTACCACACACCCTAGTCACATTCCATTGCCAATTACGATGTGTTTTGCATGTTTTCTCAGTCTCTCTGAGGAAGCAAAGTCCACATGAAAAATATTTCCTAATTATTTCATGACCCCAACTGAAATCCCTGCTGTATAAATACTACAAACACAACACAAAATGTTTGAAGGCAGCACGCTTCCCTCCCTTTGAATAATGCAGTGATCATGTTTTAGATACTTATCGATCGGTACAACTAGAAACCATTTCCGTGTGATACTAAAATAAGATTTCACTGTGATTCACAAATTCAAGTATGTTCATTGTATAATTTGTACTGGTGGAACATTCCATCTAATATTTGCAGTACAATCGCTACGATCATTGGGCCCAAGCTTTATGAAGTAATGTAATACATTATAGGTAATAGTAAAATCATATGAATTGTATACAAATGAAATGTAATGTTTTGTTTTCAAACCTATCATAATTTTGAGGATGGCTACCACTGTGAATGACGACCTTGACGTTAAAACATAAGTTTCTAAACCTTTGGTGGAAAATGATTTAACTATGTAATAATAATAATCATGTAGTTGTTTCCATGAAGTGTACAAATATCTACTGCTGATATACAACAGCTGTACAACAAGTTAACATTGAACAGGCCTACAAGTATACACACCTATATATATACATGTAGGTGCTATTTTCACACAATTATTGATCACATTCAGGCGGTGCCACCCCTCGTTGATCTCGCTATCCCGGCGACGACATTAAAATCCCTTCTTCGTGACACACTGACATTGGCCGCCGCTGACTAACTCCCACTCTCCAACCCGAGTACAGGATATATACGCCCAGCCTGAGTGGTGTGAGTGGTGCTTGGAGATGGCGTGGATGTCCCGTGACTGAAGAGCATGTTGCATTCTCTGAGTCTGCTGCATTCAGCTTGACCCACATGGCGCGTCGCAGTGGGCTCACATCAATAATTTCTCCGGACTGAAGTGACTCACTACCACAACCACCGCCAGGACTATACTCTATCCCCAGGCAACTTGATAGGCGAGGCGGGTTACCTCAGAGTCCCCATAAAAAAAAAGTTGAGCCTCCATTATGTCTACTTTACCCATTGCCCGTCAACATTTTAATAGCTGCAGCTGTGCTGGTTTTTTGGGATAGAAATAATGCTTGATTCTTTACAGTTTTAGATTGGGCTGGTTTTACTGCAGGTCTTAGGCTCTCATTTGTATACACCTACTCCAGTGAAGCTTCATGGTTAGCAAAGGTGTGATGAGAATATATCACAGCGCTTAAGCTTGTATTCCATAGGTGGTATGAATTATATTTCCAGAATAATTTGTATTTTTCAAAATTAGATTTTCCTTGATGACCTTTGTTAACCCATGATACTTGCACCTCACTGCCAGGTAGCGATAATCCTATCCACCTGAAACCGAGTGGAAAACGATCGCATAGACACCGGCCCTCGATGCTCACTACCCTAGTCTACACAGAGTAAGATACGGCATAGATTCCACCCTCATCAGTTTGGGGAGAAGGGAGACACAAAAATGATTTGTCTGCATGCAAGAATAAGAGTCGAGCTTGGTTGTTGTAGCCTGAGTCTACATGTACACAACAGTTGTCCTGGTCCATAAAGTAGTGCAAAAAATGTTGAGAAAACTGACCGGGAAAAAATCACAAAAATAACGGCTAAATGGTTGTTGGGCCAAGCTGCAGCTGTGAGGCTTATTTTAAGTCCAGGGTTGACAGATGGAGCAAGCTCGGTGCTATTCCACAATGATAATTTTCTTCACTTACTTCAGACTTCAAACGACCACCCACGGCATATTTTCGAATTATCACGACTAATTCAGATGATAAGCATACTGCTTTAATTGGAGAACTGAAACCCAAAATATTATGCTCAGTGTCTATTAACTTGGTGGAGCTAAAAGAGCCAATTTGATTTATGGATTTTTTACCAATCGAAAATTTGAAAATGACAGCTTAGTGGCTGAGCCCGAAGCCAGGGGGCAATTAACATAACATGGGCGGTGCCCCTCTCGCCGCTCCACCGTAGGATGCATTGGTAATGCGTGCATGTTGGGAACCAGTGTAGCGGGTGAGTCATCATACCCCGGTACCTAAATGTCACGTTTGGGTTAGAAAGGCCTGGATGTAGTGGGTTTAGGACCTCGGTGGGGACGGGTGGGTGATTGAGTGGACTAGAGCGGGTGGGTGGAGATCATAAGGGAACCATGATAGTGCACTGAGGCACCCCGAGGGTGCTTTCAGTCACCCCAACCCTCCCCACCCCAAAACACTCAACCTGATACACCTTTATCCAGAACGGGCCCATTCGACACCACCCCTTCATACCTTTCCTCGCCGTTTTCGCCTCACCTGTCTCTCCGCATTCATACCCTTCTCCTGTTCTTATTCCTACCCTCCTGAAACGTTTCCCTCTTCTTTTTTTTTTAATGGGAAAATAACCCCGAACCACTCATTGAACCGGATTGATTGTTCAAACATTTTTGATCGAGTGAAACCTTTCAGTTCATCAACCAATAATATTTCTTGAGTCGCTAGTTAGCCGCCAGTTATGCTTTGTGATGTGGCCTTCTTCAGGGCTAGGACGTTAATGATACAGGTGTGAATTCTTAGAGGTTATATAGGTACCGGTTACTATGGTAGATGGAGACCAAGGTAGTCATAGAAACTACAAAGCATCACGGGAGTTCATAAAAATATCTGGATTCCTTTCTTAACATTAGTAAGGGACACATAGTGCAATTTGACGGAAAAACTTAATTATATAAATGTTCAACCCTGTTACGACCAAATAGGATATTATTTACGTTTACATTTTACAAGAGGTTGATTTAAGTATTTTCACTTTTGTTAATTACGGTTTGAAATAGAGACAACAGAGTTCAATATTGTCAAAGTCCCAATAATATCACGTTTAATATCATTCTTTGTGTTATGGACTTTTTCTTCCTTCTGCCTAGACTAGCTTCAGTCCCTGCATCTTATGGCAACCCCGTGTTATTGGTACTGGTGGATGAGTCTTTTGGGTTCTGGTCTCGTTGCTGACCCTTCTTTCTCTCAGTCTCTCCTGTTCCCGTTCCTAAATTTAACTTCGTTACTTCACCCTCGCTTCTACCCAAATTACATCCCATCGCTCTCCACTCAATACGTCTTTCATGTGCACTGTTCTTTACATACCCCCTGTGTCTCTTTATGTTCTTTACTCACGAGCTTCTCATTCTTCCATACTACCCCTCCTCCACTCTTTTCCCCCTCCAGTCTCCACTCACATCGCTGTTCAACACTCATTTACTTGCACAGCAACCCCCCCCCCCCCCCCCGACACCGACGCACAAACACTGCTCCCCGTGCACACTCCTGAGCTCGGTTTCCAGTCGGGTTGCACGCTCACGCACGTGCACACAGCCCCGCACGTGCATGCACACACGTGGCCTCCTGCCGGCATCAACACAGCTGGGTCTACCCAGATCACCTGGATCAGTTATGTGCATATCAGCCCACCCAAATGGCACCAATAATGTCAATCATTGAAAGTGATTTAATTGAAGGGAATCGTTGCTATTTTCGTGTCTTATTCCCTATATTTTCGGATTGTATCAGAGGTTACTGGGGAGTCGACCCGAAACGAACTCGACCCGAAGTTGTCTGGAGAACTCGATCCGTTTTGGAGAAATCGATGTACGTTATAGATTCGACACGTTATAGATTCTTATGAATTAGACATTTTTATACAGAAGTAAAGGTCTGATTAGTTAGCTTTTAGACACCAGAGAATATTGAAGTACAGTTATGTTAAGGTGTAAGGTTAACGTTAGGGATTGGGTTAAGGTTAGGGTTAGGTTCAATGTGTTAGACGCGGCATATGATCTACACCAATTGAGAAGATTTAAAACGGGTCGAGTTCGTTACGGGTCGAGTTCTTAATACAGGTCGAGTTCGTTACGGGTCGAGTTTTTTTACGGGTCGCGTTCGTTGTGGGTCGAGTTATCCAGAACTTGTTTTCGTGCAAGGAGGTCCGTGATGGTTGTGTGTAGAAGTGTATACCGCCACGTCTCATATTGCTATGAATTATCTTTGTTACATTATGTCCAAACGTGGGAAAGGTTCATCATACTCATTATTACCAAGTCGTAGAAGAATAACATCGTGTTTGTGAGTTGATGGGTGGATAATCTTGTCCAAACCGCGACTGCTTACCTGCGTATAGTTTAGCAATTGACACCAAGCTGGGAATCGAATTTGGAAGAAACGGAGCGGAACTTTAATTACTGTATTTTAATGATTTGTGATAGTACGGTAATTTCTGGCAGCGGGTGGATCATCATTAGGCCTAAACACAGTGATGAGACGGCCATGTTTTACACCTGACATTGGTCACAGGTGGTGTATTACTACACATATTTTGTAGTCAATAGAGCCCCGAGTACGCGGACACTCTCCGTTCCAAGCCAAAGTGTTTTTTCAGTCTGTCGATGGTAGGGCTGTGTAATATACAATACCCATATACAGGTTTTACTATGGCATAGACACTGTTATAACCAAACAGACATCCAACAGATTCCGACAGGAGCCTATGCAGGCCCTTCCAGGGTGTTTGATTGTCTAGACACCAGTCTACCCGCCTCACATATACACCATAAATAAGGAATCAAGATAATCTGGAGTGATGCCCCACACCGTCCAGCCTTATTTGATAAGGTGTCCCTCTGAGGTGTCTGTTAACATGGGGCTAAATAGCTTTTCGTACCGAAATAACTGCCCGTTTAACTTTAAGCGGGGTGTCTGCTTACACGGTCTTAAAATAAACATCTAATAAAGGAACAAATTTCCGTTCTCCAGCAAAACTGTCTGTTAGGGATTTTAATTCATCTGAGGAATGGTCAAGGGATCTGGGCCATATGTCGAACACCTCCCACTAACTGTGATATCACAATGACGTTGATAGGCCTACTCTGAAAGAACCACGAAGCGTAGCGTTATGGAGCTGAGTGGAATATAAAATTAAAAATAGATTCGTATATTCTACCATCAGTGGTAGAATTAATATATCGAGTTGCACAGAAGTGTAATATGCAAATGATGGTTTAAAAAAATAACAGCTCTACTGAAAAACAGACAACCCTTTAAAAACTAACAAGTAGACTTTACTCTCAGTGAAAGAGGATGTAGATGCTGGAGAGGCCAGGGTTGGAGTTGGTGGAGGGGTGCTGAATGGGACGGGGTTGAGATGAGGATAGTGACCAATCAACTCAGCCAATGACTGAAGGTCATTCAGTCAGTAACAGGCCCTCCTCTAAGTACTCGTTAGATCATCCTTTGTCCCACAGTCTGCATACGTAGATATGACTCGGCTGGAGTAGTCGTCTTGGGGGTATATTTGGAATACCAATAGAATCTGCTACAATGCGACAAATAATACAGTCCTTGGTCGCGGTGCCGTCACTCGCTTTAGTGAGACAGCCCGGAAAGCGACAGGCCAGCAGAAAGTGGCCAGTTAAATGGTCCCTTTTTCGGTCTTGAGTCTTAAATCTAAATCAATATTACCACTGGTGTCAAGAGTAGAACGAATTGCAAAGTTTATTATAGATAGCGGAACGATAGCACAGCCAAGGCATCTCCTAATTCTGTGAAACCTTGTTGAAGGAATAAGGAACTGCCATCTGTCTTGTGGTAAATTCAATTTGAAGACGTTCAGTTATTTCCATGCATGGACTGCCAAGGAGATAAATGTTTAGTCTAGTAATGACTCTTTAATTTACGGTAAGCACATTCCTTATATCAATTACACAGATCAGGTCGTCTGATGACATGCACAAACTCCGCTCGTCTTCAGAACCAGTGGTTTGTAAGATTGGTATGCAGTTGAAGTTAAGTGAAACTGGCCGTGATGTCTGCACACAGAAGATGGTCTGGCGGCCGTTATGCAGCCCGAGGTCCTTATGCAGCTTGACGTAATGCCAGCTAACGGCCGTTACGAGTCGGGTTTGTCCCATCAGGGACCTCCTTACTTCTATTGACTAGCGTCCCGTAAGGTGGCGCCAAGTCCTATCCCGACATCCTTTTCGGTCCACCGGTAATTTACATAAGGATATAGACGATATGGGATATTTGAGTACAATGTTTTGTGACAGATAAATGGTTGGTATTGCATGGACTTGTCAGCCAAGGCCGTGGTACTGGTCGGACCAACGGACCAAAGAGTGTCGACGGTCGAACAGTTATTCTATTTATTCCGAAACCCCAACGGCACTATTTCCATGACCAGGGGATACAGGAAACTTAATATATTGATTATTTCCTCAATCATGAAAATACATGTACTGTTTTATCGATGGGGATCTTGCTAGTTCAACCATGGTGTAACTGAGACTTAGAGACTTAGCAGTCATTAGAACTTGGTTGACACATGGGGTCCTGCAGTGTTTTTTTTTTACAAGATTTAGAGAATGTGGCTCTGAACAATTCCGTTAACAACTGATGCTTAGAGAGTGTGGTTATGCACCCTTCCGTTAACAGACAATGCTTAGAGAACGTGGCTTAGATTTGTTCAAGTCTTTGATTATGGACATTATTAAGGAATACAACTACAATGCAACATTGGGACTTCCCTTAACGCGTCAAAGGCCGAGATGGAGGGGTAGTCATAGGAGACAGGGACTGAAGCCACTATAAACGTGGCTATGGATACCTCCGTTAACAACTTAGAACACTAATAAAACCAGGCACGACGAGTGTTATGAGAGAAAGCATATATACATGTATGTATATGAAAGGAGTAGTATAGACGTGGCATTAGAAACCTCTGTGTCAAGCCGATGCTACCTTGTCAATGACAACTTCCTGTCAGTTTAAACCAAGTTACCATAGTGTCTCCAAGTCCACCATTGTCCAAAAAAAAAAAAATGGATATCAAAGGAGTTAAAGATAGCAGGTCCTCTGCCAGAAATTGATAAAATTATCAGAGGTAACCATTTATTATCAGATTACACCAGCGGGTAATACGATGAGATCCTTCCTCCAGGAAGCCCGGAAGGAAAAGGTGCTACTATACAATTACCGTAAACGTGCGAGTAGCGGCAAAACTACTGGGGCCTTCTGAAAACAGGGTGCCACCCTAGTAGACCGTCCAGTATAAATAAAAGATCTAAAAAAAAAAAGAAATATGGTGAAAATAATGAACAGCCTTGCAGATCAAAACTACGATTAAAAGGATATACAACGGTTTCCCCTGGATAATGGGTTGTTGTCACTGGAATGGTTTGCCATCAATTACTGCAAATTCAAAAAATGCACAGCCTTGTACTTTTAATGTTATTTCCAGTGCTTCCTGCTGTATTTTTCCTCCTACGTGTGTGTCAAGCTGGCCAGTAGAAGAACGTTGTGATAATCTAGGGAGCTGCAGTTTATTAGTATTAATTCTAAGGTTAATACTAGGCTGGAAAGTACATGTATTAGTTTCTGTTCCTCCAAGTGGTGTACACACAATATGTACCGTAACACATCTCTGGTATTCTCTTTCAGGTAGCGCCTCGGCGGACTCCAAGCCACCACCAGTTGCCATAGAAACTTGGACGCCACCCAGAGTGAGCGCAGAGAGGTGGGTGATATTTGAGGTTTTTACCGTGTGTTTTTTGCCTTGGCCCTCTCAGCGCTTGTCCCCAACGTTGTTGCCATATCACAGAATGGATACAGTCCACCGCCGGATACAGGAGTAGGAGAGGCCCTCCCACCCTGCCCACACCTGCTTACACTCCATCCAACGCCACTTATACCTCTACTAGCACCGTACCTGGAGTCTGAGAATCAAGTTACGTAATGATATTGGGGGTACTTCGGAGCCTGACATATGACCATGACCATGGCAGGGATGCAAGTTTTCCAACTAATAACGGAAATCCGACAGTTTACATACACCAGCATACACCAGTGTTAGAATATATATATATATATATATCGATTCATAGCCATTCTGTTCTAAATGAATGTGATAAATTGTAATGATCACCTGATGAAGTTGGTTCAACACTAGCGAAACGTGTTTTTCCACTTTGAATGTCATACATTATTCTTTTTTTATAATCATTTCAAATTTCTGATTTTTTCCTCAGTCCCGACTTTCATCTCTGCAATGGAAAACGGGGTCTCCCAATACAGGGATCCTTGTTATAGATTTAATGGGACATTGCCTTTCGGAGTCTGGAGGACCCGGCTCGAGTGTAACCGAAAGAAAGCGAAAACTTTAATCAGTTCGAGTAATGAAGCCTAGCATAGTTTTATTTCCTCTTTTTTTTTTCGGGTAAGAGATTTGATATATTATTATGTGAATCTCCAGTAGGAACCAATAATGGCACTAGGGCCTATAACTTTAATATATCATGCAGTTTAACACCAGCGTAGCTTATAAATAGATCATTTTCATTCTTAGCAATAGAATCGACAAGATTTATTGGCTATATTCCAGGCCTGCTGTACCCTCCACCTTCAGTGGTCATTGTTATGGACCAGTTGACTGAAATAGTGCTCGTGTCTGATTAAAGAAGATTAGTTGACCCTAGATCCATTTAAACCAGAATGATATAAGAGTCTGCAATATGTGGATCAACATGAAGGGCTTTCACTTATCCAATTATCCCTTATTGAGAGTTGGAAGTTACAAATCCCAGTTCTATAGGGACTAAATGACGTCAGTAGACTGTTAAAGGATCAGTTCAAGCTGAATAGTGATTTTTGGTTATGTGTCAAGTGCAGCAGGTAGTCAGGTGTAAATGGGTATACTATAGAGGAAACCCATGGAAGTTTAGGGTCTGAGCCCGTATCCCATCGAGTTTGAATCACATAGTAATTCACAAGGTGAAGCCGCGTGAATTACTATGTGATTCAAATGAGATGTGATCGAGCTCTGAGCCTAAACTTGAATAGGTTTCTGAATTTATCTCACCCTTAATATTGACTAATGGGCTAACATTTGTGACATTATCCCCCATTGGATATTTTTCCTAAATATCTAATGGGCGTTAGATACGAGTTGCCAATGTTAAGTCTATGGAGAAAAAATATCTGGGGTGAGATAAATGGCTTTATCCTTCTGAAGCCCAAGGTACCTGAAAACTAGACGAGATGAGACCGATCTATACAGTCCTGACCTGTCTTAACTTCTGTGTATCATGCCTATTCTGTCTTGCCTCCCAGTTTTCCAAACCTGTACTCATGTTTTCGAAGAAAAGGGAAATCTAGATGGGAAAGATTTGTTTTACCTCTTCCCAAGGTGCCAAGTATCGTACCTGTTTCGTATGTTGCGTCTGTCAGATGGAGTTGCATGTGTCTCACACCACATTTTGAATTATAAACCTCACCTGTAAATTCTAACGGTTAGAGGTTTAGCTATCTCAACCACACCTGTTTGCAGGTGAAAACCATGGAAATTAAAGAACATAAAATCTGATTCTAAATTTATCCACTGACGAATCGCACATATTGGTTTGAGTTTTATAGTTGAAAATTGGCCCACTTAACCATAAGAGGCTAGCTACTTATGTCAGATTGAACGATTACTGGAGCTGGGCGGGGCAGATAGTCTGAGTACATGAAGGTGTTGTACCGTGGGAAGGTCCTGAGAACAGGACAGGATTCTGGATAGGATAGCCACATAATGTCTTTGATTTTGTCTGAAATTGTGAAGCCATCAATGTATTTATACCTATAAATGTCCAGCTGCACTGTTCAGGACATGTCCATCGAAGAACGCTAATAAGACTTAGCGAATGTTCAATTGTCCTTTATAAATTTCCTGAATTAAAAAAAAAAAAAAAAAAAATATATATATATATATATATTATTTGCATCAAAATCAAAACCATGAAGGACACTCATCAGTTTCACCGTATGCACGAGTTGTATCACAAAGAGAAAGAATTGAATACGAATGCTTCACGATTATTCAAAATCTCTTATTTTCTGTAGTGAATTTTGATTAGACTTTTAAAGCTCTAGCTTATAATAAATGATGTTAATGATACATTGGTTGAACAGTCTCATTGATCAATAATTTTGACTGACTCTAGACAGATCCGACCGATCAAGTGCATGATTGAATTTTACTGATGTTCCAGTTTGCACACGTTAATCTATAATCAATCTTGAAGAAGCACAAGGTGATACACCTACTTTATATACTGTTTCATTTTTTAGCATAGAAAGGAAACACATTTCACGGATGTTTAGATTAACAAGTGCAGAATAGGGAACTTAATGTGGTTATGTTATCCCATATATAGGTTGATATAAATATGTTTTCCTGCAGAGTGTCACTACAACGTACTAAGTATGTTCTAAAGTCACTGCCACTGCGTAGTTTTCACAAAGCGACACAGCTGTGAAGCAATATAAATACTTCATATATCCTGAGGGCTATAAAAGCCATTGTATGCCACATTGTCAGAACGTGCACTTCTGATTGTACTGCCCTATTCACCTTAAATCTGATATAGGATTATATCAACGTATGCGTCTGTTTCTACTTGGTATTCGACACGAGACGTAGAGATGAGTTTAAGGCTGTTCATCATTTGAAGTGCCTCTCACTTGGGCGAGCAAATTTAATTTTAACGAGAATTTAAAGGGCGCATCACATAGCAGTCTATGAAAATTGGGCTTTGTGATTCATGATTCAATTGTACTTTTACCTACGACGTTCTGAGAATGTCACTTTCAATTCAATGTAAACGAAGACAAAGAGAAATTGTTTTATTCTGAGGGATAAGTGTGAAAATATGCTTCACCAAAACTGACAAATTTCTATCGCTTTAAAGATGCGACACTCATCTAGATCTACAGACCACAGTAAACTGGCTCGTACTGTTTCTGTAGTTGTAAACGTCACCAGACTTTGCACATGGTTTTGTGGAGTACTTTTTTTTCTTCTTTTTGCTTCGAGTTGATAACCCGCATTCGATCAACTCATTAATTCGCTATACCTTTCGACAATTTGTTTTGCATAAACAAGTTTTCTATTTTCTTTTATTGTCAACTTGAACAAGAGGATATTAGCCACGTCATCGAAACCTTATGACATGCAACACCCATACCATTGTTGTTTCATACACAGGAATGTCTTCCTTAGTAAAATCTGTAAATATTAGCCCGAAAACACAGTTCTGAATCTCAGTGAAGTGATCAACAAGAAGTCCACGTTGAGAATCCAATAAAAGGTAAATCTGTAACTTGCATTTTGAAATGTAACTATTTCATATTAAATGCTAATCTATAGATTATCAACAGCTAATATGAGTGATATACAATTAGCCAGCCTTTGGTATAACATCAACGAAAACTACTCCGCAGACATTTGGTTCAGAAAGTATAGAAAATATTGATCCACCAGCGGGGTGTGAAGGGGGTGCGGGAGGAGGGGGGCGGGGTGCCCCTGACAGTAACACCTGAGCATATAATCCCAGTCACGTAACACCTGTGGTGTTATCTGTAGGTGGTTGTTTAGTTGGTGGTCGCCAGCTTTGGCTAAGCCACTACAGTCTATTTTCCCAACAAAGCAGTCAACTAATCCTATCAACAGCCTCAGCCTCACATCTGCTGACAATCATATAATGGACCCAGTAAATACCCCCATGTTGCCAATTTTGTATTAATTCTGAATAATTACAAATAAAAAAAGCAGAACAGGTTCTAGCCACTACAACAGCTTGCACGTTTCTCAATTACTTCCTTTGAGCATTGTTTTAGGTCTTTCGGGACAAATTACCCATGGCTTAGGGATTTCGTTTCCATGGCAACGCCGCGCACGCGCAATCGAGACAAAAGCTATAAATACCAATTAGGTGGATTTGTTGCCACCGCGACCTCTATGGTGGACCATTGCAGGGTATTATTTTGTGTCGCTCCGCTTTTGTTTAAAAAAAAAAAAGATAAAATAGTGGCAGCTCCGAATTGCTTTGAATAGAAATAGAAGAAATTGTGGGAATAGTTGTCCATTAGATTATATCCACAGAGCTTTGGTAGTTTGGTGATTAAAGCCAAGTTGAAGTAGCACTTCTGACCTCTTAAAGCCAGTAAAGAGATAACTGAAAATTGCTAAAGCCTACTTATGTAAACGCTGCAGCTATCAAGGCTCATTCCATCCACACCACAGCCGAACCTCCTTCCATTAACTGGGTTTATTTTCGTCACTTTTCACTCACCCGTGACGGGCGTCGCTGGAGCGTGGCGCCACCCGACACTGCCTCCCAATGTGGCGGATACAAATGTTCCAGCGAGACACAATCGCATGTTTACTTTGCCCACTGTTTGGCCGCATCTTTGTTAGCAGGAATGTGTGAAAAGATCTTTTTATAGAAACCAGAGCTAACCCTCTATTATGACCTAGCAATGAAAAAACGCTGTAAAGTAAGAATTAACAAATCAAGTTATATTACTTGGAATTTCGTAGATATGTAGCTTGTAGCAGTAATTTCAATGGGTTTGTCGTTTGTTAATTGGATTTTACATTCTCTGAACAGCCAGGATAATATCTAGGCGAAGTCGAATCTATGCATCGAATCACGGACCTATACTCTATGGATAGGAAACCTAGCTTATCTCTGTGTTTGTTCTGTGATGTGTCCGACTCGGCTGCATTCAACATCTCCTAGTGGCATTTATTGGAACTACAAGACTTCTAGTGGCGCCCCTAGTGTCAATGAAGCACAACTTTTGGTTCCCTAGTGGTAAATTTATGAACTAGCATTCTTGACACATACTGTCGTTCAACAATACTGTCCCTCAACCATACTGCCCCTCCACCATACTGTCCCTCAACCAAACTGCCCCTCCACTATACTTACCCTCCACCATACTGTCCCTCCACCATACTGTCTCTCCACCATACTAACCCTCTACCACACAACCCCTCCACCATACTGTCCCTCAACCATACTGCCCCTCCACCATACTGTCCCCTCTACTATACCGCCCCTCTAGGGATGTGTGGATGTGGAGATGTGGGGATGTCGGATGTGGGTGAGTTTGGGTAACTTTAGATGACGGCGCCACCAAGAAATGACTGATTTTCAGGGGTTCACCGGTGAAAAGTTAAAGATTAAAAAATGTTCCCACTCAATCAGGCCTTTCTAAAGTATTAGGTGTCTTCCCCAATTCCCCAATATAATACCTGTATAGAACAGTTAGAATTATATTCCTAGCACTTCTGGGTTTTTCCAAACTTATGGCAGAGTTTGGGTGACTTTAAATGACGGCGCCACTGAGTTTTGACTGATTTTGAGGTGTTCACCGGTGAAATGTCAAAGTTTCAAAAATGTTCCCAGTCAATCAGGCCTTTCTAAAGTATTTAGCTGTCTTGCCTAATGTGATACCTATTCAGAACAGTTAAAATTATATTCCTAGCCCTTCTGGGTTTTTCCAAACTAACGGCAGAGTTTGGGTCACTTTAGATGACGGCGCCACCAAGAAATGACTGATTTTGACAGGTTTTCAAGTGAAAAGTCAAAGTTTCAAAAATGTTTCCCCTCAATCAGGCCTTTCTAAAGTATTTAGCTGTCTTCCCCAATATACTACCTACTCAGAACAGTAAGATTCATATTCCTAGCCCTTCTAGGTTTTTCCAAACTAGTGGCAGAGTTTGGGTGACTTTAGATGACAGCGCCACCGAGAAATGACTGATTTTGACAGGTTTTCAAGTGAAAAGTCAAAGTTTCAAAAATGTTCCCCTTCAATCAGGCCTTTCCAAAGTATTTAGCTGTCTTCGCCAATATAATACCTATTCAGAACAGTTAAAATCATATTCCTAGCCCTTCTGGGTTTTTCCAAACTAACGGCAGAGTTTCGGTCACTTTAGATGACGGCGCCACCGAGAAATGACTGATTTTGACAGGTTTTCAAGTGAAAAGTCAAAGTTTCAAAAATGTTCCCACTCAATCAGGCCTTTCTAAAGTATTTAGCTGTCTTCCTCAATATAGTACCTACTCAGAACAGTTAAAATTATATTCCTAGCCCTTCTGGGTTTTTCCAAACTAACGGCAGAGTTTGGGTGACTTTAGATGACGGCGCCACCGAGAAATGACTGATTTTGACAGGTTTTCAAGTGAAAAGTCAAAGTTTCAAAAATGTTCCCAGTCAATCAGGCCTTTCTAAAGTATTTAGCTGTCTTGCCTAATGTGATACCTATTCAGAACAGTTAAAATTATATTCCTAGCCGTTCTGGGTTTTTCCAAACTAACGGCAGAGTTTGGGTGACTTTAGATGACGACGCCAGCGAGAAATGACTGATTTTGACGGATTTTCAGGTGAAAAGTCAAAGTTTCAAAAATGTTCCCACTCAATGAGGCCTTTCTTAAGTATTTAGCTGTCTTCCCCAATATAAAACCTATTCAGAACAGTTAAAATCATATTCCTAGCCCTTCTGGGTTTTTCCAAACTAACGGCAGAGTTTGGGTGACTTTAGATGACGGCGCCACCGAGAAATGACTGATTTTGACAGGTTTTCAAGTGAAAAGTCAAAGTTTCAAAAATGTTCCCAGTCAATCAGGCCTTTCTAAAGTATTTAGCTGTCTTGCCTAATGTGATACCTATTCAGAACAGTTAAAATTATATTCCTAGCCGTTCTGGGTTTTTCCAAACTAACGGCAGAGTTTGGGTGACTTTAGATGACGACGCCAGCGAGAAATGACTGATTTTGACGGATTTTCAGGTGAAAAGTCAAAGTTTCAAAAATGTTCCCACTCAATGAGGCCTTTCTTAAGTATTTAGCTGTCTTCCCCAATATAAAACCTATTCAGAACAGTTAAAATCATATTCCTAGCCCTTCTGGGTTTTTCCAAACTAACGGCAGAGTTTGGGTCACTTTAGATGACGGCGCCACCGAGAAATGACTGATTTTGACAGGTTTTCAAGTGAAAAGTCAAAGTTTCAAAAATGTTCCCAGTCAATCAGGCCTTTCTAAAGTATTTAGCTGTCTTCCCTAATATACTACCTACTCAGAACAGTAAGAATTATATTCCTAGCCCTTCTAGGTTTTTCCAAACTAGTGGCAGAGTTTTGGTGACTTTAGATGACAGCGCCACTGAAAAATGACTGATTTTGGAGGGTTCACCAGTGAAAAGTTAAAGTTTCAAAAATGTTCCCCCTCAATCAGGCCTTTCCAAAGTATTTAGCTGTCTTCATCAATATAATACCTATTCAGAACAGTTAAAGTTACATTCCTAGCCCTTCTGGGTTTTTCCAAACTAACGGCAGAGTTTGGGTGACTTGAGATGACGACGCCAGCGAGAAATGACTGATTTTGACTGATTTTCAGGTGAAAAGTCAAAGTTTCAAAAATGTTCCCACTCAATGAGGCCTTTCTTAAGTATTTAGCTGTCTTCCCCAATATAAAACCTATTCAGAACAGTTAAAATCATATTCCTAGCCCTTCTGGGTTTTTCCAAACTAACGGCAGAGTTTGGGTCACTTTAGATGACGGCGCCACCGAGAAATGACTGATTTTGACAGGTTTTCAAGTGAAAAGTCAAAGTTTCAAAAATGTTCCCCCTCAATCAGGCCTTTCTAAAGTATTTAGCTGTCTTCCCCAATATAGTACCTACTCAGAACAGTTAAAATTATATTCCTAGCCCTTCTGGGTTTTTCCAAACTAACGGCAGAGTTTGGGTCACTTTAGATGACGGCGCCACTGAGAAATGACTGATTTTGACAGGTTTTCAAGTGAAAAGTCAAAGTTTCAAAAATGTTCCCACTCAATCAGGCCTTTCTAAAGTATTTAGCTGTCTTCCCCAATATAGTACCTATTCAGAACAGTTAAGATTATATTCCTAGACCTTCTGGGTTTTTCCAAACTAACGGCAGAGTTTGGGTCACTTTAGATGACAGCGCCACTGAGAAATGACTGATTTTGGAGGGTTCACCGGTGAAAAGTTAAAGTTTCAAAAATGTTCCCCCTCAATCAGGCCTTTCCAAAGTATTTAGCTGTCTTCCCCAATATAATACCTACTCAGGGCAGTAAGAATTATATTCCTAGCCCTTCTAGGTTTTTCCAAACTAGTGGCAGAGTTTGCGTGACTTTAAACGACAGCACCACTGAAAAATGACTTATTTTGGAGGGTTCACCGGTGAAAAGTTAAAGTTTCAAAAATGTTCCCCCTCAATCAGGCCTTTCTAAAGTATTTAGCTGTCTTCCCTGACATAATACCTACTCAGAACAGTTAAAATTATATCCCTAGCTCTTCTAGGTTTTTCCAAACTAGTGGCAGAGTTTGGGTGACTTTAAACGACAGCGCCACTGAAAAATGACTTATTTTGGAGGGTTCACCGGTGAAAAGTTAAAGTTTCAAAAATGTTCCCCCTAAATCAGGCCTTTCTAACGTATTTAGCTGTCTTCCTTGATATAATACCTACTCAGAACAGTTAAAATTATATCCCTAGCTCTTCTAGGTTTTTCCAAACTAGTGGCAGAGTTTGGGTGACTTTAGACGACGGCGCCACTGAGAAATGACTGATTTTGGAGGGTTCACCGGTGAAAAGTTAAAGTTTCAAAAATGTTCCCCCTAAATCAGGCTTTTCTAAAGTATTTAGCTGTCTTCCCCGATATAATACTTACTCAGAACAGTTAAAATGATATCCCTAGCTCTTCTAGGTTTTTCCAAACTAGTGGCAGAGTTTCAGTGACTTTAGATGACGGCGCCACTGAGAAATGACTGATTTTGGAGGGTTCACCGGTGAAAAGTTAAAGTTTCAAAAATGTTCCCCCTCAATCAGGCCTTTCTAAAGTATTTAGCTGTTTTCCCCAATATAGTACCTACTCAGACCAGTAAGAATTATATTCCTAGCCCTTCTAGCTTTTTCCAAACTAGTGGCAGAGTTTCAGTGACTTTGGATGACAGCGCCACTGAGAAATGACTGATTTTGGAGCGTTCACCAGTGAAAAGTTAAAGTTTCAAAAATGTTCCCCCTCAATCAGGCCTTTCTAAAGTATTTAGCTCTCTTCCCTGATATAATACCTACTCAGAACAGTTAAAATGATATCCCTAGCTCTTCTAGGTTTTTCCAAACTAGTGGCAGAGTTTCAGTGACTTTAGATGACGGCGCCACCGAGAAATGACTGATTTTGGAGGGTTCACCGGTGAAAAGTTAAAGTTTCAAAAATGTTCCCCCCCAATCAGGCCTTTCTAAAGTATTTAGCTGTTTTCCCCAATATAGTACCTACTCAGACCAGTAAGAATTATATTCCTAGCCCTTCTAGCTTTTTCCAAACTAGTGGCAGAGTTTCAGTGACTTTAGATGACGGCACCACCGAGAAATGACTGATTTTGGAGGGTTCACCGGTGAAAAGTTAAAGTTTCAAAAATGTTCCCCCTAAATCAGGCCTTTCTAAAGTATTTAGCTGTCTTCCCCAATATAATACCTACTCAGAACAGTTATAATTATATCCCTAGCTCTTCTAGGTTTTTCCAAACTAGTGGCAGAGTTTCAGTGACTTTAGATGACGGCGCCACTGAGAAATGACTGATTTTGAAGGGTTCACCGGTGAAAAGTCCACATCCTACATCCCTACATCCATACATAAGGTAATATGTGACTTGGCAAAAAGAGGGGGCTGGGAGTCAAAAGCCAGATAATTTTTTTATGTAGATATGTAGGATATAGGGATGTAGGGATATAGGGATGTAGAATGTAGGGAAGTAGAAATATATGGATGTATGGATGTAGAGATGTAGCATGTAGGTATGTATGGATGTATGGATGTGGGGATGTAGGGATGAAGTTATGTAAGATATGGGGATGTATTGATGTAGAGATGTAGGATTTGGGGATGTAGGATGTGGGGATGTAGGGATGTTTGGGTGTGGAGATGTAGGGATGTAGAGATGTAGGATATGGGGATGTATTGATGTAGAGATGTAGGATGTGGGGATGTAGGATGTAGTGATGTAGAGATGTAGAATATGGGGATGTAGAGATGTAGGATGTAGGGATGTTGGGGTGTATGGATGTGGGGATGTAGGGATATAGGATGTAGGATGTGGGGATGTAGTATGTGGGGATGTAGGATGTAGGGATGTAGGATGTAGGGATGTAGGATGTGGGGATGTAGTATGTGGGGATGTAGGATGTGGGGATGTAGGATGTGGGGATGTAGGATGTGGGGATGTAGTATGTGGGGATGTAGGGATGTAGAGATGTAAGATGTGGGGATGTAGGGTGTAGGGATGTAGAGATGTAGGATGTAGGGATGTTGGGGTGTATGGATGTGGGGATGTAGAGATGTAGGATGTAGGGATGTAGGATGTGGGGATGTAGTATGTGGGGATGTAGGGATGTAGAGATGTAGGATGTGGGGTGTATGATTGGAGGTAGAATTGATACTGGTAGGGGTGCATTATCTCATCATCATCATACCATTTCTGATGTATGTCTACGTATAAGTATACTACTATGTATTGTGTTTACAACAACGACAGTGGAAGATCTACCAGGAGTAGAACTGTCTTGTTCAAATAAAAAATAAAAAATAAAAAAAAATATATATATAGGTCCGTGATGTGAGTGATAAATGCCATTGACACCTATTTCCGCGCTCGCGAACGTGGCGCCGACAGGTGTGAAAAAACGGCAACACGTCGGCGACTGTAGCGCCGCCTTCTGGCTACAGAGAGAACCCTGAAGACAATGCCGAGTCCAACACCTACGGGCCACAGGCGGCCGGTTGCCAATCCATGTAATACAAATCCGTGATCGAATGTATGCAGTGAAATGAAGGTTATTCACAAAGTATACTTCCCTCTATCTCCAATTCGCTGATCCCTGCCTTCAAGTGCATTGGACCTGTTGTATTGCAGCGAACCAGCCTTCTCCTGCACAGGTGCTCGGCGTGTCTGCATGAGTCATACAGACTTAGAGCATACCCGACTGGTACCATCCTGTCAGACATGAGCGGGTCACACACGTGGCCCGCATGTTGTACAAACGGATAATTTTTCACGCAGTATTCTTATTCTAATTCGAAAATTCACACTACAAACCTGTAATACTCTACCAGAGGTGATGAAGACCCTTTGCTATTGTCACATGTAACACGTTGCTATGGTGACTCGTAGTGTTGCTATGGTGACGCGTACCACTCCTGACGCATAAAATAAGGGTAAAGAATGTTCCCTAATCTGTTGGTTTGGACATGACACATACCCCAAAAAGAAGAAAAGGAAAAACAAACAAAAATCTCACAGTCATTCCCGGATCCTTGGGCCCTTCCTCATCACATAAGTTCGTAAAATTATCAACATCATACGTTATTTTGCCGACGTGTTTTACTTAACATTTGTTAAGGAGGCGATCCGTGTCTAATCAGTTGAGGTGTCAAAGAAACATATAAAAATGTTCATAGTGTTGTAGCATCAATGTGGCAGTCGTGAGGGTCTGGTCTGCTCAGTGTTTTATGAACCCCTATCTGAGTCAGCATGGTCTGGTTGGACTCAGTGTATAAATATATGTAGGACAATTTTAATTGAAAAAAAGATCACAGTTGGAAAATATTTCTAACAGGTGTGTTTTTTTATGTAGCCTTGTTGGACTTGTATGCCCATGACGAGTAGGCTCAACACGAGTGAGGTTTTTTTTTTCAAACTAAATATATAGACATACAACTTAAGGTGAAATATTCCACAACAGGTATGTTTTACGAGAGTAATTCCGATAGCCTATTCTTTTACTTCTGATGCTCATTTCCATCATATTGTATGTTTTAGAGATTTTTATATTCACACATTTATTTATAACCACCATGTGACCCTGTGAAGCTGCCTGCTGAGTTGCCGTGGTAATAGATAGCTATCATGGCTACCACAATTTTTTGTTAAAGAAAACAACAACAACAAAAACACTAGACTAGAGCACAGACCCTACTGAAACGCTGTGAAAAATGGAGGTGGGCGTTTTTAGGCTATAATCGGTAACATGGTGGCGCCCAGGTCCTAAATCATACCACAGCCTTGGGTGGCCACTGGTGGCTAGGTAATTTCAGGAGCCAACACTGTTGGGACTGAGGGTTAAGAATAGGGTTGTTTTTGTGTTGAAAACGCGCCAGAATTATTCAACATTACTAGCCTATCGAAGTTCGCCCTCGATGTTGATATTGGGTGTTGATTCGTTACTATATCATATTACTCTCATTACAAGTCCATTTTTGGTTATCCTTGTCCGACTCGAGACACGTAGCATCTGTTGTTCTTGAATATCTGTGTATGGTTTCTTCTTCGTCAGTGATTAGTAGGTTAATCTATTATATACAGAACTGAAAAATCGCGTCAAAACGTTACCACAAATCGTATCAGCTACCCACTGAGACCAAACCGCACTTTCATCTCACCCCCATCACACCCATGCATAAATCCACGATGGACAACTGCTACTTGGCAAGCTCCAACACAGGTTCTTTGGACTCTGTAATATCGATCACCTCGGCAAGTCTTTGTTTCACGACAGACTATTGACCCAAGCCTTGGTTGCCATGGTAATACATGACGGTCACCATGGTAACAAGGGACGTGTGGACACAAGGCGTGTCACTTTCTCGGGAAGGGCAATAATTGTAGTTTATTTGTCAAAGGGATTATGGAAATGAATGAGGGTAAATATTTAATAACCCAGATAATAGCTGCTGAACATGAGGGCCAGTATCTGTTTCCCGAGCTGATATCTAGAATCAATTGTGAATCGATAACTTGGGAGACCACTATCTTTTGATACTACAGCCTACAGGGTCATGAATCCTTTCTTTTACCATTACGTCATATACATGTGCCTGAATATTTTCAACAACTTTGTCCTCATATTTGGAAGAGGAAATATTTTCTTTCAGTATCCACACACATCCAATTTCCCCTCCTTTTTAGTCCAGAATACCATTGACCTTTTACAATGTTCTCTGTGACTCGACCGTGTCACCAGAGAGATTACACAAGTAACACTTCTAAGCGCCACTTTGGGTAAAAACATGTAAATATTTCTGAATTCCGAGAAATTTTGATCAACCTAAAAATAGTTGATCTATCTGAATAGCAGATCATAATTGTAAGCAGATATAAGCAGAGGCTGCTGTTGGTCACGTGACCGGTCCTGAGCCCTTGGTGGGTGTGTGACGGATGACCTTCGACCTTAGCGTGTAGAGTAAATATGCACAACACAGTGTCGTGATCTATCAGCTCTTACCAGCCGAAACGAGAGGGTATTGCCTGAGTGGTGTGTCTCCAGCTTTCAATTTCTGGTGTTTGTATTTAGGGAGCCTGTCGTCCACATTATGGTACGTAGTAATAGAAACAAAAAGGCTTATGCTCGGAAACAATCAAAATAGACGTCAGACATGCCACACATTTGTTAATGTAAGATTGCAGTCCTTTACCAAAATGATTAGAAAAAAAGGACCTTTCACTGCTTATCGAGATGTTCACGACTAACTTGATCTCAAAACACTTGTAGATGGGGCATTGGGGTTGCCTTGTTTATTCCACTGCCTGAATCCTTTCCTTATTGGCTCAGATTGTTATGTTAGGCCAATGGTCCCTACTATTTTGACCCTGTGGTAGACTGTCCCTTCTTTATTGTTTGAGGTGCCCTCTTTTGGCATTAGGCAGTGTCCACTTTAGGGGTGGTGGGTAGGGAATCTTAAAACTTAGTCAAAAGACCTATTATCTCTTTTTTAACACAGTAGCCACTGTCTGTATGCCAGCTTGTTCCCTCAGTGGGCTGAAGTCTTACTCTGTTCTTGTGGGAGTTATTCAGCTTGGTTCCCTTTGTGGTTTGACCATGTATAATGTGTATTCGGGTTGTTACTGCTTGTGGGGCGAAAAGAGGGTGATTTGGTTTCGTTAGTAATATAACTCCTCATGCCTCATACTAGTAAATAGGAGACATTTTTTTTATCAAACGTTTTGAAAAGTACCGACATTTTAACATCACTAGAGTAACGCATATGGCACCACTATGCATTTAGATTTGATAGCATGATACTGCTAAATTCGATTGTGGTGATTGTAGGTTGGGCGGTCTATTCGTGATCTGTGAGTGGTATATAAATCAGGGACGGCTCCAAACTGCAGTACTATGCGCGCGCAATTTTCGACACTGACCTCAAAGCTTTGTGGTTTCAGCGGTCACCCACAACCACAGCGTTTCAGAGTGGGCGCCTGTGACGTCATCTCTTTGTGGTAGAGTGGGGCGTCCATTTCGCTCCTTTCACCCGCCAGCATCAACACGTATCGGGCGTCAGGCAATCAGGTGAGAGGTCTCGGCCAGATGGCCCATGCCCCACGCCACTGGCGTACAACAACCTCCGCCAGCCCTGCCCACGGCCGCCTTCACCCGTCTCCAGCCGCCCAGTGCTGCCCCACTACTCGTGCTGCCACCTGGCGCCGTTATACCGCTGGGTCGGACAGCAAAAAATACTACAAATTCCCAGTCAATAAATGCTGTGATGAAATGAATATGCCCACTTTGCACAGGGCAGTGATTGGATTGACAAATGTAGTGGTATTTTATATGTGTGGGTCAATATGAGATAAAACACAATCTAATGTCATAATAAAGAGTGCTATATTACAGACCGAGTATGCAAGGACAGACCTAACCAGTGTACCTGGCCCTGTACAAGGCCGGGTTCCTCTGCCATAGAGCCCTCCACCGGGTCGTCATTCCTCACTGGCCGCCATCTGACATGTATAAAAACAAAATTGAATCGATAAATATATACCCATTTGTCTTTGCCAACCTTCTAAACAGCTGTCTCTTACTTTATAACTGTGTATTAGACTTAGTTTTCCAATGGAGCTTGGCTGGTTCTCAATCCAGTCATTTTGTTCAGTCTTCCTCGCTGGTTCCCGAACTGCACAGTGCCTTGTCTAATAACATAGAATAGCTGTTCACCCCTGAATAGAGATCAGGGGTGAATACTTAACCTAGGGCAGACCTACCATTCAGTGGTTTTAGAGGTAGATACTATTTAATGGTTTACAGAGGTAGATTCACTGTGATACCACAATATGCTATCTCGTCTGAGTTGTTTGCTAGAGGTGTTTAGACTAGATATTCAGGGTCGTTGAGTAACGTGGATTTTGTGCCAAGATAGAGGCCACTATCCTGACACCCGAGGAATTGCATGCCAGTAAAGACTGCCCCTGGCCTGCTGCGAGCTCTAAGGGAGATTTGCCGTAGATGGATTAAGCTGTCTGAAGCCTGCTATCTGACAGACCTTTCTCTAAAATGACTTCCGATGATTAAAATAGTTGGTGAGAGTGGTAAATTGGTTACCACTCACTCTCATGAAGTCACTGTTGTAGTTGGCCACTGAGGAAGCGTAAAATGTCTTCAACGACTAGTTACTTGTTTGCTGTGATCATGCTATAACGTGAACGTTTGGTTCTGGAGAAAATTCCTCATTATGCCAAGCATGCAATGTGCCCATAACTGTGCAGCATATCCTGATGAACTATCAAAGAGTACAACAAAATGGAAGAAAGTGCTTGAAAAATAACGACAACAAGAAAATGTTGTTTGAGGCTATTCCAAAGAAAGATATAATCAGTTTTTTGAAAGAGACAAATTTGTTTATAAAATATTTGAGAACATATTAAGCTTAGATCATTGATAGGCCCTAGATACACTCAGGGTCGCCTGACATTAAACCACAAACAAACAAACTGGACATTGCACATTGCTTTAGGTCAGAAACTGCGATTGACTTCTGATTTGAAACTGACAATTTGGCTGACATTCATCGCGAACGAGTCCTGAAACGGTTGATGCTTACATGAAGCGATTGGGTCGCAGCCCCTTTCACAACCCTATTAACCAGGAGGGTCACGTGGGTGGCAACCAGCGCGGTAACGACATTAACGCAAACATTGCACGGCTTTTATGAAACATCACCCTGGCCACCAGCACCCTCTGAAGCCCATCCGCAACCTCCACGCGCCAAGCGGACATGAGCCCTGTCACTCACCTATCGCATTAGTGCGGCGCACAGAGGGTCTGCTTGGAGAGCCCAGAGCCGGAACCAGTAACCCTGGAGCGGATCCGGAAGTGATGTGCCCCCCCCCCCCCCCCCTTCTCGTATCGAGGTTCTGGCCGGGCGTAGGGCTTTTATCATGAGCTGCTCAATGAGCTGCTCCGAGGTGAAACTTGAGTCGCTCGTCTGACTGATGATGCAACAGAAATGAAAATAACCGCCAAATTAAAGGGAGATTCAATGTCAGCATCTTCAAAATGCGTTGGGGTGAACTAGCTAATTCCTTTGTTGACTGGAGATGTCATCTGAAAATAATTTGGGTAGTAGAGATTGTGGCGGATGGCAGGGCCACATAAAAATACACCATAGTATGTAATAGAAATAGCAGCTATCCCTGAATTTAGGGAATACATGTATATGGATATGCTATGTCATTACTCATGAGAAAGAAATCGTACATATTGGTACCAGAAAATTAATTTTGGTGAACGACATAACTGGTTGGCTACATGAAAAGACTACTGCAGTTGGGCGGCACCATTTTATAGAGGGAGGCATGTATAAGGGGGGAGGGGCAAGGATATATCGGGGTCTGTAAACAATTTAGGTGGGGCAAAGGTATTTGACTACAGAATACCAGTCAGTCTAAATACCAGTTTTCTTTTGGTAGATTCTTTAGAGTGTTTTATCAAGATGAAATCCCAGCTCTGTTCTAGTGACAGTATCAGTTGAACTGTAAATAGAAGACTGTTTCCCAATATTGTTGGAAAAGTTATGGAAAACATACTGTCATGAAAAGTACGGAAGAATTTACCATTAGTGAAATCGTGAAATCTTATAGGCATTAAAAGACTAAGGCCCTTTACCATTCATACGAATTTAACCCTGGAGCGGATCCGGAAGTGATGTGCCCCCCCCCCCCCCCCCCTTCTCGTATCGAGGTTCTGGCCGGGCGTAGGGCTTTTATCATGAGCTGCTCAATGAGCTGCTCCGAGTTGAAACTTGAGTCGCTCGTCTGACTGATGATGCAACAGAAATGAAAATAACCGCCAAATTAAAGGGAGATTCAATGTCAGCATCTTCAAAATGCGTTGGGGTGAACTAGCTAATTCCTTTGTTGACTGGAGATGTCATCTGAAAATAATTTGGGTAGTAGAGATTGTGGCGGATGGCAGGGCCACATAAAAATACACCATAGTATGTAATAGAAATAGCAGCTATCCCTGAATTTAGGGAATACATGTATATGGATATGCTATGTCATTACTCATGAGAAAGAAATCGTACATATTGGTACCAGAAAATTAATTTTGGTGAACGACATAACTGGTTGGCTACATGAAAAGACTACTGCGGTTGGGCGGCACCATTTTATAGAGGGAGGCATGTATAAGGGGGGAGGGGCAAGGATATATCGGGGTCTGTAAACAATTTAGGTGGGGCAAAGGTATTTGACTACAGAATACCAGTCAGTCTAAATACCAGTTTTCTTTTGGTAGATTCTTTAGAGTGTTTTATCAAGATGAAATCCCAGCTCTGTTCTAGTGACAGTATCAGTTGAACTGTAAATAGAAGACTGTTTCCCAATATTGTTGGAAAAGTTATGGAAAACATACTGTCATGAAAAGTACGGAAGAATTTACCATTAGTGAAATCGTGAAATCTTATAGGCATTAAAAGACTAAGGCCCTTTACCATTCATACGAATTTAGCCCACCTAAGGTTAAAATGTAGGTCTTTGTGCTAAGATAGGTGGGTAAAGATAGTCCATACTTAATAGACACCTGACAAGTATTCCTACTAGGAGTTCGGGACTTTTCTTGCTTGCCAATTCTTTTGACACCAGCTAATTCCTATACCAACAGAAGACCACTTGTCAATCTCTGCCATCTATCGTGATTATCTTAATCCTGCGCACTACAGCCTGTACCTATCTAATCATCTATCTGGATTATCTGGGACGGAGGTTTTCACTCCTTCCTGCGAGGTCAGGGGATTGTATGATCTATAAATATTATTAGAAACCGGAGACTTTGTGTCAGTATGACTCATGAATCTTTCGAAGCAGTAACGTATGAAATGCAATCAAACGGAGCGCCAAAACAGGATGTCGTTTTCCACGTTGTGAACTGATTGTCATGATTAATTTGGGTTGTGGGAGCCGTTCATGGCCCCAGAGGTCAGCATCTGGGTATGAGGACAGCTGGAGAAGGGGCTGAATTCCATAAACGTCCGGGTTTGTGTGTACCCTGACAAAACATGAGGACATTAGGACCTAGCAAGATAAATTATAACCATTTACTAGTTCAGTGCATAAAGCCCATGGTCCACATATAGAGAATGTATTTCATGGACTTTTTGGTGCTGTATTAACACTTCAACTGATTGGCCAACGGGGTCACATGGTACACTACTATAAAATGGGTAGACTTACTCAAGTCTTTGATTATGGGCATTATTGAGAAATAAAACTACGGGACGAATCCAGACTGCTGTCGAGTCTGATATTCAGACCAGTCTGGGGTCTGGACAACTTAAACATACCAGTCTGCCACTTTCAGACATGGCGCAACACGACTCAGGGTCGCGTCTGGAAATTCTCCCTCGGCAGAGCATATTTTACATAGTAATTTTAGAAACCAGCGCCCTGCTTTCTGTGTTAGAGCAAATATACTCGTTGGTTAGAAGATAGACTGTCTAGGTACCTTAATTTGGTGCCAGCCCGGCTGTTTGGGCGAGTCAGACGACTTTTTGGAGCAGCAGGGACATATTTCTAAATCCAAACAAAAATCTTATTTTAGTTTATACAAAGAGATAAGAATACTCTTAATCTCTTTGGTTTGTGTCGAGTTCACATTTCTGTTGCTGAAAATGATGGTCAAGAATGTCGACTTCAATCTTTCAGGGTCCTATAATTTGCAGCCCGTATGATAAATATATACCATCAAAGGACGATGACCACTCTTCAGCAGAACGGAGCATATTTTAAAGGCTAATTTTAGAAACCACCGCCCTGCTTTCTGTGTTAGAGCAAGTATACTCGTTGGTTAGAAGATAGACTGTCTGGGGACCTTAATTTGGTGCCAGCCCGGCTGTTTGGGCGAGTGGGGAACCTCTGGATGCACGCATCTCCCAGTGGGAGTCGAGCATTCCGACCTGCCGTAAGCTGATGACTCGTCAGGGGCTCGGGCTTAATGTAGGAGGGTGCTGTGTGTACACCAAGAATCACCGAAGAGTAGAGATAACTGCGAGAGGAGAAATTAACTGCCAGCTGCATTAAAGGTGCGTTGGAAAGGGCTCTACTTTGGGTAATGTCATCAAAAAGTCTTTTAAACATCTTAGATCTTCCCTTATTAGTAGTCTGAACTATGGGCTAAACAATTTTTGTTGATGAAACCCCTCTTGTGTCCAGACACGTGCACGCAATAAATTCTCATACACGCCTTTGGCTAAAGTAAAAATAGACGAGTATTCTACAGAAGACATGCGGATAACGAGACAATCACCAAGGGTATGGCCTTAAGATTATCAAATATCCGGACAATGTTGATATGATTATGATGCTCTACCCCTAGCAAAATGGCCATACATAATCTGGTATATTCTGGGAGAATGTGCATAAAACTAGGAGCTCCGTTGCTTCTGCTTGTGATAGGCTATTTCTTAAAACTTATATACATGAAGAATCCAATTTCACCAAACTGAAACTAACCTTCATCTCAAATTACCAATGGGAATTAAAGTTGAATGCATGGCTGCTCTCAGCAGCCAGGTCGTCACTTTACATCTCTGCAATGTACACTGTTTATAATGGTCACATACCAGACCGGAATATCTTTCCCTCGCAGAGAGTGATGCCCCAGTCACACTGGCGTACATTTTGGCGTTTCTTCTACGTATTTGAATTAGTGTGGACCACGTATTAGCTACGGATTTGGAATGTATCTGTTTGCTTTGCTTTAACGTTTTAGTACGCTTCTCAACGTTCATCAACGCTTCTTTACGCTTTTGTACGTATTGTGGCGTTTTTCGGCGCATTCCGACTTTTATTTACGCATCTCCGCGTTTTCTCGCGCATCGCCGCGCATTTGTAAATTTCAAAATGCGTAGAAGAACGTAGAGGTGCGTACACGGAAAACGCCGTTTTTTACGCCAGTGTGACTGGGGCATTATCGGTTAAAGTGAGTAAATGCCAAACCTAATTCCGTCAGCGTATATGGAATTTGTACTCTTTGTCCACCCAGAGAGACTTTATCTCTTGTCCACTCAAGCCCGCTGCAGACAGGACAACGTGGACCGTCTTCATCATGGGGTAGTAAATGTGTTGGGAGGAGTACACACCCCTGTCACATGCATGGCCCCCGCAGTGCACGCTGGAGGGGATAACTGAAGCTAAGGGGCTGGCGAGTCTCTCAGTCAGAGTGCTAATACTACTAGAGAAGCTCTGAGCAGTTTGTGGCCAATTCCCAACCAGATCCACCCCGGTTGTGAACGGTAAATTGTTTACACAGCGCCTTTGTTTATATCAGTGCCGTCAACAGTGTCGACGTTACGGCGGACGCAGACAGGGTGACGGAACCGTTTGGTATTTAAAGGGAAACTCCATCGAGAAGTTGGTCAGATGTCTGATGTCTGATGGAAGTGATCTATGAACGTTTAGACGTCTCACGGATAACGGTAAGATGAACATCTGGCAAGAACATCTTTAAAATTTAAGGATCTGCTACAATACCCACATCAAAGACTCAAAAAACGAGCCAGAAGGGCACAACAAAACATGGATATTTGTTGATATTAATCAACATGATTCTCAGCATATTTCATGTGTTGAGGACTCATTTGTTATCTAGATTTTAGGTGATGTGATGCTATACATATTTTTTTGCTTGGGGAGGGGGGTGTTAATAAAATCCGCATTTACAATGTGAATATCAAATGTTCCTCACCAAAAACTATTTTATTTTACTGGAAATATCAGGATGTTTTTCTACATGTCTTCCACTCACATAAGATGAATTATTTGCAGGAATGATATTTAAACAAATTAAGTCCATGTTTTTATTTTTGATTCAATTCTAAGCAAATAGTATTGACAGATACACGTAGTACTGTACTGTTTTTATTCCGTATTTCGATCGACCGGACCAATGAGATTGTGTCTAACCAAAAGTGAGCATGCAATTCATGATATGTATAGAAATGGTTACAAATACTCCCATCTAGGCAAATGACCGTCAATCATGGTCCTAGTGTAATCTGACTTGTTCTCTCAATAGGTTGACTGCCGCGCTCTGCTAGCCCGTGGACTCCATTATGCCTTGTCACGGCTGCCAAAACAGAGACTGGGCGTAGAGAAAAAGAGAGCAGAGTACTGTTGCTCAACGCCCAATGCATAGACTGAATTCTTACTTCTTTGTGGGTGCCAACTTTGAGGAATAATCCTAAACAAAAGCCCATATTTTCACAGCCATTTCAAATTGCAAATATCATTCTGAATGATATTTTTTATGGTTTTAATTAAGGTAAACAACACAAATATGGCGTCAACGCTCTATTGTTGTTAGTATTCAAATCAATAGGAGTATTACCATAAATACCGCTGTGAGACGGAGACGTACTTTTGAACTCTTGGGACTCGAAGAGCTAGGGTTCTTAGTAAGATGCATTATTGCACATCTATTGAATACCTCCGAGAGCTATGGCTTGAAGTAGACAGTTATGTCATATATTGTACAATAGCTGATTCGACCTTCATTGTGGTAAACTGAACCGTGCAGAGCAGCTCAAAGCACGTGGCATTCATATATGAATCAACTCCAATATGTAACATACTCTGAACTACTCCTGAATAGCACTTAGTCTGGGCATTGTGAGACCACCTCCTGCCATATCCAACAATGGTATTCTGAATGAGGGACGTTTAAGCATATTTCACACTGCGAGAAATTCCTTGGCGTTATTGAACGACATCATCGTCAGCAGACGACATTTTATGGCGGGAGAAAATGGCGGTGCGCCCACTCTGGAGAAATTGGGCACACCATTTTCATTCCTTGTGATCCAAGGTCTAGACGTGACGTAATTAGCACTAATTAATGAGCCGAACCTCCTTCATACTGGTCGCCATTAGCTCATTATGTCGCATGATGTTCCGTCATTTACGTCACGATAACGGCAGGGCGCGTGTACAACGTCACCGTGGGCCTGCAAGACAGTGGCACGGCGGACTTCATAAGGCAGGAGGTGTCACACGTTATTGCATTTCATTTCAAAAGAAATCTCGAAGCCCTGTTATTAAGCTCTATATCAACTAGCAGGGAGCTGTGATATCATTATCTATACTGCCTTGGGTATAGCCAATTTCTGATCCAGTCAATTTAGATCGGGGGGGGGGGGGGGGGGGCATGTAAATCCCTGTCAGTGGCGATTCAAACCAAGGAGTTGGGTATCATCTATACAATGTAATTATCATTAAGTTGCGTTTTGATTAATCGCTTTTGGATGATATACATGTGTTTAAATGAAATTATATGTACTCATTCCACTGCCAACATTGAGCTGGATAATTCACTGCATGTTCCCCATGATCAGTCTGCGGTAGTGGCCAGTCATACGCCTAAAATGAAACCTGCCTAAAGCAGTAGAATAGAAATCTATATATGTCCACGTTGAATTGGTTTATGATAAATGATGCATTAGATTGTTTCCTGTGAGGACGTCATCACTCAACAGATGTCTAGTACTCTTTGTCTAGTCTGTATGGAACTGCAAACCTTTCAGAACGTTGATAAATCATGAACTAACTCAAAATGATCAATTCCATTTGATGGACTATATGCAAAAGATGAACATTTTGCCCCATTGGGTATTGGAGATTTGCATTGATCTCAAAGATGGTAGAAGGACCGTCCAACTCTATACTCTATTGATCTCGTATTGCTTGTTAGCATCTCCAATATATATAGCAGTTTTTCTCTTTTCCAAGGAAATCCCTCTTTTCATTTTCAGTTTATAAAATTCTATTTTCTTGTGTAAGAGAAAGAGAGGATAAATTGGGCCTCATCCACACCAATAAACGGTGATTGAAACCTCACTGACCCCAGCACTATTGCATGGCCAATAACGATGTGTTTTTCATGTTTTAATCAGCCTCTGAGGCTGAAAATTCCACATCAATATTATTTCCTATGTTTTTTCATGACCCCAACTAACATCCCTGGCCCTAACAAACGAGAAAGTAAACTGATAACTGAGACGTGTGGGTAGGAGATGAAAAGCATCCATCCTTCAGTAGGAGATCATTTGTCAGGTCGTATGAAGTCCGCGGCGCATTGGTTGACGGTAGATGCCTGTGCCCTGAGCATTGCCTGTACAGCGTGCTGCAGAGTCTAACGGAGACAGATCCAGAGTAACATGACCCAGACTCAGCATGCGGACGGAGTGAATGTCAACGTCGGAGCTGCTCCATGCAGACACGAGCTACTCAGAGCGGCTCATCAAGACCAACTCTACCGCAGGGCGATGCGCCCACGACCAGAGATGGTTAGCCAGAGCTGTGGAAGCGATGTGAAGTATCACAAAACCTTTCAAACTCGTAGTACATGACATTATCATCTCTTAACATTCACAACACGCTCCTTTTTTTCTGTAATTCATAGAATAAACAAAGTACAATCACCATAATAGGAAGCGAAAGTGAGCCCATTGAAAACGGTAGAAACCCGCGCACTAAAGAGCATTTCCAGATATTGGCATTCAGTACTTTGACAATATAGGTTCGAGATGTTGTCTCATTCTCCAATCTTTTAAATGCATGTTTTCAATACATTCAACAACTGTAATCGTAAATTTGTGGCAAACTCATTCAGAGGTGATAGTAGTAAACTACACTTCAATAGTAGCAAATTGGACCCAAAACGAAATAGTAGGCTCCAAGTCCCATAGCTTAGGCACTAACCCCATTCTTACTGGCGTAAGGGAAAGGTGTTTTGAGCACGGGTATCTGCAGTTTTAGCGGGTTCACATTAGATCCCTATGGGCGTTCTTCCTTGTACAAAATAAAACGACACAGAGGACATTATAATGTAAACATAATTTACAATTTAAACATCTATCCCGATCGCTTTGTTCATGCATTGTGAGCGAGAGCTGCTCTAATGATACTAGCTATTGCTATAATACTGCTTGGTATTTGTGAGCTTCGGACTTGGAGATATTCGACTAGGGATCAATTGGATGTCGTAGATCCATTGGCAACGTACGAATATTTGGCAAGAGGAACTGCAGTGCGCAATAGTAGTGTGAAGCTTCACTGGCGTTCTCTCACTTATACCACATTACGCCTTGGCTTGGTCACGTTGGAGCATAGCCATAAACCATATAGTAGTATATAGTATATATATAACGATCAGTGATTTCTGGTGTAAGGTGGGGTGTGGGGCCATTGATGGATCATTGGAATGCCAATTCTGGGACCAGGTTTCCAGTGGTTCTGTTGTACCGCAACTCTCCTGTTACCTCAGCGCCTATGTTCATATCGCCATGATATAACCCTTGAAGCTGATACGGGACAACGCCTTCTAGAAATCTCTCAAATCTGCATTTAACAATGAGGTATTGCAGTCATGCAGATAATTGTAAACTCTGAGTACCATAGTGTATGAGGAATGAAAACGCTGTGCACATAGAGTCAGCAGTAATGGAACAAATCTATTGATTCTGGAGTTTCGTTTCATTCAAATGTGATGGGAAGATTAAATAAGACGCTAATCGATACGTTGTTAATTAGATTTAACCTTTTCCAAGGCGCACAGTGGTGTAGTAGCATCTAAAACACCATCAGGGACTGCAGGCGATTTCTTTGTGGCTTAATTAATAATGCCTATAAGTCTTATCAGACTAACTCCTTTAGAAGATGTTCAGTCTGAGATGGCCTCCAGCTTTTGATCTCTTGCGGGTTCGTCACTTCGTAACGCAAGTCAGCATGGAGCCCTCTGAAAAATACATTTATTTTCTTTGTCATGATACTGTGAAGGATAGTACTACAACGACCCATTATGTTATATATATAACAGTTTTCCACGGGTTGCATTTTGAAAATGATGGCCAGTGTGATATAAGAGATATACGTGCTATTAAGTCGTCTTTATCAACATTACTATTACAAGATCAGAGATGTCAGTTTTCCGGTTGTTTCTGGATTTTGCTAGTGTACTAAGCTTGTTGATTTTCTTTAAAGATGTCTTTATTGATTTCGATGTTTCAATCGTTCTTCCAATACAATAAGAGATCAATAGTGGATATAATTAGGTTTCGGATGTTTTCCGTTTTTTCCCCTAGGTTACATTGGCACTTCTGCAATCTATACTATCTGTTTAACTGACATTTAATGTTTGGTATCTATTGGATCCGTTTTATCTGAGTCATATAGCTTGCAAAACGGCATGATGATATCTTTTCCCTGGTATTTTCACTAACATTTCAATCTAACTCCGACTTCTAGCGGCTGGTACCCATAGGTAATTCATCCCGTCTGCTTGGAACACGAGGTACAGGCGTGACCAAAATGGTGCTGACAGGTTTTCGTCAAGGTGTCGTTACCATGACTACACCGTCTCAGGATCTGCTCTTATGACGACATCTGAGTCACCATGGCAACTGGTTACTAACCTGCCTGCAGGAGCCTTGATTCTTACTTTCTAACTTTCCCTTTTTCTTTCTGCAGCAGTCAGTTACAATGACTGAAGTGTCAGTCCTTGCTTTAGAAAGTGCCCCTCCGGATGTCGTTGCTCTTGTTTTTGTGATGTCGTTGGCTATAATCAGATCACAAATTAACTTTAACGATAACTTCAACGATCCGACTGGAAAAGCGTTTGCTCCCGTGATATCGGATCGTATCCCTTTATTCACACGGTATCGCAAATTTTTACTAAGTGATAGCGATACGACACTTTCAAGGACATATATTGAATGGTGTGGATCGCTATTTGGTGGAGGTCGCTATTTGCCAGGGTGTGCAGGTCTGCGTAAAAATAATCGTGTAACACCGCATTTTACGCTGCTATGTGGATATACGATTACGACACGATCCACTAATTTTTGGGAGCAACGTTCAGGTCCTTTGTTCGCTATTCTGCAATCCATACATGTATCACAAACGTGGAGCACCCCCCCCCCCCCACCCCCGAGGCCTAGTTAAGGATCCCCAGATAGAAAATGATGCATATTAGATTTCATCAACATGCATAGAAATGTTTATACTCTTTGGTTTCATCAATTGGCTCCTTGACTATGAAGGCTTCTGTTAGATATTAGATTTTGCTGACTGACAGATATAGATTTTTGCTACGTGGAACATAGAGCTATGTAGGACAATAAAGACATGATCTGGCTTTAGCATGTCATCGCTAATCCACAACATGCCCCCACCCTGTCCTGGCTCGGCATGTTGCTTCTCAGCTGGGAATCGTTTGCTGAAGGATTTATGGTGAACCAGCCCCGTCACCCGTCACCAGTTGCTCTTACGTGTCCCCACGTTAGAGAAGAAGTGTATATTTGTTCATATCCCTATTGTTTCAGACTGTGTGTTACCATGACAGGATCAGTGTGCCTCAAGGGAGTATCACAATATCTCAAGACAGTCCCACTCTGTTTCTAATAAGCAGCATCACTCTGTCTTATGTTGTTATCACTCTACTTAAAAGCGCAGTCTGATATATTAACCATTATCCTTGGACGTTAAATAAGAAATAAAAAAAACTACTTCAAAGCAGTATCACTTTGCCTCCAAGCAGCATCATATACGCTCCCTCTACTTTAAAGCAGTTTCACCTTTGTGTCAAAGCAGTAGCACTGCTCAAATGCAAATCTTTCTTTGTGATAATCCAATATTTAAAAAAATTCAGTATTAAAAAAAGACCGGACATTCTATAGACACGTAAACTTGTACAGATGCTCAACATCGCAAACTACGTGGAAATTCGCTTTCGGATACATAACCCCCAGTCAGGAGCAGATGCATGGTGGAGGGTAGGTGCGGGAGGCAGGGGCTGCTTTTCTCATAGGGCGGCGCAGATAGGGTGTGATTGTTTTTGAGCAGGTTATAGAAAAACGGTTCAAGCTCCTTGACACGCTGCAGGACCAGGCCTGGCTGTGTCGCTTTCCCTCGTGCTCCGTTATAAACATGGGTAAAAACCATCTCCCACTGCAGCTACCTAGACATGTCCTATGTCTGTAGACCATAGATGCTCTGTTTCCTTGAATTATGGCAAAAATGGCATTCTAATGGCATTAGCTATGACAAGGTATGATTATGAATATTTTTTCTAAAAATGAAAGCAGTGGAAATAAAGTACTGTGGAAAATAGAATCAACATCTCAGACATGGCGCATGATAACCCAATCGGCTTAAATTAGACTGGAATTGCTAAGTGAATTCCTATATCTGGTGTAATTTTACAAATGTACTTCCAGATAGTCTGACGTGGTACGTATACCACTGTCCAGGAGTGCAGCTGAACAATCCAAACGAAGAAAGAGAATTAAGCTTTGCCTCTATACAGTCACCGTGACGACTGTAACCATTACGGTGTGCCACAGTTTAAAGGGGCAAGATTCGTTCCTCACTCGCTAAATGGCTGCATGCTGTTCCCCTATCATGCTTGCGGTATACCAGCAGCTGTATGCGAAATTATCTGGTTGGGACAGTGTGCGGAAGAGTAGAAGTGTACTGAACTATCCTCGCCTTTGACTGCTTCTCGTGGGGTAATACGGTGCTGTAAGGAAACAGCCAAGAGATTGAAAATTTGTCAGATACAGAGAATCTGGTATTTCAAATTACGCATTTCTAGTTAGACTTCGCCCTGCTCATAATATATCTAAAATATAGACTCATACTGAAAAATAAAATTTATAACTGAGCTCTACTTCTATGAAGGCCAGAGGACTCCTCTGTAGTTTATGGCTACTCCGTCCCTTTTAAACCCGCCCCTGTCCATTGAGGCCATCCAGGTTCGTCTGGCACCAAACGGCGACTTCTGCCACCTGGTTAACGAGAGAGCTGTCAGTAAGCTGTCTGCTGACCGCACACACCACACTCCTGCCCTCTGGCGGTGGTCATTTGTAACGGGAAGCACCACCACTTCCGGGAAACACAACCTCACAAGCTGAGGGTCTAGTCTGCGTGAATCACCTCCATCTGACAGTGCAGTCACGATCCCCAGCACATACTGACCGTGGTTGACCACTTCCCTGTGCAACCAATAAGTACTTTTTGTTAGGCTCAGAAAATTATATTATCCCTCATTTCTAATCCTCGTCATGGACGGGGTGGGGAGTTAGATCAGTGGTTAAGACATGCATTTGTAAACCCAAGATTGTGGGTTCGAGTTCCACTGCAGCCGCTCTTCTCCATCATCCCCAGCAATGGTGGATTTGCTGCAATATCCAAGGCCAATCGTCCTCATACCATTTCTATGTGGTGTGGGAAGTAAAAGAACTCTCACCTCGGTAAATGTGTTGGGGTGAGATTTCTACCAAAATTCATTACATAGATTCGATCACCACCCTTGTGGTGTAAAAGAACCTTGAGAAAGTATGGTAAGAACCTGTAATTGTTAACTGGACGTTAAATCAAACCAACCAACTCGTCATGGACCGCTCATCCAACTTTCAAGGCTTCTGATTGTAGCACGGCCCGAAGATGTGGAGTTGTTGTTTTTCCATTTTTTTTCTTCAATTTTTGTTGGTTTCATAGTTGGGGAGGGGTTGAGGGAGTGCCGAGGAGGATGGCTGTCGCTGATGATCTCTGATTGGCAATTTCAATCCTGATCAGACGGCAGATTCAACTGGTTGCCAATGGCACTGTACCAGAATACCGTAATTGTAACAGTTAGTTTAATTATTGCGCGCGTGGTAGTCTAATCATTGATATTGTCATAACGTATGATGTTCCACAAAAGTTTATTAAAGGCAGCAGACGCATTGTGGATTAATTAGTATTTACGAATGTCTATCTGGGTGGATTAATTGATGTTAATGAGTTTCTTTCATAATGTAATCCGGTTATAAACCTTGGCCACGGCCCACAGCGAGCTACATTGGACAGCCAACTGTTCACGAGGGCAATAACTGATCTGAATCAGAGAATCAGTCTGGTTCTATCAGAGACTTGTAATGACTTATGAAGTGATGTAGTTTTGTAGTGATTCGAGAGTGATCTCTTGGTTTCACGTAATTGAGTTACATGATTCAAGTATACCCTTTGCTGTGAATTGGCAGCATGGAGTTGTCCCATTACACTAAGTCCATATAAGGAATAGAGTAGACCGAGTAGCCAATGACTGCATTCGCAGCAAACCCGGACCTTGACCCTGACCTCCTTACATGATATTTTCTAGCGCTTTGGGACGTAGACATCAGTCGAGTGTTGACCTCGAATCTTAGGGGCCACAACCATCCTCATTGGACAATGTCGCCAACCCAAGCAGACTACAGAGTGAAGGCAAATCGAATACGAAAGCGTTATTGAGAACCATAAATCGTTTTGTTTTTTTGGGGGTAAGAAGCGTTTATTTCCAGTAAACAGTAATACAATGTATCAAAACACACACATATTGTTTCTCTTAATTCCCATGTTTCATAACCACCATAAGCTATATAGCAATGCATTGGAAGTTCAAAGCTTAATGTCAATACGGTTTTTTTTCAACACATACGTCTCACATGACGAGAAAAGGTGAAAAGAGGTGGACCAGGATAATAGACTGAGAATCATAGTTGATAAGAATCATATGGTGTACGTATAGTTTTTCCTTTTTGTTTATTAAAGCCTATCTTTTCTAATCCTGTACCTTCTAAAATCCTAGTTTAAATATGGCAGAACAAAACCAAAACCTCTGTCCATGCGGATTAGATGATGATAGGCTGGATCTGACAAGGGTTGATAATTATTTCAGCTACGCTTCCTGCTGATGAAGCAGAATTAGTTTCGATGGGACATCAGATTGGATAAGCATTGATCTCCTCGTAGACATCCTTGTTTCTGTTTTTATAGATACCATTCTAATTCGGTAGACAAAAACATATCTCTCCATGCTACAAATACTATAAATACTTTTTCCTATCACACGATAGGAGTGGAAGTAATACACAGCTTTGATGTTTGTCATTCTATCACTTGATATTTATCTAGAATATTTTATCATTCAGCAAAAATTGAACGCACTATGCTCACCATATATTCAAACCAACAATGGTATGTATTGCATATGTATATTCAGATAAATCTAATAGAACATATTGGACGTTGAGCTACCCAAACAAAGTATATATAGATGGTGACTGTTTTGGGCATTTTGGAGAGTTATATAATAAGAGAAGCACCAGATTTTTGGTAGACTATAGAGGAATGATATGTATTATGTATCTCTTAATAATCAACGATAAATGTTGTAGTCAGCAGTATTGTATATGTATAGACAGACTGCTCAACTATAATTCTGTAGCAAACCAATCCTGTCACTGTGTAAAAGGCTACATGATTTGTAAATAATGTCAGTACATAAAAATAACAGTGAGCTGTACATCGCCTAGATCTGTACGATACAACAAAATTCACCCATGATATTTCAGATTTTATCGGGAATTCCCATGTTCCTCTGAAAGGTCGTGTGGCCATTCTTATTCTAACCGGACGTTGCTGTGTACTGGGCCGACCACGGATGTCTCAGTGCCTGACTGGACGTTGTCTATGGGATTGAGAAAGCAACAGTTCTCAATTACAGCATGTGGGTTTCACGAGTGGGACGTGGGAAAGGGCAAGCAAACAGGAACAATTTCTCCACCACTTTCTGGTCGTTTTTACTCTGCTGATGGAACGGTTTCACATGTTATATGCATTACTAGACTAGGACCTACTTTAGACAAGTCTTAGCACTAGTAAAATCCCCCCCCCCCCCCCCCCCGGGTATTTTGACAGGATTATTTGATTATCTCTAAAAAAGTTGGAAATAGCCTGGCTTTATACATTTAGACATGCACATTAACTTGTTTACCCCGTTTCAGTAATGAAAGCCTTTGATATTCTACATTCTTTTCCGTCGATATGAACACTCCCCATCGTACTTTGTCCTATGGCAAATCTACACTAATTTGTTCGCAGTGAGCGTGGTGTAGGCTTTAAAAGGGTCCAAAAATTTCCTGAGGACAACCCAGAGGAAAACATCGGTTACACAGCGGGGATGCTGCTGGGATTCTCTGAGAATACGGCGTGATTAACTGCTACTAAAAACCAGTGCCGCTACTAGTAGTAGCACAGCTGATGGTGTGTGCTTTGCAGTATAAATACGTTCCGACCAGGACTGAAGTACTTTTACGAAGTACACTCAGCATACACATGCATATTGAGATTTTAACATTCAGGCCAAGAGTTTTTGTCTTCACTGACAACTCGTTGATATTTATTGAAGGATTGTACAAGCTAGACCTAATGAAACTTCAGCGAATCTGTTCAATAATCAGACTTCATATAAAAAGTCTTATCCAGTCCAGAAAATGTCAGGATATGTAATTTGTCTCATGTTTTAAAACATGCTTAAAAACTTGAGTGAGCTCCTTGTACATATCAACAATAATCGATGGTTTTGTTGACAGGCGACCGTAAACCACGAGTGGTTGACGCGTAGTAATACACGAGCGTTAGTGTGTTTATTACTACATCAATCTCGAGTTGTTTACAAAATCATCACTATTTTCCCGTATACAATGGTTTGCACTATGCTCCCACTGTGAATGACGATATGGTTCAAAGACCATGACATTATTTAAATTCAGGCCGATGCCAATACCCCGTGGTATACATTGAGATCATCACTAATACGCTGTATTCAGTGAGATGTACTTCCAGACCAAAACTAATACGCTCTGATATATATTCAGGTCATCACTATTACACTATTATATGCAGTCAGACCAGCACTAATGCTATGTGATGTACATTCAGACCAGCACTAATATACTGTGATGTACATTCAGACCAGCACTACTATACTGTGATGTACATTCAGACCAGCAGTAATATACTGTGATGTACATTCAGACCAGCACTAATATTCTGTGATGTACATTCAGACCAGCACTAATATTCTGTGATGTACATTCAGACCATCACTGATATTCTGTGATGTGCCAGGACTGAAACTGAAGAGGAGACATGTGAGACGTGGGGCGTGTTTACAATCTCCTGCTGGGATAGGGGCCTGAAGCTTGTGGTTGACACTTTCTTTACTTCTCCCACAGAGGGGTTGGGAGGTCTGTTAACAGAAATAGACTTAGGAGGGTTAAAGGGGCATTGTCGCTGATAATGTGCAGGCCCATTTGCTAGACTTCCGAAGGCCATTTACAGCCCTGACCACTCATCTAAGGAATGACCGTGAGTATGTCTAGCCCACGTTTAGGTGTACGGCGTTCTCACCAGACTTTATAGATGCATTTCCTGATTGCCTTTCCCAATATAAGCCTTCCACATAGACTAGAGGAATGTTGTTTGGAGAAAATAGCGTCAATACTAAATGTGGATCTACGTCGTTGATTGTGATATTGTCTTTTTACTGAAACGTCATACTTCTTGAATTCACCTTTTTTCAGCCCTGAAATGATTATTTGTAATGGGGCACCCCCTCTATTACGGTGTCGGCTGATTTTTTGGCCTTGTTAAGTACATATATATGACCTAGAGGAAATAGCACAAGTTCTAAAATGGAAAATGTTATACACGACGTCTCTTTCATAAGGTAAATGTTTCCAGATTTATGTAATGCTTTAGGTGTACCAACGAAACGCGATTTCCTATGACTTTACACGAAATATTTCAACCTGTTCCGAGTGGATGTGCACACAATATATTCCTGATTTACGGAAGGAGAACAGGAGGAGGGAATGATCTTTTATAGACGTAGTTTGCTGTTCAATTCACACTGAATCTACAATCATCTTACAACACAAAACTAAATGTATCACCATCTGTCTTAAAAAGTCAAATGTGTTCGCATTCGACTTGAAATGTGCTTATGCACATTGCTACATACCTAATTCAGTCCATACAAGCATGCATTGCTTGGCTTTGTCGTGATGTCAATGTGTATCCAGTCAAAATATGTGATGTCTTACTTCCATTTGTATATTTGATTTGTAATCCGTAGAGGTGAAATAAAATAACGTGGCTTACGTTTTGGGAACTGCCGAATGTCCTCATGTCATTGATCTGAAAGAGCTTAGTTTTCTAGCCTTGGGGAAGAAATAATGAGCCAAAATTACTGCTGAGAGAACTGAACGCGGCAGACAAGACGCCACCACTTCAGAGTATTAGTCCAGTTCGTGGAATGTGGTGTCATTATCTGGATACCGTAGTGAGACCTGATGTTTTCGTGTTTTTTCCCGCGCTGTGGCTGACTGCAGTGTGAACACGGAGACGATAGCTCGTCTTATCCCCTGTGGATGTTCTCCTTCTGTCTCCATATTGACTGATACTTCAGATATTGTCCGCGGGCTTGTCGCAGGTCTCCATACCCACAAGGGGCGGCGTATCTGTTACTGTCAGTCCAGGGCATTGAGACATACTAAAAAGTACATATTTACACAAGATTACCTTTCTTGGTCTAACTGAAGTCTGCAGGCGATGAACAGTAAGTTCAACTGTGTAGACCCTTGTCGGCTGACTAACGTTGGTAATTGGAAGTGCTTATCACCAAACCTATATGTATAAATGTGCATGTGTATCCCAAGTTTGAAATAATCTGAAATTGTCCTTAGAATAATACAACAATAAGTGGAGCATGTGTACATAGAATATAGATTTTAGAAATAGGACGAGGCAACGTCCGTTCCCTATGCTGATGCGACCTTGAAAAAAAATATACATAGATATTTTTCGGCGTTGATACAACACATAAGCCAGCATATAATTGAAATACTTGTCCTATGTTAGACCATAGATATACACTGTCTCTTCTACATCTATAGTTAGAGAATGTCCTAGAATATACTGATTACATTATGGTGTCTCGCTTGAGATCCGTTTGTGTCACCAGTTGCACCGTGGTCGATAAAGGTTTATGATTCACTTCTCTGTTTTTAGTAAATATGGAGTTCATCACAGTGACGTGCCGCATTCGATGACTCATTATCTGGTTTAGTTAATTCTTTCAAATAGTTTATTCTTTCAAATTGTTACTTCTTCTCTTAACCTGGTGTTATTATGTGTGCATTTTATCGTGGTCTCTTTCATTCAATTCCTGTTCCAGTGTATGCATGTTCACAGTTTATGCAATTGTAACACTTAAGTAGATGGGAATCCTACGAATCAGCGAACAAAACACTCATGTACTTAGTTAATCGGGTCGTATCTAATTGTCTTTAAGAGTTAAAGTAATCTTTCGTAATCACAAGTGTTTACAAATCCTTATCCTGAACTTTTAATAAATGGTGTTTAGGTTTCCATTTTACGGGGGCTGCACTTCCCAGCTTTGGTCATTTAGCTGCGTGGCATTTGTCGCGTTAATGATAGTGCACTTCGGTGGGGAACTTTTTACGACTACTTAAGCGGGCGGCGCTGTGGAGAAGGGCATGTTTCTGGGTTAAGCAGAAGGCAAAAAGCAGAGCGTAAACACAGCTGTCAAGCTGCGACAGGCTTGTGTTTGGCAGTCTGCGCTTGGTCCCGCGGTGGAGCACACTATAGGGGGTCCCCACTCTGCCTGCCGAATAAAAACACAATAACCAATGCACGAATGAATGAAAGGAGTTAGATTTAACCAAACATGCTGCAGATGGGATCCATGCGTGAATCCCATAAAGATAGGAGAGGCGTTACTAGCTAGCGGTTTGCATTCCGGCTTTTTACTGAAAAGATAACAGAGGTATGATAGCTTTATGCCGGTCGTGTAGGAGCTAACTTCATGGAAAAGATTGAAGGCGGTGTCATTTTTGATGCAAAAGGTAAAAGTCCACAGAAAACACAAGTAATACATATATGACACATGACAAATATGAAGCCATTGCTAAGTGTGATTCTGTCACAACAATCTTTTTAAGATCCTTTCGTTTCCGTATGTTATTGCCTCGTGGTGCAAGATATAGATTTAGTGAAGGGTATAAAAAACAGTTAACTCAACACAAAGAATTTCATGAATGCGGCAAGTCGCACTTCGGATTTTTTGTATTATTTAATCGAGGTACATGATAAGATGCAGGTCCAACAATATTTTGCCACATTACCATATGAAACATGTTTGGGTGGACATGTTGCTTGTCAGTATGGGTGTGGTTGTATACATTGTAAGCTGTAACTCTTACCCATGAATCTACTGTTGGCGGATGACAATAGTTAGGTGACGTCAAGGCGTCCTATACGTTATACCTCTGGTTGAATATATTTTTATAAGAAGTAGTGGTCACGTAAACCCTCTGCGATTCGATACCTTTCAATTCTGCTCCCAGCCAGGACAATTCCAAGGGAAAACGCCTTTTTCTACACGGGGAAGAGTCAGATGTATTTTGACCGAGGTGCTTCATTGCTACATTGATTTCTACTGTCCTACAATTTAAAGTGGCAACGTGTCATCCTGGGTACGGTCCATTTAGAGCTGGTGAACGATAGTGCTGCAGCCACTGCAAATATATAAACTGGGGTATGAGCCGACGTTATGTAACTTTATGATTCATCAGCATTGTACCTAAAGGGGATGGTCTTGAAGATCATTTATTTTGTATAGCAGATGCAAGGACAAAGATACCTGCAATTGCAAGGATTAATATACCAATCCTTCTCATACCATGTCTATGTGGAGTGGGAAGTAAAAGAACTCTCACCTCGGTAAATGTGTAGGGGTGGGATTTCTATCTACATTCATCTCATAGATTCGATCAAACCCAAAGTAAGTCTAATTGAACAAATTGGACGTTAAACTACCAAAACAAACAAAACAGAACCTGCAATTATAATTGCTCGATGCTGTAAATTCTGATGTTAACTGATAGTTTTGGAGAGATATTTTGATGGGAGGGTTTTGGTCAAGAGGATTTGCGGTAGATTGTCGCACGTTGCACGGCACGTTTACGGTATATCTTAGGCACGTCTACGGCACATAGATCGGTGCAGATCACGTCCATAAAGAGCTCCTTGGTGACACAAACCAAACCCAGCCACGTAATGGTTGCCACTTTCATCTGCATACCTTCCTCTCTGTTTACGAGCTCTACTTGTGGCATCTCACAATAAGGAATTTGCGGACTATGGAACGCAAGAATTCATTTTTTCGTTCCTGAGTCCAATGTTGTTAGAATGTAGTATAGATTAGAAGTCATAGAATACACTGGATCCAAGTTCTTTTCTTGCACTTTAACATGTCCAAGGAAACAGCTATCAGTTGGAAGGAAGTACAAAGACAAATTGAAGGTATCGTGTATATATTTAAGGTGCTTTCGGTTAACCCTTTCCAGGCGAGCAGGTTGGTGGGTACCAGTGGCTACAGGGGCGAGGATGCCCCTGGGTTGTATGTCTCTGGGGGGGCGAGAATGCCTTGAGGCATTCAGGAAAGTTTCACTTGTCATGTGACCTAGAATGCTTCTTTTTTGTCATAGTTCAAATTTTTTTGAAACAGTATACAAAATATCTTGATTTCCACACATATCTTTCCACATTTTACACAAACTCTTTAAATTTGTTTTTTACTTATTGGAAAATGCCTGAATATATCATGATTGCCTGTAGGCATTCTTGCCCCCTGTGTACATAATGCCTGTAGGCATTTTCGCCCCCCATGTACATAATGCCTGCAGGCATTTTCGCCCTGAAAGGGTTAAGGATGCATATAGAGTAGTACAGCATTCAAACTCAACCAGAACATCATTCTTATTACATATATGGATTACTTTACCAGTATTTTGCATAATAACCTCTAATAAAGGTTCATAGGCATTGCTTCCACGTGTAGGAAAGATGACCGTTAATAGATAAACATAGACGTTCTCAGTGTTGACGGACCATTCTGGTCGACTAGATTCCAGCTCGAGTGGCAGTGAGGGGTGGTGCCCTCCATTCTGCTTGACGCTGATGCCTGGCATACCTCAGACAGCAGGTTCCACTTACCGGTACCAGGCATGCACTCATAATGGGCAAGTGAGAACCTAGCGGGAACCAGCACACCTTAGAGGAGACCTGGGATGGGAGGTACGTGTGAGGGTGGATATGCGGTAGAGGATCGGGGTTAGGGGAAACTAAAGAGGCAGGAAGCAATGGGAACAGAAGGCAATGATCGGTGACTTCCCTCTCACCAAAGGGTATTCTGGGCGCTCGTTGGAGGCGCCACCTACCGAGGTGTTGTTTACCGACCACTCTGTGATCAACCTGCGCTGGTACCAAACAAGCAGTGAAGGTGTCTGCCATATATACCAAATGGTAAGATTGATGATAATACCTGGCGTCATTATATGTTAGCTTTTTTAGTGCTCTAAAACCATTGAAAAAATATACTGCAAATATAAATATGACTTGGATAGCAGGTCTAGTGAAACTCCATCAAATAACTGGTGTATAACAAAGATGTGTTTTTTGAACGTATAGCTTTCAAACTGCTGTTGTTCCTGTAAGAAGCTTTGACCTCAGGAGGTATTTAAACTCCCAGCTGTCCGGCTATACAAAGGATAATAATACTTTGGACACCATAGAGGGTTATCAGGTATGTGTGGAGACCTGCTCCAGACAGCCCAACACTTCGCTGAACTCTGTGAAGTACAGTGTTGGGGTTTGGTATAAAGCGGTCGTTAAACGTCCATAGTTGACTTTCTGTGGTTGACTGTATGCACACTCTTTCCCATCTGCTATAGATCTATACGTGGTATCTGAGGAGACATGACTTGAACGATAGATATCGTGGTACAAACATTTTGTGTTGTATCGTGGATGTTAAAGACGTGTATGCGTGATTTATCCCATGTACGTGTTTAATGGAATGTACCCCTCATAGATGATGCATAAAGCCGGTTAATCAGCTGTTTCTCGCCGGTCTGAGTCATGTCCGTCACTCTCCGGAGTCGCACATGGTTCGGGTACAGCGTGTTCAAACAAAGTAGAACATGACTCCCATATGCCCCTCCCTATACCGCCACGTATGCCATCAAGTCGGGCAGCAATTAGCCTGGGGTCAAGGCCATGTCAGCCAAGGTCACGTAAAGGTCAAACCCCAAGTTCCCCTATAAACTGAACGTTCTACTTAGTATGGGGTGCCACATGGACGGAAGGTGTCTGGGTGAGAATTGTGTTGGTCACCTGGTCGAATTATATAGGTCTCTACGATAGAGTCCCTCACAGATAGAAATCACTACAGGAATCGTAAGGAACGAATTATGTAGGGCAGATTTCTGTTTAGAACTTCCCCTTTGGAGCATAACATGTATTACGAAAGTGATATTCGCTGCTCTGTTTTCACGAATATTCATAGCTCTCACGCCATGTTTTGCTGGTCGGTAGAATGGCAACATCCACATGGAATCCAGGTTAGAAATACATCTTTTTGCATAACAGTAAACCAACCAGCTACCTGCCCCACACTTGCGCTCCTGACACAAAAAATTGCACATGCTTAAATGTTTTATATTGCTACTAGATACACTATAGAAACACAACAGAAAGAAATTGATGATAAGTTATAGCGTTGTGGTAATTTTACGAAAATCACGATGAAGTCGCTAGTAATTATTTACGAATAGGCGGAATTTGCAAGACAACCTTCCGATCGTGTGGCCAATGCCTAAACAACTGCTTCACAGAGCCAGATATTACAGTCTGTGGCTGGCGCATGCACTAGAAAGGCATGGTTTTGACAGGACCTGCTTGGAGTTGCTAGGCAATGATCTTCACAGGTTTTCCTAATAAGCAAATGTTCGTAGGCAAAAAACAGGAGAGTAGAAGATCGGGTTGTACACAGACACTCAGAACCTCTCTCATACTGGGGAGTCTAGTAGGATATAGAACCGGGTCCAGATGGAAGTTGGGCTTCCACCTTGAAAGGGGCGACTGCTCAGGGAGCGAGGAGCTGCACACAGAAGGGAGGTTCCCCTGGAGAGCAATGTACTAAATGAATTGTTGTAATGTACAGCACACCTATGGCCATGACTCACTCGGAGTGCCGGCATAGGGGAGTCGACCACTGGGAGAAGTCGGAACTTGCCCTCCATATTATTTACAGAAAACACGTGTTCTTTGTGTTATTCAGTCATGTACAACAAAATGCCCGTACCCTTACTTCCGCACTAGAGCCCACTCCTATAATGAACCACAAATACAGGCGAGTCGAAGGCTATTATTACTATGACCACCGGTCTAGACCTGCCAGTCTCTCACGGTTTGTGCTTTGTTATGTTTTATGTCATTCCAAAGAACGAATGAGAAAAACAGGAAAAGGTCTACAGTAAAAAGGTCCGTCTCTTTACAGCCGTTTTTACATCCACTCGATGTTTCCCCGCGGCATATTTTCCCCCTCTTTATTGCCACTTGCGGGTCATGAAGAATGAGACTTTCTGTTGTAAAATAGAGGCATGATTTATGTTTCCAAAAGATGATTGTTCTGGGATCTTTCAGCTTTATTCAGTAATGCCAAGGTACACAGATGACTCCTTGGAAGATTCTCAATATTCTCCACATGTGATAGAGATATAAAAATGGAGGCCAGGTACTTAACCCTCTATGACGGCATGCCCTGACAAAAAGAGGAGGGTGTTTGTTTTGCTCCATTGACCCCCAGATATTCAGGTTTGCCGACGATGCAAAAGAAAAATTAGGACATTTTTATACAGCGAGCGCACAAGTTTAGTTTGGTCTGTCTTATCCCAACGTCTGACGCACTCTTAGTTCAAGTTGTGTCCATCTCCAACCCTACACTTCCTGATAACAATAGCCTGGTGTGTCTTGGGGTCTCTTATTTGTGCCCTTCTCATGGAGATGTAAGCCGTTTAGAGCCGGTATTCTGGGCCATATTCAAGGGTTATCAAGTCCTATAATAGTGAGTTTACATTTATTTTTGGAGATCATAGTGTGGGTAAGAAATCCCGTTCTACTGGGATGCTAGACGGGAAGAATTGATTTACAAAATCTATAGCTATACCTCAAAGATTAAAATCCTTAAATGATGTGTAATATCTTGACCCATAGGCAAGCCACAAGGTATCTTATATATCATGCTAGTTTAGAGAGTTTAAAATATGAAATGACTTCATATTGGGTTGAACTTCGGTAGGTAGTATGTATATCGCGACGCTTGGCCTAGCGTATTAGCATTTCGTTCGGTCTACCTGCTGGTGGCCAGGTATATAACAATAAAATGTAAGATGAGTCGATCTGCAGGAGGGCCCCACGTTCACCTGTGTGCCGAGGCAGCTATCACACTGAGACTCTGTGGTCGTCTATAGGAAGGGCTATAATACAATACACATAAATCCATAGGGGGTCTCTTCACTGTCCATACCCTATACACCCTAAACCTTTTATTGTGCACGTATACTACAGCTAACCGTGCCTGTGGTTACTATTCTACATTCATTGAATGCAGAATAGTATATATTGTATACATGATAGTACATACGATATGGGTGATCCTTTTAGCTTAAAGATCTCGACATGCCATTACCAATGCAATCTTCACTCTTCTTAAGACCATATAACATACACAGGATAATGTTATGTTTCTCTAGTATGACCTTAGGATATTACTAAATAGCTCCCAGTTTTATAAAGGATATCTGACTTCTCACCGAGTCGTTCATGTTATATTTACACGTCTTGAGTGATCAATGTATTTTTGAATTTATCTGCATTTTGTCCAGTGGAGAGAATAGAAACTTGTTTATTCTCTTGAGGACAAAAAGCTTATTTTTTAAGGGTTTAGGTCTTAATGTATTGGGGAAACCGCCTCTCTTGTGTATACATCTAACATATACACAATAGATTTCACTCCAGAATTTTTAACCGTATCCCAACTCTAAGCCCCCTTCTACAGAAAGTTTACAATATTGTAGGTTATAAACCGTGGCTGTTCCAAGATTTACAATGCATTATTTCTCGATTATTCATTTTCCAAAAGGCTCATGCGAACAGTGTCACTATTAATTCATCATCAATCGAATTGCCGACTTGAAGGAAACTTAATGGACCGATGGTTGAAAGATATCCTTAAAAATGAAGAACACCCACCCCCATCGCCTTGAGTCTGACATTCCATAAGGGTGTGTTTGGAGACCATGTGGGTTGAAGAAGGAGAGTTCAACTGGTTGGTATGTAGTCTTGACACAAATGAGAAAGTAACGTGAATACTGACTATATGAAATGTAAGAGGATGGATTGAAGTGGGAGTAATGGTACTGAGTAGTAGTTCAGAATTTACAAAGAAAGCCTATGTAACTCATATCAGTTTACATCAAGGTTAGTTCAAAATATCTGGTTTCTGAAATCATACATCTCAGAACTAAAGAAACAGTTTAGGCACCATGTAATGTATTATCTGGAAAAAAACAGACATTCTGAAAATAAGGATGGCAGTTTTCTACTTTTTTTCATTTTTAGTTTTTAAAACAATTTTCCTTGTACAAAACAAAGACAGTATTAATTGAGCCAATGAACCAGCGGTTTTAACTTCCCTACACACCCTCAGCGCTATATCATGGCCAACATTGATATACCATCCATGTTTTGTCAGTCTCTCTGTGGCAGCAAATTTTACTGACAAATATTGAAAAGATAAATTCCTGTTTGATAAACTAACGTCCCTGTTTGATAAACTTAAATGGGGTGGAAGTTTCCTAACTGTGTCAGGACTACATACCAGGCAGTTGTACGGTACTTCTCCAATAAAGACATCTCTATTATAAACAACTCCAACATCGCACAACCCCTGTGGTGGTGCTTAACCCTCAGGTGTCCAAACTTCTGCTTCCTACATGAAATTTCGCGCCAGAACTGGGTTTTCAATTGATGAATTCGGAAGGGCTTCTCCCACGATAGTTGAATATACATGTACATCCTTTGACGGTACCTTTAGAACTTTGGTTAGAGGTTTGGGGGTTGGAATTCACATTCTTTTCAAAATACAGCATACCTCCACCTTTAGTGGTGTGGTGGTCTGGGGTTCTCTATTATATCATTGTCTGCCTCTCTCTGTTATTAGTATGGCGAGAGGAGGGAAGCATTGAAAGCTTTGAGATGATAATTATAGGTTGTCAAGGGTAGTCCTCTGAACCCTTATATCATCCACCTCGCCCCAACAAATACACACAGTGACTTTGACACCACGGCCACTCTTAAAGAGGCACTTATAGTATTCTCCTTGAGATTACATTAGTCGGGATAGTAATTGCATTGGATTATCGCACATCAGATGGATTCCATGCACCTTAATCAGTTATAAGCTTAGCTCTGTGAAGAAGCACCCCGAAGCCTGTCTGACATGCGCTGGGCTACCACAAACTCGGCTTCTGTTTTACATGTCAGTCGATGGCGATCCGAGCGGTAGGGTTCTGTGGTATTACGATCTCACAGACTTGTAGTCACATGTCTGATACACCATCATCTCAGGTCTACAGGGATTATCTACTATATATCTTAAAGCTTTATTATGGTCAAGGTATATCAGCCCATACGTCTCCCTACTTACAGCATGTAACGGACTGTAGGACGATAGCTGTTGTTGACATGTACCACAACAGTTTTTGTGCTCCAAAGAAACGTGGTTCAATGAGGTATGTTGCAAGAAAGCGTATACAGAGGGAATGTTCTCAAAGTACATGTAGCGAGTTCTTCTTCAAGGAGGTATCCCAAGTAAGAATAAACTAAGGCTATATGCTATTGAGTAGGTGTGCACCAAAAGAGGTTTCAGGGAAAGTATCAAAGTGGGATGCATTAATGAGTGCTCCAATCTGTATGTCGAAGATGAATGCTCCAGCGACTGCTCTAATGAGTTTACCAAAGAGGAATGCTGCAAAGATTGCTCCCTAAGTTCTACCAAAGAGGCGTGCAGCAATGAGTGCTGAAATGAGTGTGTCAAAGAGGAATGCTCCAGTGAGTGCTTCAGTGAGTGTGCTAAAGATGGATTCTGAAGAGAATGCTCCACAGACTGTGGTAAAGAGAGAGGATGATAAAGGAGAATGCTACAAACAGTGTTCCCCAGATAGTTCTGGAGAAGGATATCACAATGAGGGTACCAATGAGACCTTCACCATGGGTGTGATGGTGGTGGTAGGCGGGGGCAGGTGTGTGCGGGGGGGGGGGGCAGGTACGGGTCTGGCAAAGGCTGCTACAGGGATTTGGGAAAGAGTGATAAGGGAGGAGGCGGGGGGTGGGAGTCTACCCGGGGAAGTGCTCCAGGGCTTGGTGATGGCAGGAGGCGGGGTCGCACGCTCTGCCTTGGCACCATCTAGTGCAGTGTGGAGGTGGCCTCCTGTTGACACTGGGCCCTGTGCAGCGCCACTTTGCGGCACTGGCGCGGTTTTGGGGTAATCTGGGCGTGTTTGTGGCAGTTATGGCTGGCAGTGACACAGTGACCTCCGTAGTTACCTCCTAATTGGCGTTAATTGAGTCAATAGCGGTCCGTTATCACGTGAGCGTTGAGTCTGCTCTCATTGCATGGAGAGAACTGTAGGTCTGAGTGGCAAAGTTCAGGCTTAATGTAGATAGGGATGACAAGAGTGATTATAGAATATATGGAGTTTATTCCAGCCTCAGATTAATAAATGGTTCGTTGGACGAGGATCAGTAATTGTGTAGCAGTCAGGACGTTTGTAACCACAGCAGATGATACAAGAGACTCTGATTTCTGATCATACCATCACAGCACCAATCACTTAACTGTTTGTCCACCTGCACCTCAGTCGCATGAAGCTTCTCCGCATAATATCCTGGCAGGGATGTTTGGTCAAACTACATATAAATAAACCTGGGCATGGGTTAATCGACTGTATGTGCATAGGCAGTAATCACATGGGACATCAGTATTTTTGGAACTGTGTCACTTTGAAGCAATGTCTACCGATCTAAACTTAAGCTTCAATTATCTGTCAGAGAAATGGAAGATTTGGGGATTGGGATTACTTGCTATGGATTGTGATGGAAATGTTATGTATTGTTTCTGAGTCATCTGGTCTATGTGATCTGTCAGAGCAGTGTTCAGCTCCTAAGTTAAATTCATTGAATGACATTTGATAATGTGAACAAATAGTTAATAGCAGTAGTCCATGAAATTTCTTCCCATAGGGACCTCACAGAGGCTATTTTGGTACAGATTAGAAATAAAAAATGTGTACATTATTTTTGTTGTGCTTTAACTCATCAGAAAAAATACTCATTAGATGTGTTGTTGATACTGAGTAATGCATTTTCGACCTCACTTAACTGTCGCCGCTCTTGTAGACTCCCGGGTAAATATATTACCCTTGTGGTGGGGGTGAGGGTGGTAGTGGTTATAATCAGCCGACCATGTACCATTTATGTGGTACATAACCTAATTAACTAAAGTGGATAACTTTGATATCTGGCACCCAGCCAGATGGCCTGGGTAACAGGGACCCACAGAGGATGGAAATGGGATCCATACACGTAACAATCAGGTTATATGATTATGCAATATATGTAAAACTAAAATAATCAGGCACATACATCGCAGTAAGTATTTGTATGGTGGTATATCAGCACTTAATATTCAACCCTAGGAACAATTGAAATATTCCAGAGAAAATGGCAGCTTTCCACTTTTCCATGGAAATTCACTGTTTTTTTTAAACTTTCAGTATATGTATAAAAAATACACATGATATTCACTAATCCTCACCCATAACAGTTATTTGAACACACCCACTCAGCCCCCACCCCCGACCCCTCCCAGACCCCTGATCCATGCTATGGCCAATACTGACGTGTTTTCTACGTTCCCTTGGTTGGTCTCCGAGGGAGCACTTTCTACATGACATATATTTTCTTTAATTCCTGACCCCGACTGACATCCCTGTCACTAAATACATAGTGACAGTCTAGCAGGTACAGACAAATTTGGATAAGATTCCTTTACAATTCTGCTCGGGACTTTTGAGCCAAAGAATTCAATCCAATTTTTCTCGTCACCCGTTCAGCGGAGTAAAGGTGAATGATACTCAGATTCATTGTAACGATTCGGGAGGCGTTTGAAGATGTTAAACTGTCCGATATCTTTTTACTTGTGTAAGTCGGCGTGGCAAGCCGCTTGGCTAAAAAACATACATACATGAATGTTTATGCTTTGAAAGGTTTTAGCTGATGTACATTATGTAGGTGAAAAGATTCCCTGCAACAGTGCCGCGTGAGTCGCATAGTGAATGGTGTCTGGTCGGAATGTCCATGAATACATTATCAGTATGTGGAGGTAATACCTTTGTACGGTGTTAGATTAGCAGGATGGTTTACGGGGGATCCCCATTTATATTCTTCGTATCTTTCTCAGCTATGTATTATGAGTGGAAATAGTGTTTTAATTCATACACATCTCTTCTTCTGTTACCAGTATTGTTTAGTTTCATCCATATCCGTGATTTATGTTTGTTGGTTGGGCATTTAATGATATTTTTTTTAAAATTTTTTATCACGCTCTCATTCTGTCTGTTCATCGTTGGAGTATGCTTTTAGAATTATGATTTATTCCCTAATCTCTTCACAAAAATGTTGCGGAATGTGGTGATTATGAATGATTAGATGTTAATGCGGAACAAAAAATATTCAAAGAAGTTAATATGTAACCCTCAGCTCATTATATGTATATAAACACTAATTTTACTCACTTAAAGAAAAATGGCATTACTCGCAAGAGGTAATGTATATCATTAATAGTCTGACGCAGTATGACTGAGTATTAGTGCCAGTCAATGTTAAGAGAAAAGGTGGTTCCTGAGCACATAGGGGTGGACGGTCGAGGTCTTTTGTCCCATAAAATACGTCTGGACGCCCAGGGATGTCAGTTTTCCTAGTTTTCATTTTTGAAATGTGAAATCCCCTTCCTTGGGTAAAGTGAACATATAACAGCACAGAGTAGAGAGACACAACCTCTATATTACTCATATCAGTAACAAGCCTCAATTCCCAACTCTACCTACCCACAGACTTTTCTTAGAAGCATATGTTTAGTAATAATAACGTTACTTGTATCTAATACATTTCCAGTGTTTTGGTGTATATCTCTCAGGTTTAAACCCTGAATGGTCATGGGGAAATATTTCCTTGTTTTTTTCTGACCCTAACTGACATCCCTGGGACGCCGGAGGTGGAGGGACTTATTTATGGGACAAAAGGCCGAGAATATCATTCCTCTGGGCTCAGCCACTGCGTTTTCTTCTTATTATATACATAAATTATAGTGTTTAAAAGAAGCGATTTTATGTAATTACAAAATCGTCAATTCTACGTCACAGTGAGCCCGAACTTTATGTATACTGCATACTAGACCCCGAACAGCGGGTAGTATTTCATAGTCGTTTGGCCATAGGTGTATTATGATAAAGCGGTCGGCGTGATATGCGCTAGCTGTAAACCTGAGACGTTTAGTACCACGCCGATGTAGCTGCAGCATTTCACGACAACAGTTTCCATTTCCCATTCTTTCAGACACTGACTGGTGGTGGAGATCGGGCGTCTTCGCGCTATCGACCTGTGCTGGTGTGGCCTTGCGGAGACGGTGTCAGCAGGAGACGGATAGACGACTGAGAGACGGACAGAGGGCGGGGACAGGGACAGAGGGAGTACGGAGACAGGCGTCCATATCGTTCGTCGTGAAGGACAGGGAGCACGGACAGAGGTGTGTCACGGGCCTCATCCCTTCAGCCGCCATCCACTGAATCTGTCAATATTTAGCGGAGGAGCGTTTTCTGCGCAGACATCAGCGCCGCCGCCGCCTCCTGCGCCTCCTCCAGTGTAGGCGGACGTGCGCCTCCCGGGGCCTTCCACGGCCTCCCCTGCCTGCAAGGCCGTCCACAGGTAGTGTGAGCACTGCATCTCCACCCAGCCTTATGATCATTGAAGTCAGTGTACTGATCTCGTACATAAATATGTATAAGTCAATGTAAGGGAAGACAAGGCACATAGACAGCAGGTGGCGACACCTGAAGCCGCCAAAGAGCACCAAGTTGTTGAGGAATAATCACTGTGGATGTGCACCTCACGTGACGTCCACACATTCCAGTGTTGATCGATGGATCCGTGTGACACAACATCCAAGTGGTCCGCGTACCTAAATTCCAACCCGATTTTTATATAGTTTCGTCATTTTTGAAATCTTTATATTATGAAATTATTGTGAAATTAACCAGATTTACGTTAAAACAGTGATGGTAATTAGTCATGATTATGTAGCTCGGGACGCCAAGAATATAATTCATCAGTTAGTACTCTGTATATATAGGTCCCATGCTGATGCTAAAACACTTTTATTTTGATGCGTGGCTTTCTAGTCATTGATCATAACGTTACAAATTTTGAGTTTATTTTGATAAAATGGAGTCAAGTGTCCACAATATCCTAGTGACCTCAGATTTCAGGATTTACGGTATGCGCTGTGAATATATTTAGCTACACCGTGAGATAAGGAATACCTGTAATAGTATTGATGGAAGCTTTGATAGGAAATCACTCATCTGTTGAGTGTGCGTACACTTTAACATAATATTTCTGCGTGTTTGCGATTCATGTTTAAGTCGATACTTTCATTTTTCTGTAATCGTACAATTGTATTTGGTGGATTAAGAAAAATATGTATATATTAGATCAGCTGACGTATCTTTAGAATTAATTGAATTTACACGCACACACAAAATAAAACACGAAAAATATGTGCATATGAAATGGGTCGTAGTAGAATGTGGGCCATTGGCGGGACCCTCTAGCAGGATCTAGATACTGTAGGAATTTTGATAGGAGCCGATGACGGAGCTCTGCATTAGAAGTGATCCCTGTCACTGGGTCGACACCTGCCGACCCGTCTACACTCCACGTTCAGGTAATGAAAACCCTACCCTGATCACCTGGCGAATCTCCTCACTGATCAGATTAATATCGGTCCCCTCTTCTTATCACCACACCGGTGACAGAGTCAGAGGTGACGGTTTTTAGTTGGTGGTTTTGGTTTTTATGCGTGTGTCTCACCTGGGTCAGGTGTGCTGTACTGACCGTCTCCTGTCTGCTCACAGTGACCGGAGGAAGCAGCTTGCCGGCCGCCCGGGGCTCCTCAACCCGCCCGTGACACGAGCATGCTGAACTGTGGGGCATACAGGTGGGATTACCGTCAACCTGTGCGGATCATCTAGCACTGGATTAGACCCCGTCAAGGTAGGTACCAGGATTAGCCGCAAAGGCGAGCAGTTCTAGAGCTGTTGCTAATACATGTACATCCATACGCGGGTAATATAAGCGGGGAGGGTGGTGATGTGTAACACCTGGACGCAACGAACCGTGAAGACACTGGTCAATCCTAAAGGTCACAGAGGTCAAAGTAAATATTTCATGAGTGCTAACGAAAACAAGGGCAGATCATGAATACATGTAAATATATTATTAAGTTAAACAGGTGAATAAATACATATATTTTATGAAATTAAAATACCTAATGAAATCTGGCTACAGGGCAAGTGCCATGAGGTATGCCCAGCCGACAAAGACCCAGGTCGCTCTCTCTTAAAAACAAAGAGGCTCATAGTGAATACTGGCTAATTATTCATTCCTGTATATAACTGGTCATTTTTACAAACGGGAACTAAGTGTAGACTGGCTTCAATTCACCCTCATTATGAATAATCAACAATATCAACTTTTGTATACAGATTCATTGTAGCCATTTAAGACTTAAGCAGAACAGTAAATTGAAAAAAATGGCCAATTATACACGTGTTATTCGGCAGACCGGTGTGGCTTCGAAGATTTGTTCACCATAAAGAAAAAATACAATTGAAAAAAAACTCCATGTTAGGACATCATGGTCTCGGCAAGATCGCATACACGCTATAAACTGTTCGCAATCATGTTTTATGGCCACAGAGGAGGTGTTTCTATCTGGTTCCCTTAATACTGTGCACAATCAATACCTGACGACATCAGCCAATCAATGAAACTAGTTATTACTCTGATACTTGGAATAACAATGACTAAGCCCCAGATTACAATAGCATCTGTTCCGATTAACATGTACACATATCTTCAACCTGTCATTATTTCATTTCTCTTCTCTCTACCCACATACAGAGAACGAAATGAAAAAAAAGTAATTAATACTGGTAAGAAGAATGTACTGCCCTTGACCTCAATCCTGTGAGTACAGTTAGGACATGTTTACGATATTGTGTCGCTCCCATAACTGCTGATAAACTACCACCTTATTGAACCTTGGTGAGACCAGGAGGAATACGACGTGTACGTGTACGGACGGGGGCTGGGGGCGGGGAGAAGGTCGGGGGTGAATAAGGGCGGTTCCCTGGTGATGACCATGACCTTGCGTACCACTTTGCATTGTGGAGGATAATCCGGGCCCGGAGAGATTGATGATCCGGGCCTACAGAGATCCGACACGGTCGGCCTAAAACTAGCATGATGTGTCGGGGTCTTCTTTGTGGGAGATAGGAAAGTAAGTCACGTGAAACATCCCCTCGACCACTGACTCACTGGACCGTAGTGGTCTCACCTTGTGTGGTCTCTTAGCTACAGAATTCCATGGTTATAACACTGGGGAAGGGGCACAATTCATTATTTATATTTAAGACTTACACACCAGATTTTGATGTGCATTTATATTACTAAAGTTGCTTTATGTGTGAAGTCATGGGTGATACTGGAGAATAGATGGCAACCTGTTCAAAAGAGTAGACAGTCCATACACGTGAGAAACATTTCAAAGCCAATTGTACTCAGTTAACTTGCCATTTCTGCAACTGCCTGTATATGATCCAAATATATCAAGCGCAAGTGGGTCAATGAGGTATTTAGGTCTCTAGTGATAGGTCATGGTCAGTTGGGCACGCCTCTATGACACTGAGGCACTGGCACTCTGCTCCTTTCCCAATGTCACAGTGTTAGCACGTAGATGGTGAAGGGGTACGTTTTTTTTTGCAGCAAGCTCAAAGTCTCTGTGATCCCTCTAATCTTTAGGCAGAATATTTGAGCGTGTGGCCCACGCTCAACAAGTGGTAGGAACCCTTTATACATTACAAACACCCTCAGGAGGCTACCTCGACATCATAGATAAGACGGGCTACTCATGGCCACCCACCGTTCCCAATTCCCCTCCACGCTGAGAACTGTGCCTTCAACCTTCGTATTCTTCGTGCATACCACCAATACTCCCGGTGAAATGCACCCTATCGCCCCGGGCACACCTCCACCTCTCACACCCCTTCACTTCCAGGTACATAGACACCACCCCCTCACATACAAACGGTGCACACTACAACCCCTCTACGCCCAGCACCCTTTTAACGCCCATTACTACCTGTTTACAACCGGGTGAATACCCCCGTGGCCTTCATCTGCACCCTCTGCACGCCTAGTCGCCTTCCTGTTGCATACCCTTACTGCCTGGCCACACCCCCAACCCCTTTTAACACCAAGGAATCCCCATTATCCTCCACAACCAATCACCCATCCATAGCCATATTCTGCCCTATATGTATGTTTTCTTTTATGTGAAGAAGGGAGGGGAATAGGTTTATCGGAAATTTTACCCGGCCCATGTCCTTATATGCCTCTAACTCTTGCAAATCTTTGTGTACTTTTGACTACCTTTGTGAACCCTGAACCTATACTTTTTCCACCCTATCCGTTATGCCCTGTTCTACCTATCAGCCCCAGCCTCCTATTTGCATATATTAACTCAGACTGTAACTATTAGTACCCCATCTTCCCTCGATAGCTCTAATTACCCTATCTCTCCTCTATACTCTATCCTCCCTCCATGCCTCATCCTCCTATTTCCAGATATTAACTCGTACTCCGAATCTTATTTTCAAATTTTTAGAACCAAGTGTCTTGACTTGTTTATGTGTGGTCTTCTAAAAATGCCTCGTCCCCATACACATCATACTCCGAATCTTGTTGAATCTCATATGCCCGCACCACTTGAGTGGTGATGACCCGCAACACCTTCATGTACAGAGATGCCCCACACAGGTATTTCGCTGCCCTTCCTTCACCCTCACTACCAGGTGTCATCTGTGTTGGTGGCACCTGAGGCAGGTATTTTGGCTATGTGGGAGCGCAGAGGCAGAATGCGATTACCCCGGAGACTCCAACCCACCACTGACACCCACCCCAGCCCTCGAGCCACTACTATCACAGCGAGATTCTGGGCCATTCGTAGCGACGTACCTCGTCAAGTGTGGAACCTACCACCGGGGTCAAGTTGTAGGTATTTGACTCGACACCAGGTGCACCATTAGGCATTACCCCCTCAGGTGCACCTTTTTACTCGCAGGTGCGCCGCGAGGTCGGTGTTGTGAGGCTGCCTACGTTCATGATAATAAAAAAGACACGGTGAGTGGTGTCTCCGGACCCCCTCCCTCAGGGCATAGCCTATCACATGATGGGGGGCTATAACCACAACACGTTGGATCTCCTTGGCTGGTTTTACCCTGGAGGCAGTGGTTGAATCCTATTTGGATCTTCTTATAGGTCTCTGTTGAGGTTTGGGATCGAGTTCAGGGGGCACGGTGTGGAGATCACGGTCTGTAAGACCCTTTTACTTACCGCCTCACGAAAAAAGCCTCCGGGTGAAGGGCCTTTGTAAACAAAATAGGTGCAGAAATGGACACGTGCTTACAGCGATCTCCCTGAGCAGAGCTGACAAGAGTGTAGCGCTGAAGTAGGGCGAGACTGGTACTATGTATATGGTGGTTATTATAATGCCTGCCAGTCATTGTGCATCTGATAGAGGAGATAGAGTATCATTATATAGAGGTGACATAATCTCATTATATTGAACTGACACAGCCTCACTCTATAGAACTGACACAATACCATTATATAGAACTGATTTAATATCATTATATAGAACTGATTCAGTATCATTATTAAGAACCTAACTTAGTTATTATATAGAGCTGACACAATACATCATATAGAGCTTGCACTATGTCATAAGATAGAGCAGACAGGGCTTACACAGTGTCATCATATAAAACTGAGAGACTTATCACAAGGTTATTAGTTAGGGCTGACAAAGCTGAATACAAGGTCATTAAATAATTTACAGTGTTGCAAGTTGTTAACAAATGTCCAAATTCCGATATTTCCTACACACCGGCAGCACTTCTAATAATAAGAGTGGTATCTATTTAGTTTCACATTAATCTCTCTTCAGATACTAAAAGGAACAGTATAATCAAGAGAAATTGAATTCTAGATCGATCCATAGCCATTCTTCTCTAATGTAATGTTATAAAATGCTTCCTCTTTTAAGGGTTTAGTTATTTACTCAATCCTAACTTTCACCCTGAATCAAGCTCACAGCTTAGACATGAGGGGGCTGATAATTGATCCTAGTACTTTGCTTGTTGTGATCAATGTTGTCTCTGGGAGTACCTTGAAGAACAAGAATGAGTTTGTCAAGTCTTTATCTTTCACATCATAGCTCAGACTTGAGCTGGCACTCCGCAGCGCGACAACAGTAAAGTGTCAGATCTTGTCAATACAGGGTGGAGAAGTCGAGGAGTACGGCACGGGACGTAAAAAACCCACATAATACAAATCTCCTACTGAGTTGGTAACAATACAGGGTTGGAATGTTGCTTAATATTTCTTTAACTTATAATATGGAGACAGGACGAAATGAAATAGTCTGGAAAAGTCCTGACTCGCCTCATTCAAAGAGGTATGGTAGATGGCAGAGGTTGAGGTTGGTCAACTTAAGTCTCTACATTTTTTTTTTTTTTTTTTTTTTTTTTTTTGTTGGATAAAGTTCGCCAATTTACATTTAGCGGTCTGCCACCGTACCCATTTTACAGTATAGTTGATTTCCGTGTCATGGAGGGACATTGAGATATCCTCACACTGACATGTGGTAACTGTGTTTTGGTAGTTAAGGAGTAGAATATAAAAATAATAATAAAATAAAACAATAGTGAACGAAAAAATAAGGTGATAGGAAATGAAGGATGAAAAAGATGACATGAATTATCAAGATGTGGAAACCTGATTACAGACGGGTTTGCACTCGCCCGGGACTAGAGTAAACAACCCAGAAACGGTGTGATACACGACAGCTTGGGACGAGGAAAGATAGTCTATCCGCCTGAGATTCAAATCAGGACAACGAGAGACAAAATTATAATACACGGGTGTTAGAGACGTGTCTGGACTGGAGGGGTCTGTCTCATGGAGACTGCAGATGGTGAGGGTACACTGTTTAATCCCTCTAAGCCTCTGATGAAAGGGGTAGAGAGTAGGGCATTTAGAAACACTGAATAGGATAACATGGGGTGACAGCTCTGTCCTGACCTTCAGATGGGTCTCCCTTGGTACAGTAATCGTGGGAAAATTACCTCAGAATTCAAGTATGGATTGAATATCAGTAACTATAAGGTGTGCCGTCATAAACAGCGTGTGTTACTATCGTTTCCCACGCTATGTGTAGAAGAATCTCAATGCTCAAATAACATTTTCACATAACAGAGAATGTAACATCTGGAAAAACTGATGGAAAACAAAGTATCTAATAGCAGTTCTGTGACAAAGAACACGAAGTTTGTTTTGCATTGTTAGTATTCTGAACCCAAGAGTGTTTCATTATGCGGCAAAATATGATCTATACAGCAGTCACTTTATGAAAAAGATTTTTGGGAGAAATCGGGGCTCGATTTACAGAAATCGGGGTGCCGATTCTTTTTCCGGGAGTGTTCCCATACACTTTATAGATAGGAGTTTTATGAGTACGTGACTAAGGCCTCCCTGTCAAAATAAAATTGCATTTTTAGATATGATTAACATCAATATGTTTCTCTCATAAATCACCCTCTAGACCTAGTCCGAACAGTAAATTCAAAATATAAATTTGTGTACATGTAGATGCTGTATGAAATTCTAATTTGACATCACTGACCTCGACTCGCCTTTTTTGCGAGGTTCTCTCTAGCATAAATCTTTCTCTGTTGACGTTGTGCATTGAACCTCTACCACGATAATCATATCATCGCCAGAGAAACAAACACCTGACACGTCAATAGGATTTGGTGAAGGAACTCGCATATTTTCCCTATCTCTACAATTTTTTTTCTTTCCAACATATGAACTATATTTCCTTTATCAATATTTGTTTTTGAAGTTATTTTCAAGGAAAACACAAATACTAGTTGAACGGAAAGAACTTCCGTCAAATAAGGTTTCTCAGGTTAGTGTCCGCTTTGGGTAGTAACGGCAAGTCAATAATACAGCTATCCTTGAGGTCTTTCAATCCACCTCCTCAAAATGTCTACAATACAGGGAAAGAGTGTTCTGTTACCATCGCTGAGGCATGCGCTTTAAATGATATTAAGGGCATGATTTTATACATTCAGTAAGAAATTCTATCTTCCACATTGTTAAGCCTTGAATGAAAAGCCACTTCCGTCCCCAAATGAGCATGTGCCGATGGAAGTGTCAGGAAGCTGTCTAGAATGAAAGGCATTTTGGAAAGACAGTGTAGAGGTTTTATATATCCTAAGGGGAGCCTAGACAGAAATATGTGTCACACCTCTATCCAGGTCGGCCCTGGACATACGTGGGTGTCTCGATTAAAAAAGAAAGACGGTTGGAGACTGCCTCATGCTATACCAAACTCCTTCTAGTGATGAGAACATCACACTTTATCATAGCCTGGTATAAACGTCCATAAGCTTAACACTGGGAACTCGCACTCAACAGGCTTGCGAGTATGATAACTCATTCTGATGGGCGATAAACAGATAGATATTTCCAGGTTAAGATAAAATCAGAAACATATTCATGTTTGGTCTGTGTCGCCGATTGCCATCTTGTTTAGAATGCATATTCACTTGGCTATAGCCTCGTTCATATTATTGCGCGCTCCAAACTCGATGGCGAGACACAGACCAAACACTCATCAGTCAATCTTAATCCCACACTCACGCTAGTGGTAGAAGTATGTGGTCTAATTTACATACTGTAAAATGAGAACAAATTGTTTAGTTGTATGATCTTATGTTTTTTTATTGTTGAAATATGGTGTGATTTCACATCCGCGTTCATCAAAACATCAATATTTTGAAAAATAGGATTGAAATATCACAACAAAAGTATTATAACTCTGAGTGACATAGTTCAGATATGAAGCTTCATCCAACGAGATCAGATTTAGCCACTTCATTTCATCCAAACATTCCTTACAACAAACGTTCCTGTATCATCCTTGAGGTACCTATTACTGAAGGCACATTTATTTTATGCTAAAGCTCTTGTGGTATAAATGGATCATGTGTAAATGTTGGATAAATGTCTTGCATATAAGTTAATATTATATTGAGATTTCGGAAATAACTGATCGGTAAATTAATTAAAAGTATGCGTCTAGTATAAAAGAACATACTAGTCATCATGCCCAGTAGATTAGTTGCTTCTGATATTCGCATAGTTGTAATTACCATGTTAACGAAGTCTATCCTCGTCATAAAACCGTTCCCGTTCCTCTATTTTGAGGTTCACATTAGGTCGTGCTTTGTGGCTGATGTTACTTGATTTTCCTTTTGTAGTGAGACTTACCCTAGGTCAAATTCTCACCATGGAATCCCAAGAGGGAGGAGGTATGTAATAATACTAGTTGTTTTCCCCAGCTTGCTCCGCGTTTCTATAGCAACAGCTTGGTCGGGTGGCCCTGGTGACAACGCACGTGCTCATGGTTACACATTACTGCTTCTTACTAACATTTGCTTCGGGTATTTGATTTTCCTTTTTTAATTACATTCAGTGTTTTGGAGAAGATTAAAAAGGCATGGGAGTTTATGAAAATCCCCTTTCATGACTGACTCGAGAATATATGTGTATATAAGGTCGCTATGAAAATCGCATTAATTCCTTGAGCGTGTATATGTTATGCTTCAGATAAGTTATTCTAGTTGCATTCCCATATCATTAAGCGCCTGTTTCTGCCACTCTCATGCCTGGATATTTCCGGGCGGTTTTACTCGTTTTGGTTTATTTCTCTTTGTTTGTGTTACTCATATTATCAATGAATGTAGCTTGGCTTGGAATGACTGGAGGCTGTTTGTATATTATGCTGCATTCACACTATGTTCCCGGCGACCACGGCAGCCCGAAACGTATGGCACCGTGATTGCTTTGCTATTTCAGGGGATGATGCATTTGCACTATGTTCCCGATGGCCATGGTTTGAATACCTTTCATGCACCACATTGCCCATGCCAGCCAACCCCCCCCCCCCCCCCCCGAGTTGTCTCACATCCCTCACGTTTTGTTCACGGTCTCCAAGATGGCTGACTACATTTGGGACTGTTCAGTCATATGTGGCGTTGACCATGTGTTACTGCTGCCCAGAACGATTCCCATTAACAATGTGGCTGCCGTTGCCTATTTTTTGACGGTTTAAAAATCTGCCACGGCAACCACGGTGCCCAGGGTCTGTTACGTTTACCCATATTTGCTCATGCCATCTCCCCGAGTTGTCCCACATCTGTCCTGTTTCGTCCACGGTCGTCCACAGTGCCCTGAAACGTGGCTGTTGTGGTCACAGGGAACATAGTGTAAACGCAGCATTAATGGTGCTATGCTTGGGTCACATGGTCGAGGTCGCTCCAATCAGTGTGCATGTGAACTTTGTCAATGCAGCCTCCCGGCGTGAGGCTCTCTTATGGTGTGGCTAGGGACGAAGGTCATACCAAAGGTCATGTCGCAAAGGTCAAAGGCTGCCATTCATGAGGTGAAAGGGAAAGTTTGTGATAAACATGTCCTATATTCTAGTCATATGGGGCCTTAATGGATGATAGAATACAGGATAGTGTTGATCATTATTAGTTGTATACTTGTATTCTTACTTAATGCAGTAATGTCTCTGATCTGGGGAAGGGGAATTGCGCTTATGCGTTTATATCATGACAGTGGTTATTTAAATTCATTTGTGAAAGTAATTCAGAAAAAACGGTCGCTACGTGTATACAATCAATATAATATTATACCATTTTTATTTTTTTTAATTTTTATTTATTTATTTTTTTTTTTGATGCCACATAGAACAGACCTAGCCTCGTCCTTAAACAATATGATATTATACCTTCGATATAAAGTTATACTGTCATCAGATTAGGCGCGCTTTGATCTTCTCATTTAAGGTGAGTCTTGGGTACTGAGCGATCGGGACAGATCGTATGAACGGAGCCTCATATAAGGAACCCAGAGGCATCACTTTTATTTTTGTATTTGAATATTTTCAAGGAATTGCTTTAGGGGACTGTTAGAACTGTCTTTGATGTTTCATCCGTTCATCTGAAGTTACACAAAATTGCATGCGATCAGAAACCGTGGCCTCGTCTGGGCTACGTTTTTCAAGCACCCTCCTGATTTGACACCCATGGCATTTATATTAGTCTATTAGTGTGGCAGAGATGTGTAATTGACTTCTGTATTGCAGTTTTATATGGGAGAGGTTAGCCTACCTGTAGGAAATCACCATTTAAAAAGAGCACCATCTGCCATGTATGCATGCCTTCTCACATTCTCGGATAGTAAAAAAAGCCAGCCGAACCTATCACGAACAAAGCTTTATCTGTAATATAGCTTACATTTTGAAAACTTGATAATGTAAGTCAATGGGTGTGATTTGTACTATAACCATCGAGAAACTTATTTCACCGTCTACCGAGACTAAAGTCTCTCTCTGAAACGTCTCTCTCTGATAGCTCTATGTAATTACTAAAAACTATTTAAATCTATTTAGATATATTGGAATATAAGGTATCTATCATCTCTCTTGTACATGTATATATCTAATTTATATAGACGGAAATCGCTACTTATTGCAATTGACATATTCATTTGAAGTAACTAGAAAATGCAATTGAATCCTTAGAACGGCACTTGGTCAGTCAAATAGAGTTGACTATATCAAATAATAGGGTGTTGTATTGGCCACGACACGTCACGCATATTTGTTCACAGTAGTCGACGGGGCGTCATCTGTTGCCATGGTGACTGGCAGGGTCCTTCCCGAATCTGCCAGATAATTGTATTATTCATAAATATGTGGTTTCATATGCCCTAATTGAATTACACTACACTAAACTTGTTTTTAAATGTCGCTAAATGAGATCAAATCATTATACGTTTTTTCGACTGAAGATTTAACTGCAGGTCTGTTCGTGTGGGAATAATTCGAAACACGATCTAAATTCTTCATGTTTGTAGTGCATGAAATATTCATCGTGTGTTTCTGGCCGCCTTCTTTCTCTGTTTGAGTTTCATTCTCTAGTTAAAAATCCACTATTGCCTGGGGTCCCATACTACACTTGGGGAGGAATTCCTTGGTCTTTGGAGATTCTAATCAATTTGAAAAAAAAAGTGCAATAAAAGGGAACAAAAACTTATATGCGTTATACATACATATAAAAATCTATCCACCTCTAATATTCTAACTTTTTGTTTAGAATCATTCTAAATTTTGAAATGCCATTGAACGTGGCCCAAACTGGGACGACTGCCCTGTGGTCGTCCCTTTGCATTGCAGCATGTGACTGACTGAAAAGGTTAACCTTCCTACCCTTCACTTTTCACTCAGTCTCCCGAGAAAAAAATATAAGATAAAGCAATCCTCTTGCTTCTGTTATCTCTACAAATGTTAACCCGACAAAAGTAGCCGTCGTCGGCCTGACCGATTAGAAGGTTGTGGCATGACCTGCCGACCGGTAGGTGTCGGGGTGGTGGTGGCTAGTGCCGATGATGGATTTAAAGACCCCCCAGCCAGTTAAAATGAACTATAATGAAAGACAAACAACACGGCATCGAGCTACAGCGTCGGCAAATACCCTCAGACGCCACCCTAGCCTCTGGCTCTGATGTCTGTATTTGCTCCTCCGTTTAAAATTTTCTTTTTTTAATTCTCTAGAATCTCGGTGCTAAAATGAATCCCACAGCGGGTGAATTTAAGCGTCTGGGCCCCTGTTGAACGCAGCGAGTCCCCTGACCAGGGCTAGACTCGTGTCTAGTCACGTGGCTGCTAACAAGACATGCTAGGAATATCGAAGTGGTCGCTGGCTTCAGGCCGTGCCCCGGCTGGTCATCTCTGCAGCCCATTCATTGCCGTCACGCGGGGTCCGGGCAGAACGACGTTAGTCCGCCGCCTCTCCGAGCAGCGGAGACATCTAGTGGCATTTCCAGAAACCTCCGATTCGTCTGACCGTGCCCATGGAGTGGTGCTGACAGGTCGGACCAGCCACGATTCACTGTGCAACTCAGTACTGAAAGGCCACAACGTTATAGTAATCCAGCCAGAAGTTTCCTAGTATTTTCCCTCAGTGAATTATTGGAATTGTTACGATCGGGACAGGTCTGAAGTTCTTTCTGTCACCTCACTTTAAAAGATTTGGTTTCATATTGATACCATCAGGAAGCATTTTCAGTTTACGTAGGATTTTGATTCATCGTTCAGCTGGGAAGCAACCCAAAATAAGATTTAGGTAGATATTATAACATACAGATTTATATCATGTAAAAGAATGGCTTTATCCAGGTAAAAATATAGCTCCCAAATAGGGTATCTAGAGTAATGTATCTACTATGCAGTGATTTTTTCGGCAGTTTGGAAAGAGTTCCCCCTTAAATTATGTCTTAGGTTCTGTGTTTTTAAAAGGGTTAAGGGGTGATTGTATAACCTCACTCACCAGAGGGCGATAGTTATCGTCACCGGCGTCTACCGATGACCTTGTATATGACCCTCAGATAACCTAAGACCGACCTGGTGTCAAAGACTGACGCGGAAAAGGCCAGTTAAAAGACACTAGCCTTGGCTCAAACATATGATGTAAAGCCCCCCCCCCCCCCCCCCCTAATTAGCATGAGGTATTACATATTCATGTACGCGTATATGTATTCCAGTTTTCCTATATCCCTATTTAAAAAAAACCTAATAGTTTCTACTTTGTGAGACACATTTATGCCACTGTAACGGGCCAAAGTTATATTTGTATTTTTGTTGATGTGTGTCCTTTGCACTGCGTATATCCCGTATTAAGTCTTTGCCTTCGCCTGAATTTCGTATTTTTCACAGAAACCTTTACATGTAAATTCAAATCTGCCTAATAGTTTTCCGAATATCCAGAGTTGTCGTGCAGGCTTGATGGTAAATGAAGTAACTAGATCCAGACCACCCATACTTTACAAACATGTGATAAAGCGACACTCCCGATAGACCCCCGTGACGTCATGCTTCCACGAGCCCATTGTTTGGGTTACGAGGTTATCAGGATTTCCGGTTCCTGTAGAATTCAGTCTGGACGGCGCCTGCGCTGGTTCTGGGCGGGGATCATGTACGGATCAGCCGCCAGTCGGGCACCAGCGAGACCTGGGCCTCACTCCTGTGTGGGTCACAAGTCATTATCATTACTATTATTCAGATGTGAATATACGCCTTTGTAGGATCCTCGGTCTTAAATGATGCACGGTTGTGAATCTAATCGCCCATGCTGTTCGTTCATTTGGTAGTCCTAACTCACTGAGGGCACTACCTTTTCGTGCCCACGGAAACAGGGCATAGGGCACTTAGTAGTGGCTTGGGCTCGTAAAAAAATCAATTCCCCTTTACCAAAGTAAGACATCGGGTAATTATATATTATAGAACGAGCGCTATCAACCCCGACTCCTATTTCTCCTTCAAGACAGTTTAAGATACCAGGTTCCGGCCGAGATCATCTTCCATTTACACACCAGGGGTAATATATGGAGACATGGTTAGTGTGCCTTAGTGAAAAATGTTTAGAGTTGTTTTGGTTGGAAATATTCACCGAGATCGATGAACGAGGTGACGACCAAAAACAACAAGGAACAAATGTACATGTAAATCATTAAAAGCACCATTTTAAAACAATTCACGTGGTAGGGAGGGATGTATGAATATTATTTCGTCAATCAGTGACAAACGGAATCCGTACTCCTGATCAGTAAAAGTGAGACATTCGCGCATAGGTATATAATGATGTCTTCAACAAGCATATTGTAGCTTGGAGCCTTTCTAAACCACATGCAATTCCCAAGAGCAAATATATGTAATAACCTTTAGATTATAACGAAAAATTTATATTATGTGTGTGATCTCTTGAATTACACTGACCTTCTATTTTATCTGAAATTAAGATTTTGATAAGAAAGATTTAAAAACAAAGTTATATGTAATCAATTTTGTGCTCCAGTAAACATAGAACAGAACGAGTCATCGAGGGGAATATTGACCATCATATTATCCTCTCTTAGAACTGACAGGGGCCTCCATCTTAGTAACGGCCATACTCCACACTGTCTGTGAGGTCATGGAGTGTGACTCCAAGTGTCCTAACGTGGATTCTAGACCATCCACTTATGGTAGTTATGGCCCATGCGATGATGATAAGTACATGTACATGTATATTGCCTATGGTAGAAAAATTATGTCATATCTATTTCTTTTTGTGAAATGCTGTCAGTAATTTCCAAGACTGGAAGGATGTACTTGGTTTGCCGCCCATTTGCATCCTTCGCTCACAGTAGTTCAAGGCAATTAGTCTCGTCTTTATTTAGCATGATGAAGGTTGTAGCAAAATGATAAAAGGATTTCTGGCCTAGATTGCCGACTGTTAATGGCTTGACCTTGGTCAGGTCAGTACGTTATTTAAGGAGACCTACTTAGGCCTCCGGGAAAATTTCACACAGACCCGTGCGCCTGTGTGTCAGGTTGACTTGGACGCTGCACGCAAAGGTCATTGACCCTGCTGATGCTAGTGTCTGTGACGTCAGAGCCGACATGAAAGGGCACAAGCCAGGAGCGTATAAAGAATGGGGATGATCAAAGCAACGACTGTACCCAGGGTTCTGACATATTGGACGCATCGGCATCTATTAGAGGGCAACACAGTCTCTAATAAACAGTGTTCAATGATAATATCGTTTTACTACTAATGCTGGGCAAATGCGTTTTGGTTGAAAAAATGCATTTAGTTCCATAGGCGAACTTCTCCACTTTAACTGCATGTTATGGTGCCGTGCATGACCAACATGTAGGAGCATACACACGCCCCTTCCCGTAATTACGCTAGTGGGTATACGTATATAGACAGGTCCATTATATTAATATGTAAAATCATAGGTTATGGAAGAAAATACTCCCACTTGTAATTTCTCAGAACTCTTTTGTTTACAGCTGCCAACTAAATGATTACAGGCATATCGGACAATTTACCTTGAAAAGTATCACCCATGCCAATTCCTGGAAATTGAATATGTTGATCTCAAAGTGTTAATGAACACATTAAGTACTAGTTTTAAAAATGGGGGTCACCATGCTAGTTTATGATTTAGATATCATCATTATGATAATATCATGATATGATATATAGAAATTCTATAAAAATAAGTTATTTTTCGCATAATATAACCCATGTCATTTTCTTCGGATCTTCACAGAATATTTTATAGGTTTAGTACTACCACGGACTTGGAAGACCTGGATTGGCAACATAGGGGTGCTGGCCTATCTATCTATGCCTCGGCATTGTTCTCTAGTTCCCGTTTTTGCCACCAGGGCGGCTCCACCACAGCTCCAGAGTGTTTTCTGTCTTTAACCACTAAAAACTCATTAAAAGGTGCAGTAATATTTATCATCATAATATTGAGAATATAGTTTGAAAAGACCAGAAAAAGATTTTTTAAGTCTTGCTGGAAAGAAAACCATATTTTGACAGTTTTTTGCTGACTATATCAAATACCATTGCTGGAGTGGTGTTTGGAGAAAAAGTCACCAAATTTGTGCCAATTGTTTAGAAACCCCCAGACCACCTAGGACCATAAAGACAACTGTTCTGTGTAGGAACATAGCTGGAATCGACCAACAAATAGTTCATTAAGGCCTGCTAGATGGGTAATATTTTTAAAAGTTTGACTTTCTGTGGATGACCATGTGACTGATTTCTCAGGGGCGCTCAGAGCTAAAGTCACCCAATTTGTGCCAATTGTTTAGAAATCCCCAGACCACCTAGGGCCATAAAGACAACTGTTCTGTGTAGGAACATAGCTGGAATCGACCAACAAATAGTTCATTAAGCCCTGCTAGATGGGTAATATTTTCAAAAGTTTGACTTTCTGTGGCTGACCATGTGAAAATGACTGATTTCTCAGGGGCGCTCAGAGCTAAAGTCACCCAATTTGTGCCAATTGTTTGGAAACCCCCAGCAGACATAGGGCCATAAGTACAACTGGTCTGTGTAGGAACATAGCTGGAATCGACCAACAAATAGTTCATTAAGGCCTGCTAGATGGGTAATATTTTTAAAAGTTTGACTTTCTGTGGCTGACCATGTGAAAATGACTGATTTCTCAGGGGCGCTCAGAGCTAAAGTCACCCAATTTGTGCCAATTGTTTGGAAACTCCCAGACCACTTAGAGCCATAAATACAACTGTTCTGTGTAGGAACATAGCTGGAATCGACCAACAAATAGTTCATTAAGGCCTGCTAGATGGGTAATATTTTTAAAAGTTTGACTTTCTGTGGCTGACCATGTGAAAATGACTGATTTCTCAGGGGCGCTCAGAGCTAAAGTCACCCAATTTGTGCCAATTGTTTAGAAATCCCCAGACCACCTAGGGCCATAAAGACAACTGTTCTGCGTAGGAACATAGCTGGAATCGACCAACAAATAGTTAATTAAGGCCTGCTAGATGGGTAATATTTTTAAAAGTTTGACTTTCTGTGGCTGACCATGTGAAAATGACTGATTTCTCAGGGGCGCTCAAAGCTAAAGTCACCCAATTTGTGCCAATTGTTTAGAAATCCCCAGACCACCTAGGGCCATAAAGACAACTGTTCTGAGTAGGAACATAGCTGGAATCGACCAACAAATAGTTCATTAAGCCCTGCTAGATGGGTAATATTTTAAAAAGTTTGACTTTCTGTGGCTGACCATGTGAAAATGACTGTTTTCGTAGGGGCGCTCAGAGCTAAAGTCACCCAATTTGTGCCAATTGTTTGGAAACCCCCAGCAGACAAAGGGCCATAAGTACAACTGGTCTGTGTAGGAACATAGCTGGAATCGACCAACAAATAGTTCATTAAGCCCTGCTAGATGGGTAATATTTTAAAAAGTTTAACTTTCTGTGGCTGACCATGTGAAAATGACTGTTTTCGTAGGGGCGCTCAGAGCTAAAGTCACCCAATTTGTGCCAATTGTTTGGAAACCCCCAGCAGACAAAGGGCCATAAGTACAACTGGTCTGTGTAGGAACATAGCTGGAATCGACCAACAAATAGTTCATTAAGGCCTGCTAGATGGGTAATATTTTTAAAAGTTTGACTTCTGTGGCTGACCATGTGAAAATGACTGATTTCTCAGGGGTGCTCAGAGCTAAAGTCACCGCAATTTGTGCCAATTGTTTGGAAACTCCCAGACCACTTAGAGCCATAAATACAACTGTTCTGTGTAGGAACATAGCTGGAATCGACAAAAAAATAGTTCATTAAGGCCTGCTAGATGGGTAATATTTTTAAAAGTTTGACTTTCTGTGGCTGACCATCTGAAAATGACTGATTTTTCAGGGGCGCTCAGAGCTAAAGTCACCCAATTTGTGCCAATTGTTTAGAAATCCCCAGACCACCTAGGGCCATAAAGACAACTGTTCTGTGTAGGAACATAGCTGGAATCGACCAACAAATAGTTCATTAAGCCCTGCTAGATGGGTAATATTTTTAAAAGTTTGACTTTCTGTGGCTGACCATGTGAAAATGACTGATTTCTCAGGGGCGCTCAGAGCTAAAGTCACCCAATTTGTGCCAATTGTTTAGAAATCCCCAGACCACCTAGGGCCATAAAGACAACTGTTCTGTGTAGGAACATAGCTGGAATCGACCAACAAATAGTTCATTAAGCCCTGCTAGATGGGTAATATTTTTAAAAGTTTGACTTTCTGTGGCTGACCATGTGAAAATGACTGATTTCTCAGGGGCGCTCAGAGCTAAAGTCACCCAATTTGTGCCAATTGTTTGGAAACCCCCAGCAGACATAGGGCCATAAGTACAACTGGTCTGTGTAGGAACATAGCTGGAATCGACCAACAAATAGTTCATTAAGGCCTGCTAGATGGGTAATATTTTTAAAAGTTTGACTTTCTGTGGCTGACCATGTGAAAATGACTGATTTCTCAGGGGCGCTCAGAGCTAAAGTCACCCAATTTGTGCCAATTGTTTAGAAATCCCCAGACCACCTAGGGCCATAAAGACAACTGTTCTGTGTAGGAACATAGCTGGAATCGACCAACAAATAGTTCATTAAGCCCTGCTAGATGGGTAATATTTTTAAAAGTTTGACTTTCTGTGGCTGACCATGTGAAAATGACTGATTTCTCAGGGGCGCTCAGAGCTAAAGTCACCCAATTTGTGCCAATTGTTTGGAAACTCCCAGACCACTTAGAGCCATAAATACAACTGTTCTGTGTAGGAACATAGCTGGAATCGACCAACAAATAGTTCATTAAGGCCTGCTAGATGGGTAATATTTTTAAAAGTTTGACTTTCTGTGGCTGACCATGTGAAAATGACTGATTTCTCAGGGGCGCTCAGAGCTAAAGTCACCCAATTTGTGCCAATTGTTTAGAAATCCCCAGACCACCTAGGGCCATAAAGACAACTGTTCTGCGTAGGAACATAGCTGGAATCGACCAACAAATAGTTAATTAAGGCCTGCTAGATGGGTAATATTTTTAAAAGTTTGACTTTCTGTGGCTGACCATGTGAAAATGACTGATTTCTCAGGGGCGCTCAAAGCTAAAGTCACCCAATTTGTGCCAATTGTTTAGAAATCCCCAGACCACCTAGGGCCATAAAGACAACTGTTCTGAGTAGGAACATAGCTGGAATCGACCAACAAATAGTTCATTAAGCCCTGCTAGATGGGTAATATTTTAAAAAGTTTGACTTTCTGTGGCTGACCATGTGAAAATGACTGTTTTCGTAGGGGCGCTCAGAGCTAAAGTCACCCAATTTGTGCCAATTGTTTGGAAACCCCCAGCAGACAAAGGGCCATAAGTACAACTGGTCTGTGTAGGAACATAGCTGGAATCGACCAACAAATAGTTCATTAAGCCCTGCTAGATGGGTAATATTTTAAAAAGTTTGACTTTCTGTGGCTGACCATGTGAAAATGACTGTTTTCGTAGGGGCGCTCAGAGCTAAAGTCACCCAATTTGTGCCAATTGTTTGGAAACCCCCAGCAGACAAAGGGCCATAAGTACAACTGGTCTGTGTAGGAACATAGCTGGAATCGACCAACAAATAGTTCATTAAGGCCTGCTAGATGGGTAATATTTTTAAAAGTTTGACTTCTGTGGCTGACCATGTGAAAATGACTGATTTCTCAGGGGTGCTCAGAGCTAAAGTCACCCAATTTGTGCCAATTGTTTGGAAACTCCCAGACCACTTAGAGCCATAAATACAACTGTTCTGTGTAGGAACATAGCTGGAATCGACAAAAAAATAGTTCATTAAGGCCTGCTAGATGGGTAATATTTTTAAAAGTTTGACTTTCTGTGGCTGACCATCTGAAAATGACTGATTTTTCAGGGGCGCTCAGAGCTAAAGTCACCCAATTTGTGCCAATTGTTTAGAAATCCCCAGACCACCTAGGGCCATAAAGACAACTGTTCTGTGTAGGAACAAAGCTGGAATCGACCAACAAATAGTTCATTAAGCCCTGCTAGATGGGTAATATTTTTAAAAGTTTGACTTTCTGTGGCTGACCATGTGAAAATGACTGATTTCTCAGGGGCGCTCAGAGCTAAAGTCACCCAATTTGTGCCAATTGTTTAGAAATCCCCAGACCACCTAGGGCCATAAAGACAACTGTTCTGTGTAGGAACATAGCTGGAATCGACCAACAAATAGTTCATTAAGCCCTGCTAGATGGGTAATATTTTTAAAAGTTTGACTTTCTGTGGCTGACCATGTGAAAATGACTGATTTCTCAGGGGCGCTCAGAGCTAAAGTCACCCAATTTGTGCCAATTGTTTGGAAACCCCCAGCAGACAAAGGGCCATAAGTACAACTGGTCTGTGTAGGAACATAGCTGGAATCGACCAACAAATAGTTCATTAAGGCCTGCTAGATGGGTAATATTTTTAAAAGTTTGACTTTCTGTGGCTGACCATCTGAAAATGACTGATTTTTCAGGGGCGCTCAGAGCTAAAGTCACCCAATTTGTGCCAATTGTTTAGAAATCCCCAGACCACCTAGGGCCATAAAGACAACTGTTCTGTGTAGGAACATAGCTGGAATCGACCAACAAATAGTTCATTAAGCCCTGCTAGATGGGTAATATTTTTAAAAGTTTGACTTTCTGTGGCTGACCATGTGAAAATGACTGATTTCTCAGGGGCGCTCAGAGCTAAAGTCACCCAATTTGTGCCAATTGTTTAGAAATCCCCAGACCACCTAGGGCCATAAAGACAACTGTTCTGTGTAGGAACATAGCTGGAATCGACCAACAAATAGTTCATTAAGCCCTGCTAGATGGGTAATATTTTTAAAAGTTTGACTTTCTGTGGCTGACCATGTGAAAATGACTGATTTCTCAGGGGCGCTCAGAGCTAAAGTCACCCAATTTGTGCCAATTGTTTAGAAATCCCCAGACCACCTAGGGCCATAAAGACAACTGTTCTGTGTAGGAACATAGCTGGAATCGACCAACAAATAGTTCATTAAGCCCTGCTAGATGGGTAATATTTTTAAAAGTTTGACTTTCTGTGGCTGACCATGTGAAAATGACTGATTTCTCAGGGGCGCTCAGAGCTAAAGTCACCCAATTTGTGCCAATTGTTTGGAAACCCCCAGCAGACATAGGGCCATAAGTACAACTGGTCTGTGTAGGAACATAGCTGGAATCGACCAACAAATAGTTCATTAAGGCCTGCTAGATGGGTAATATTTTTAAAAGTTTGACTTTCTGTGGCTGACCATGTGAAAATGACTGATTTCTCAGGGGCGCTCAGAGCTAAAGTCACCCAATTTGTGCCAATTGTTTAGAAATCCCCAGACCACCTAGGGCCATAAAGACAACTGTTCTGTGTAGGAACATAGCTGGAATCGACCAACAAATAGTTCATTAAGCCCTGCTAGATGGGTAATATTTTTAAAAGTTTGACTTTCTGTGGCTGACCATGTGAAAATGACTGATTTCTCAGGGGCGCTCAGAGCTAAAGTCACCCAATTTGTGCCAATTGTTTGGAAACTCCCAGACCACTTAGAGCCATAAATACAACTGTTCTGTGTAGGAACATAGCTGGAATCGACCAACAAATAGTTCATTAAGGCCTGCTAGATGGGTAATATTTTTAAAAGTTTGACTTTCTGTGGCTGACCATGTGAAAATGACTGATTTCTCAGGGGCGCTCAGAGCTAAAGTCACCCAATTTGTGCCAATTGTTTAGAAATCCCCAGACCACCTAGGGCCATAAAGACAACTGTTCTGCGTAGGAACATAGCTGGAATCGACCAACAAATAGTTAATTAAGGCCTGCTAGATGGGTAATATTTTTAAAAGTTTGACTTTCTGTGGCTGACCATGTGAAAATGACTGATTTCTCAGGGGCGCTCAAAGCTAAAGTCACCCAATTTGTGCCAATTGTTTAGAAATCCCCAGACCACCTAGGGCCATAAAGACAACTGTTCTGAGTAGGAACATAGCTTGAATCGACCAACAAATAGTTCATTAAGCCCTGCTAGATGGGTAATATTTTAAAAAGTTTGACTTTCTGTGGCTGACCATGTGAAAATGACTGTTTTCGTAGGGGCGCTCAGAGCTAAAGTCACCCAATTTGTGCCAATTGTTTGGAAACCCCCAGCAGACAAAGGGCCATAAGTACAACTGGTCTGTGTAGGAACATAGCTGGAATCGACCAACAAATAGTTCATTAAGCCCTGCTAGATGGGTAATATTTTAAAAAGTTTGACTTTCTGTGGCTGACCATGTGAAAATGACTGTTTTCGTAGGGGCGCTCAGAGCTAAAGTCACCCAATTTGTGCCAATTGTTTGGAAACCCCCAGCAGACAAAGGGCCATAAGTACAACTGGTCTGTGTAGGAACATAGCTGGAATCGACCAACAAATAGTTCATTAAGGCCTGCTAGATGGGTAATATTTTTAAAAGTTTGACTTCTGTGGCTGACCATGTGAAAATGACTGATTTCTCAGGGGTGCTCAGAGCTAAAGTCACCCAATTTGTGCCAATTGTTTGGAAACTCCCAGACCACTTAGAGCCATAAATACAACTGTTCTGTGTAGGAACATAGCTGGAATCGACAAAAAAATAGTTCATTAAGGCCTGCTAGATGGGTAATATTTTTAAAAGTTTGACTTTCTGTGGCTGACCATCTGAAAATGACTGATTTTTCAGGGGCGCTCAGAGCTAAAGTCACCCAATTTGTGCCAATTGTTTAGAAATCCCCAGACCACCTAGGGCCATAAAGACAACTGTTCTGTGTAGGAACATAGCTGGAATCGACCAACAAATAGTTCATTAAGCCCTGCTAGATGGGTAATATTTTTAAAAGTTTGACTTTCTGTGGCTGACCATGTGAAAATGACTGATTTCTCAGGGGCGCTCAGAGCTAAAGTCACCCAATTTGTGCCAATTGTTTAGAAATCCCCAGACCACCTAGGGCCATAAAGACAACTGTTCTGTGTAGGAACATAGCTGGAATCGACCAACAAATAGTTCATTAAGCCCTGCTAGATGGGTAATATTTTTAAAAGTTTGACTTTCTGTGGCTGACCATGTGAAAATGACTGATTTCTCAGGGGCGCTCAGAGCTAAAGTCACCCAATTTGTGCCAATTGTTTGGAAACCCCCAGCAGACATAGGCCGAATCCAGATATATACCTATATGGGACAGTTGGAATTAGGGTCCTAAGTGCACTAGATTTTTTTAAAGCTACGGCACATTTTGTCTTAGAATAGTTGGGGCCGGCAGGCAAATTTCCCTGATTTCCAGGCAGTCAGTCTTGGGAAAAAATTATTTTCAATTCATTCCCATGCCCCTAGGCCTTAATAAAGTATTTGTCAGTCGATTCCAGGTATGTACCTACATGGGACAGTTGGAATAAGGGTTCTAAGTTCACTAGATTTTTTTAAAGTTACGGCACATTTTGTGTCAGTTTGGGTTGGGTTGGCAGTCAAAATTCTCTGATTTTCAAGGGGAAAATCCAGAAAATCCAGATTCTTAAATTGTTCCCATGCTCCTAGGCCTTAATAAAGTATTTGTCAGTCGATTCCAGATATATATCTACATGGGACAGTTGGAATTAGGGTCCTAAGTGCACTAGATTTGTTTAAAGTTACGGCACATTTTGTCTTAGAATAGTTGGGGCCGGCAGGAAAATTTCCCTGATTTCCAGGCAGTCAGTCTTGGGAAAAAATTATTTTCAATTCATTCCCATGCCCCTAGGCCTTAATAAAGTATTTGTCAGTCGATTCCAGGTATGTACCTACATGGGACAGTTGGAATTAGGGTTCTTAGTTCACTAGATTTTTTAAAAAGTTACGGCACATTTTGTGTCAGTTTGGGTTGGGTCGGCAGTCAAAATTCCCTGATTTTCCACGGGAAAATCCAGAAAATCCAGATTCTTAAATTGTTCCCATGCCCCTAGGCCTTAATGAAGTATTTGTCAATCGATTCCAGATATATACCTACATGGCAGATCGGCAGGCAAAATTCCCTGATTTTCAGGCAGGCTGTGACAAAAAAATGTGCCGTAACTTTAAAAAGGACATTAAAAAAGAACAAAAAACATCAGCAGCGCCACTTTCAACCCTGGTGGCTTAAAATGGAACTATTGCCAAATTTTTCCTAGCGGATCGTACGGAAATTAGCGCTATACCCGCGAAATGCACTCGAGCGTAGCCGAGTCCAACAGATCGTTGAACAAACACGGGAATGGCCCGCGTTTCCTATCCATAGATATAAGTCCGTGGTACTACATATTGGAGTTCAATAATCATAGCTCAGCGTCCTTGTTTTTGAAAGAATTGAAGAAAACCGTATTTTTCAACACATTTCCTATTTAAATTGGCCAAATATGAATAGGCCTATTTTACCGACGGGTTAAGACGATCTGGATAAAACTTGATATTTTACCTTAGTTCTTTTGCATTGGAATAGGTCACTAGGAACCAGAATCAACATAAAATTGTCAATATTTAGAAATCACCAGGTGGCGCCACCATCGATTGTAGGACATGCCTTTAACTATTAACCATTCATTGATAGCACGCAAAGTACTTGTCGCGCCATCTAGCTGTACAGTCGAGCGACTCACTTCTGTGGTGGCACGGTTCACTCCAAGCAACGCTCAGCCTGAGGGCTGCTGACTTTAGACTAAAAAGTGGCTCCCAAGGCGCGGCCACGATAAGCCGGCCCCACCTGCCACCCACCTGCCTCATACCGGTTAGCGTGTGTGTAGTGGGGAGAGGTGTTATCAGCAGTAACACCTGGGTACCCTCCACCAACCCGCCACTTTGGAGAGAGAGCATGGTCCATGAACTTCAGGGTGTGTTTTTTTGAAAGAAAGAATGCAGGTTTTTTCCCCGTATCGCCGGGTTCGTAAAAAGCAAAGAGGAGGTGAGTTAATTGACTATATCCCATCGATTAGTTCTCAGAATTGTCTCGAGGTGGAGTGTTTGTCTGGTGTCATCAAGTGTCACTTATGGTCAGCGATGATGATGCGCTGGTAAAGGTAAGTCATTTCTTTTCGCCCAAAAATCTGAGCTAAAAATAGGGGCGCAAGTTTCGAAAACAAGATTTTTCTTTGCTCTAAGATACACAGAGACTCGTCATCACAACGTGTTCTGTCGTGGTTCCTTCTCCTTTTCATATATTACATATTTCAATTGTATCTCAACATAAATCATGGACCCAGGTATTTGACTACTACGTCGTACTAGGGACTTATCATCCAAGTCCATGGTCATACGTGATATATGTCACAGACTCCTGATTGGACCCCAATCGGGAGTCCAAAACCCCTTGGGAATAGTTTATGTGGCATTGTGATGCGTTCATAGACAAGAAGGGATGGTAATTTATTCAGGTAGACTACCCCCGCTTGGAAAGCCCACAGGGAGGGTTGGATTGGCTTCATGTCAGTCTACAGCAGCACTGTAGAGACTAAACCCGCACTCGACCCGTCTTTACCCGTAATCTCGTGTCGACGACTGTCAGTCTCGTTTTCTGCTCACTCAGTGTAACTGGCAATATTGCTATGACCCGAAGCTTATTGAATATCTCCTGCAGTTCTCCGTCGACCATCTGCATTTGGTCTAGTTCACTCTGGACGCCAGGGAATTTGCCTCTCCCTATATTGGTCCTCTATTCTCGGGAGCGGAACCTACGTCACTAAGATACACTGCGTTGCTCGATTGTCTCACTCTGCAGTTTATTTTCCCAAAAGCGGTGCAGTGCACTCCCACACTCACGAAGGGTTAAACAACTTTTCACTCCATAACAACCAATGTTAAATCCACTGTAAATCATTGGTAATATCTCAGTAAATATCCAACTTAGGAACACCAATACAAAAAATGGTATAGAGGTGGAGAATAAGAGAAGATGTTTGGTGGTTTTTTTTTTATCAATTCGTTTTGCAAAGATTGTTTTATTTGGTGTTTTCCCCAGCAAACTGCCGAAATTGCTGATGCCAGGCTGCTACAAATGTCAAAATAAAAACTTGCTCAAAAGTACAAAAATGTGCAGATTCAAACATTCAAACTTGTATCCCACAATGTTTATTGATATATCTTGTTTGAAACACATCAAAATACCTTTAATTGTGTATATTAATCATGTACAGTGAGTTCAAACATCGATTTACGTTTTGTCGATCGAGCGATAATAACAGAAAGCTAGGGTGATCAAAACTGGCAATACCCTTTGCCCCTAGTGGCCGTGAAAGAAACTAAACGTTTCGCTCCCGAGAATATCTAAGCAGTGGTTGTGAATGGGTTTCGTGTATGACTTCCAAGTATTTGGTATTCGCAGAATCAGCTGGAGATTTCCGATTCAAAATACCCTCCAAATTATGCAAATTCCCCTGACAACGGATCAGTCTGTCATCTTGCTGGTGACAGTAAAGTGCTGTCAGGGTGCAAAAACTAAACTGATTTAATATTCACATTATCCAGACATGATTCAGACGTTTCAATTCAAAGAAGATCGGTTGTTTCGATGATTTGTTGATATCGCTTTATTGAAAACTATCAGAAATGAACGTTCGAATTCCCCATAGGCTTAGCATTGCATAAGTGCTTTGCCGAGTTGGACGCCCCCACGGCTATAATCCTAATAAGGGTGTTTGTACTGCCACCTACTTTCTGGCTAACTCAACGAATAGGTGGCTATTAAGGTTAGCCCCTTGACTACTTCTCTGACGACTTTATAAACTTACCCAAAATGGCCTGATCGCTGTGTCTCTTTTCCAAAGACGACACCTTGAGTAGAGAAACAGTTCTGCCATGTGATTTCAACAAGTTGTCATGGGTACAGCACGGACCTATACAAGTCAATGGTTACAGATTCAATTCTACAGATTTGTAAGATTTATGAAACTTTAAGGTATCGCGTCGCATTTAGAGTTCTCTTTCTTAAATGTACCCTTTATTAGAGTTAAGAAAGGAAGATAAACTTTTGTACAGATACGTCATATTTTACTACACTCATCACGACCGTGATTTTTTTTATCCTCTACCAATGTTAAAACTCTCCTTTTCTTGATTGCCTCGTTGCCATTCAATGCACTGGCTTCGGTCAGAAAATCTTGGTCGTCTCCAGTTAGAGAGTGCGTCGCTCTGGTTCATTGGCCCTGATCCCGATGATCCGTGGAATCTCCCTGCAGCTGATGCAGAAATCCCATAACAGATTAGCTCATCCAAGTAGCGCCAGATGGGCGTTTATCTTGTCCACCAAGCATAATTCTGATAAATCACTGTCGCGGAAGTATATTAAAAAAGAATTGAATACCGTGTTTTACCTTGTAGTGCACAAACAAATGCATATTTAAACAAAACAATTGATTAGTATTAGCACTACAGCTAAATCAGTCACTTGCTCGATAGTCGCGAAGACTGCCACGTTAACCTACACAATTGATTAGTATTAGCCCAAGAAGCTGAGTGTTAACAGATGATTTGTTACTTGAACCAGTGGCGGTTTCTGAAACAAACTGCGGGCAAAGTGGGTTGTCGGTAGGCTGGTCGTCTTATCTGGACCTCGGGGTGAGTTGACTGTTGTGGTCGGCAGTGATAGGCCACAGTGCACATCGCAACACGATAACGTATCTACCCCGGCCTCGCCGCCTCCCGCCTGCAATAACAAGAAGACTTCTCCACTTGGCGGCTGCTAACGGAGAGGCGCCGGCGATATTTAGGCTCGTTTTCCTAGTTGCTTTAGTTGGCTGCCACCAGAGTCGATACCAAGCATGTAGATGCCATTTGGCATCAGCTCATTTATATTCGCTTATCGACAGATTATAATAAGAGCAAAAAAGACCATACACATGAGTACGGACTTGGATATAGGTCCGTGCCAAGAGCAAGTATTTATGCCTTTTATAGGTAAAGGAATGCAAGATACTCCAACTTATATGTACATGTATAATTTAGGGCTTGATATACATTAGATTTATCCTAGATTTCTTTTATGATAACCTTAAGTCTAATTGAACATATTGGACGTTAAACTTCCCCAACAAACAAATGATAACCTTCAAGGCTATATATATATTCTCAAATTGGAAACATTGCGTTATGTTTATTGATATTATTCTGGTGGAGTCAAGCTCCATTGGTATCTGTTTGTAGAATGGCATTGGCTAGATTGACTTCCGGGTTCACTAGTTCCAAACGGATATGATTTATACCCTAGTTTTTATCATTGGCTCACGCTGGGTACCAGGTAGTTTCCGGCAACGTGCCGATCGATACGCACAGATCAATCCGCCCTGACAAAATAGCACGGGGTGCTTGTAATTTATTGAATTAAAGCTCCCAGTTCCAGGCCCAGGCCCAGGCAATGCTAGACCCAGAGACAGGTGTGCGGCCTTGGCATATGGTCGAAAGGGGTGTCTGCCAGCTATGTTTATGTGGTATGTTTAGCGGAATGTTTATGTTACAAATCGACATTATACCGTGGCTATAGGAGGCGAGAGAGTTGGCATTTTATTGGAGATTAGGGGAATATTTATTTTGAGCAATATCGAGAAGAAAATATTTGTAAACCTATATTTATTGATGTTTGAGAGTAGTCAGGCAATTTATTGAAAATGGGTAATCATTCGAAAACTCGAGTAGAATATGATTTTGATTAAAATCATTGATATTGATAAATATGCACCCCTGTCAGAGACTAAAATGCATGGTACATGTATTAGACCTGTGAGTAATCAACGCATTTCTTTGCAGCTCTTCTGGATTTCTTAAAGTAACTCATGTACTTTCACAACGATATTCATGTGCATTTTTTCTCTTTTTTTTTTTTTGCCTTTTGCTGAATTATGGAGATGGTTAGCTCCAGGATCAATCCTACTCAGCAATAGACCCGTGGAGATCAGTGGTAGTGGGCCTGGGAGCGCCCGGGTGGGTGCGATCAATAGAAGGGTGTGGTCAGTTCCCACACACCCTCCTCCCGCCACACAGGCAGATCCCGTTCGCCTGCACTATGTACTGAATCGAGGGCACTGAGGGATTCTGTTCACACCTCAGTTTAACTGGGTCATACTGAGCTTTGAACTGGGTAAATTATAGGTTGAACTGAAAGTGGAATTGGGCAAACCTTAGATCTAAACCACGTTGAAATAGTACGATAGAGTAGCAATCGAACAAAACCTCAGTACTGTGCAGGCTTTTCAATAGCACGGGGTGGCACAGTGGCATACGGCAGCACCCAAACATAACTAGGAGCAGATGGTATATTCATCATTGATTAATGAGCTTCGGATAATAAACGATAGCAATTGAACGGTTTGGGTTATATTCAAACTATGGGTCATTTTAAATGATTTTTTTTGTAAACCACTTGCATCCAGTCAACTTGGTATTTCTAAATGTACAACAGCATTTTTATGATCCAAATATATCAAGTATCTGTAGGTCAAGGAGGTATTTCGGTTTGTGGTGATTGGTTGGCAACCAGATAGTTAAGGGATAGTTTTTGCAGCACACTGAAAGTCTGTATAACTTCTCCCTAACCTAGGTATCGTACATGAGCGTGTGGCCCATCCTCAAAAAGAAGCACAGAATATGGCTAATTGCTGCGATCTATTAGGTATTGCTGGACGATGATATAGGTGCACATTGTACATGTTCTTTACCACATTAAAGGGTAAAAATATCTTAAATTAAATCAAAAGCTGATTGAGCTTTACGGTTATGGTTTTTTATCATGGAGAATTAGTCTAGAGAGACTCCAAGCTGCAACATGCTTCCGGGTGTCGTTAGTATGACCCCTTGGTGAGCGCATATCAAAGCTCTTGTTGGGATATCTAAATCTCAATCATATATACACTTTTATCTTCAGAAAATGACCTATATTGAGGTCGCTCTACTTTGGCTAATGATTTTGTCATATCTAAATCTGTTGCTCTAAAATCAATACGGAAAGTAGTCATTCTGAAATGTATCAGTAGATACATCTCAGAGTAATATATTGATTCTGTAGTAGTCGCTTGTTTAATCAATTACCAGGCCGAAATGATCACTAGATCATGTACTTTGATGATAAGAGCTACCCTATGAATATATCCGAACCACGGGTCAGTTTAAGGTTTCAAAAGCTGGATTGGCCAATATTCCTACTCACATAGGTAACAGACTCACAGGTTTAAATAAACAAAGGTTTATTCAAGTTCCTTATAGTCTATTTACAAGCTTCTCAATGGGAGGGCTGTAGCTCAATCCTGAACAATACAACTTAACTTACGTTTCCATAAAAATAACAAACTAGTACATCGCCTGCGTATAAACGGAAATAAATTGACTCGATATTAATAGCAGTTCACATGACCCTCTCTATATATTGACCCTCTGTATATAGGAGATCAATGACACGTGTAGAATGATGGGACAGACAGAGGGTCTGCATTGTTTCACGTTAGATACCAGTCAGCCGTGTTTATACGCTTCCACCTGTAGGCTACACGTGATGTAGAGCAATATTCTCCATGTATTTTATGTCAGGAGACCAGTCAGGCCATATCAATACGTCTACATGTACGTGTGGACCTCTACGTATTGGTAAATCGGATGCGCTTAAGGTGAGCTGTATAAACAGTTCTTAATGTACTGAAATGTTGCTATCAAGGGGATTTGAACTAGATATAGCAGCATAGCGGATGGTGGTGTTCGTCAGTGCATAAACTTGCATACGGCCCCACACAGAAGAATTGCAGTGTAATTAACTTCTGTGCTCGGTTTTGCCCACCTAGAGTGACGCCATGTAAACAGACATGACCCATATCTACCATAGCCGCATATTTTACATTATACATGTATATATGTATGCAGTACATACATATAAGGATACGTTAAGCAGCCATCTTTGCTAGTATTTCCAAGGTCACACAAAGGAGTCAGCCAAAAGGTCAGCAACTCGTGTTCCTGACAAGTGTTTTCAACTTAGGCACGGCTATGCAAGGTCATAAGGTCATATGGACAGGACACGAATCAATCCAAGCGTATGGAGTGATGGACTAGTATTGACGTGTTAATCACTCACAGTTTATAACATATAGTTTTTATTCAACTATTACCACATAACGTTTATCAACAAAAACAAATAGAAGATTATTCTATATCACTGTTTTCGCTGTGAAACATGATGCATATAAGTAAGTGTGTACCTATATTCATATTGTTGAAATTAATTTATTTAAGGAAATTTCACATAATTTGAGAGAAAATATACTTTTGGCATGCATGGTGATGTTGTCCTCATATAGCAGTTGTAGATCGGGTAAAATTTGTTAACGGTCGTCAAAAATGAAGATGTCACAAAATTGATATCGGTGGAGCTCTCTAGGAAGGAAGTATAGACAGACAGTATGATGCGCTTCATCGAATATTCATGTGTTGGCATACTCGCCAGAGGGCAGGTCGAATTGTTGGGGCAGTGTCCGCTGGTTCTCGGTGCCAACCTATATACAGGTATAGACAGTATTGTAGTCATACACAGAGACGTGCAAGTTGTGTTTTTACCACAGAAAAAGCATACGCAAAAATTACTGAATTTTTGGCCCCACCATTCTATCTCCACCTCAGTGCGTACATGTATTCTTTATGGATGGCCCGTAAGAAGCCTTCTGCTCCTATGTTCATCCATATATGTTGTCCACACCTAGCCCGTCTACTGACCAATCAACGGGCAGTTACAGGCAAGCAATCGCTTAGTAAAGTCAATCGAGGCTTTATTAATTCTGGAATGTTGCCGATACTAGACGAGTAAAGACTATAGTCAATGAAGAATAAAATCTACATTATATCTAGGAAAACAGGATTTATCGTAGCCTAGTATAAACGTCCATAGGCTTAATGTTAGGAATTTCTACCCAGTCTGGTAACTCATACTCGATGTGTAATAAACAAATGAACTTTTCCAGGCTAAGATAGAATCAGAAACATATTTGTGTCTGGTCTGGGTCCCCGTTCACCGTCTTGTTTGGAGCACTTATGAAAATTCACTCGGTTATTGCCTTGTTCATATTTCTGCACGCTCCAAACTGGATGGTGAATGGGGACACAGACCACACACTCATCAATTTCTTTTTTAATAGTAAACTAAGAGTGGAAGCTATAGTATAAGATGAGTAAATGCTGTGATAAATAGGGGATAAAGGCTATAGTAAATAACGAGTATATTGAATGGGGTTGAAATACATGTTCCAGTTTACGGACCAGGTTAGAATATTGTTTATCTTGTATTCGTATCTGTGAAAATAACTTCTATGTTAACAGATGTTGAAACAGGAGCAGACAGTCTGTAGTGTTAGGTGTCGTTTTTTGTACAGATTAGGTCAGAACTAAGTTCCTATTCGTTACAGAGGAATTTCATAACTGTGTGTTAGTATGCAATGTATATCTCGAATAAAAAGATAAAATGATAATCAGAGCACCATCTTCATCAACGTCCACATTTTGGGGCTAGTAATATATCACAATTCATATCATACCCTCAGGCACTAAATGCGTTGCCATAGTTACCATCAGGACAAGGGCACCCTCACCTAGTAATCTAATTAGGTAATTGATATATAGTGGAACCTTCCCCTAGCAGAAGGTACCTTTTTTGTAAGAGCTATTTAAGTATCAACGTGTGTATCCAACCAATACAACTAGAATATTGTATTTGCGACTGTTCCAGTCATATATGATATAGTGAACTGGTCTTATTTGAATCGGTGTCAGCTCAATTTCTCAATGAAACTGTTGAATTTTCATACTAAAAAGTTTATAACAATACATGTGTTTACGGCATTATATTGATGTCAGTGCAGGTATACTCGCACATGTATGTAGAGTTAGATAAATAGAGAGTTAAATACATAGTCCACATGGGACTTTGAAACCGTTTATCAGTCTTCCGTCTATTAGCCAAGTGTTGTTTTTTTAAATCATCACATGTATGTATTTTGTAGAGGTAGAAAGTAGGACAAACTCCACAGGAGGGTATGCATGTATATTTAGTAATGACATTTCAAAGAGCTTAGAGACGTAAATCATTATCACATCAAAGTCTCCATAATCGCCTTAAAACAGAAGATTAACATTTGAACAGCATGTTTTAATCTTTTATCTCACCCCTGGAATAAATGTCCATAAGCTTAACATTGGGAAATCGTTCTCCATGTCCCTACAAGTATTGCAGTCCGTTCTCCATGGTATATAGCCTGTGTGTTGTCCATTCTTTTAGTGTGTACAGGGGTGTGATAAATACAAAAACTAACTCGTTTTGGTCAAAGAAATCATTCTGCAACTCGTTTGAATGCTATGTGACGATTTTTACCAAAACTTGTTGGTTTCTTCTTTAGTATTTATAAAGATGGGTTGGTTGTTTTTAGAAAACAATTGTAGTCGTCGTGGTTGACCAGTGGATAGCTGTAGATGCTTGTATGCAGTCACTTAGATATATAACACATAGATGTCAAACAATAACTAAACGTCATGCCCTGATTACCATGGCAACAGACGTAGGGAGTCTCCCTGAATACTGTGGAGTCACACAAAACACATTCATATTTAGTTACTTCCGTTGCTCTCATTCAATCGAATCGTCACATAATATGCCTTAACTAAATAACACGGAAGCAGAACTCAACTGTATGATATGTGGAAATGTAGCGTAACTGATAGGTTTTAAATTCTTATAGATGAGGGAGGGAAGGGAGCTGGACCAATCAGCATACGCCTTACATCCTCTTTCGGGAACTCGTTGCTGGGTTTCGGCGTCCCGTGTGGATGTTAAAAGGGTGGGGATTGGCGGAGCGGATTAACAGGGTCTGTGAGTTGAGTGGGAAGGAGGTTGGGGGCGGCAGGGGTTGTAGGGGGATGAATCAGAAGCTTCCCATACATAGGGAGTTACAGACCGTAGGACTTCAGACTAATCTTTCCCTTATGAGTCATGCAGACTTCTCAGAAAGAACCCACCTCATACTTGACACTGTCATTGCAGGATATGCAAACGATACAACAGATATACACCTAACCACATTAGCATTCGGATGGGACTTTATGTGGTTACCAGTCACAAAGACCGTGTAAACATTAGGAAAGCTGTGGTTTAGACACCCGTAGGTTTTGAGTACCGTTGACAATTGGACTGTGTATATAAACTCTACTATGTAGAGTGTCAAATACTACACGCGTACTTATAAACTGTTATCGATATATTCAGCTGATGAGCAACGTTGAAATGTTGGTTATATCAATATACAATTAATACGTGGAAACTACAGACAGGATACTCTGGGATATACCGTTATAGTTGGAGTTACAAAATGGGAGTTGAACGCCGTTTTTCAGGTAAGCCCATAATTTTACACGGTGCTTTTCTATTTATGAAGTCGGGGGTAATACTGAAGTAATAAAAAAAAAAAGAGTTTCCACACTGAATTACAGGACTATACAGAAGTAAGAGATTCCATACTGAAATGTAAGGCTTCATACTGAAATCTGGGACTCCATAGTGGGGTATGGGATAATATTAAAGTGTAAGACTCCATACTGGATTGTGAGACTAAATCTTGGAGTATGAGATCATACTGAATGTGAGTCGTCATGCTGTAATGCGAGTCTCCATATTGAAATATGACACTATATACAAGTGCATGTACTAACATAGAAAAACCCTCTAAAAGGTCCATCGAGGAAGGACCTTCAGAGTTATTCTGGTCACAACTCTCACTGACTGGCTTCACCCGTCTTATCTTACATTGCTGTTTACCTGGCTATTCCAGCTGCTCCATTCACCTCATATCGCAATTAGAGCGTGGTCCACAAGCAGACGATACCAGCATCAGTAATTAACTGCCTACGGTCCAGGTTACATGTATTATGTATGGGTATCGCTAACCTTTGAACTGTGACCGACCGAATTGACCCCAGACTGAGCATGTGAAAACTAACACTTCTCCTGGGTCGGGCTAAATTAGGGAGAGGGGTGTGGGGGTGAATAAACTTTATAAAGACAGGTCCAGTGTTAAGGCCAGTATGGACGTACATGTCAGACGCGATGCGACAGATCCCGATACGACCTGACTATGTTGTGTGTGTATCGTGTGCAGGTCTTAGAGTTTTATCTGTGGACATCATTGTCCAGACCAATTAGTTTAGGTCTAAAGGTTTCAGGCAAGTTGGGTAGGATTCTGGTACAGGGATGTACGTTTTCCGACGAATAACGGAATTCTGACATTAAATATACACCGGCAACACTAGATTATATATATATATATATATAGATGCATAGCCATTCTGTTCCAAAATAACCTTATAGATAATTCTTTTTATAAGTCTTTTAAATTTCCTATATTTTCCTCAGTCCCGACTTTCATCCTTGTTGGTGAGATTATTATTATTTTTTATTTTTTTATTTAGAACAAGCATCTCTCAGCGTCCTGAGTTTTTCAGATACTCGTTGGACTCAGAATTACATAATACAACGAAACGTGGTAACAAACAGTATAAAAAAAGATTAAGTAAAGTCCTAAGTAGGCTAAATTGTGAAAAGGTGAGGTAATGATGTGTAAAGACAATGTTCCGAGAGATCGTATATATTATCCGTCATATTGGTCTTATTCCCGTTTTACACTCACCGACCAGCCAGCCAGCCATAAGTCCGGTTTGAAAAGTGAAAAGGAAAATATCGTGAGGTCTGATAATAACTCTATCCCCAGCTTAACCAGTAGGATTAGCTCCGTCCACCCCTGGTATCCATCTCACTAATCCAATCAGGGATAAAACGCCCTGGCGTCATTCGATGACGCCCGCCCCGCCACGCTGCCACCAGGCGGCGCTGGGGGTGACCGCGTGGGGGCACTGCCCATCTGGTTCCATGCTGGTACCATGGAGGCTGAGCTAGGCTTTTAGATGTAGTAAAGCGCACACCTGCAGGGAACCAACGCATTGGGCTGACCACGTGACCTGAAACGCTGACACGTGACCTGGGGTTCTAAGCCCTGGATGCCGGCGGGAGGTTTACATAGCCCAGCATGGGAGGCCTGGTACCAGTATGGGGCTGTTTGTGGCCGAACTAGACTTCTTAATGTAAATAAATATATAGAGCTCGGAAATAAATAAGATCTTTAAGTACATGATCAAACACAGACAAATCCTTTTAAAGGCGCTGAATGAAAATAAAGTGGACTGCTTCTACATACATGGATAATCAGTATTCTGGAGTTTTTATTAGGGATGCACTTTGATATCCATTTTATTTGATATAATTAGAAAATGGTCATAAGATCATTGTGGATGACAAGGAATTAAAAGGGGGCATGTCATATCATTGCGGCTATCCTCTGAATACCCCGAAGAAATATATAAAATATCCCACATGCTTCGTGACAGCTTCACGACGTCGATTGCGGATACTTTCCTAGGCCTGTCCCAAAATACACAAATAAGTCTACATGAGACAGCATGAAAGTTAGTTGTATACATCTTTTCCCAAATGATCTCACTCTCTGCGGGAGTGTAGATTATTCATTCATGGGTAAAAAAAAGTGCTGTGGAAGGAAAGTTATGCTGTCCGATATTGACCAAGTGTGATATCATATTTAATGTGATGTGTAGACACGTACAGTTATATCAGCTCAGAGACCATACATTAATATTTGTCATATTTAATGTGTGGTTATATCCGCAATACTATTTATATTCATGGAGACACGCAGAGCTATACAATACCCTGACGACAGACACTGGGACTGAGGACATTCTGGGAATGGTGACTAATTGTTCACTCACCAGCCACTAGGGAGACTAAAACAGTGAAAATGACACTTTTTTTGAGTTATCGGGAAACTACTTGTTTTTCGGTTTGTTCACTTCTGATTAGTTAGAAACCTTGTTTCCATTAGAAAGAAAACACACCATTATAACTTAAAATTTTGGTTTAATTAATGTTAATTAATGAAAGATTCGTCATAGGAAAATGCGCTGGGCCATTCTCTTGAGTAGTTTAAACTGTGGTATCTGACAATTTTGTATACATGTAATAGGTAGTGGTTTACTGAGTCCCCATATATTTTCAATGAATACTTGTATACCATGGATGATAAATTGTCAGAAAAAATAGAATGAGAACTCTGACCTTGGTAAAGACTTTAAAACGCTCGATTTGCTTCAGGAGTCTAATCAGTGACACAGTGTCAATATATGTATGCTCACGACTGATTAATGACATGCTCCTGGACCTAGGAGCGGCTAGGCCCAGCCAGGCCAGACTGTGACACGCTCCTAACAGAGGTACAGTTTGTCTGGGATGGCATCCAGGTCACTCTCACAGCAGAGGTTCACTCTATTCCCTCCCAGCCGGATTTCTCACCAGGCTACACGCTGATCAGATGCAAATGTATCTGACAGCAGTCTATTAGTGTTGAAGCACCGGCAGAGATCTTTGTACCCAGAAAAATCTTCACAGCTGAGACGTTTTGGTTCTTTGCTGTGAACCTCTGCATGGAGAGCTGGGAGTTGGAGCCTCGATTCTCCAGGTGTGTTGGTACTCCATGTGTGTGTGGGAGGTCAGAGAGGTCAAGAAGAGAGGTCAGGGAAGGTGAGGGCTGGCACGGAGTGCGGACATGCGGCGTATTTACACTTGTAGTTTGGACTAGACACACGTTCCACGTGCTCCATGCCATGTAGGACCCACATCCTGGTCTCACGATCACTACTGGCCATGACAGAGTGATATATAAATACGTGGACTGCTGAGAGTGCCTCATTGATACCAAAATATAGAGAGAGGCCAACACTCATGTTGTGATCCCCGTATGGACATCATACACTGTTTGTGAGATGGAGTAATCTTTCTACCAGAAATTGAGTGGATTAAGCCCAGATTCGAAAATAATGGAATGTTGAGCTGCATTGTCTACAAAGATACATTTTAGTTATAAGGAAACATGAATTCTGTTATACGAGAAACTCGAGACCCTAGAGAATATGAAAACCCCTTTTTGATCATTCGCGAAAAATATATGTTGTGTAGAGAATCAGAGTTTACTCATCTCTAAAATGATGGAAGAACTAGTCCATATATATCTTGATATATAGGAGGAATAGAAATCTGTTATATCAACAAAATGAGCAAGTATTATAACAGCAATGACTGGCCAGTCACTATTAAGCACTAGCAATTTTTGAACAATAAAATCAGTAGCTGTCATAGAGTAAGTATTGATTCGAGTTATAAAAGGGATTACCTTGTATAGTTCTGGTCTATATATGGCCTTGTCTTTAATCAAACCCAACTTTATACTACAGGCAGGTACATGAAGAACGCCAACTCACTAAAAAAGAAGCTGATAAGTGTTTGGTCTGTGTCCCTTTTCCCCTTGAGTTTGGAGTGCACAGTAAAATGAACATTCGAGAACAATGACTTTGACCAAAATGAGTTGCTTTCTGTATTTATCTCAGCCCTGTACACACTAAAAGAATAGAAGACACACAGGAAATAGACCATGGAGAACGGACTGCAATACTCGTAGGGGCATGGAGAGCAAGTTCCCAATGTTAAGCCTATGGGAAAAATACCAGGTGTGAGATAAATACTTACATATAATTGTTTATTAACTGGTTTTGTTAATGTATCTAACCCTGGGGTGTGTTGTTTTTCGCTCAGTGTCCTCGGCCAAGATGTCGGCGCCGGGCAAGGACCTGTACGAGTTCCTGGTGGAGGCGGAGCTGGCGCACTACTACCAGGCGTTCCGCACTGACCTCAAGGTGACCTCTGTGCCGCAGATCAAGTACGTCGAGGAGGAGGACATGACTGACCTCGGCATGAGTCGCCCCGAGGTCCGCCGCCTCAAGAAGTTCTTCCGCCGCGAGTGTCCACAGGGCGCTTTCGGCAAGATCAAAAAGGTAACCGTCTGTGTTGTAAAGTGGTTAAGGTGAAGTGCTACCTTGAAAATCAGAGACATTTTAGAAATAAAATATTGACAACATCAGGCTTCTGGTGAGGGAGTTAGAGATGTTTAATCGTGTGGTGAAAAGTAAATTTGTTGTGTATGGGATTGAACGAAGTGTGTAAAGATTAAAAAACTTTATTTTTTTCACAATTAAAAAAAAAAAAAGATTTTCACCATTATTGACTCTCTATACGATAAGAGGTGAAAAAGAGTATAGTGACTTTATTTAGCCAAATAATAAGGTATTCCATGATCGAGAAATCAAGATCAAGGAACAGGAGGGGGAAAATCCCATTTATTAAGTATTCTTTAAAATTCCAGTCGGGCAAACGTAAGGCAATATTTTTCTTCAGGGTCAGAGATTTCTAATATCTGCTGGTGAAAATTGGTAATTGTATCTATATAGAACTGGTTTGAGAATCATATAGTAAATGATACTCCACGAGTTTGGATGTTATTCGTCATTGAGGCAAAGCCAAGCGACAATTTCAGTGCAGCCATACAATTTCAGTGCAGTTCTAGATTTATCTCACCCCTTTTAATGAAATTGAATAGCATCACAATATCAAAATGATTAAAATTGCTCAGGCAAATCCAGTTAGGAACGGGCAAATCTCCATGTTGATGTCTTGCCTACTTTCTCAAATCCTGGCCGCTGATTGGCCAGTCAATTATGACATCGTCTTGTATCACTCTGCCGCAACCAAGGCATAGTTCATGTATTGTAACTTTACATGGGTGATTGTTGCGTATAATTTTTTAATGTTATTCCTATGGCTAAACTTGTACCAGGTGGGAGATAAAGATATGACCTTTACCCACTTTACAAATGGAAGTCTCATCTAAAACACAGAAAAGAGAACTCTTCTGTGCTTTTCATGACGCAGTTCCTATCTCCTAAACCGTATATGTCACAAAATCCTTGTGTGTATCTTAGATATATCCTGTGTGTACCGCTGCTGTGTTTACCTAGATTAAAACGAATCAGGTTTTGATTTTATCCTATCCCGTCTCCTCGATTTTGGAATATTACGTGATAACAGTTCTGTATGCCACTAGTGGCATATACAACTCTGTATGCCAGTCAGCGTGGCATACGGAAAATCAATGTTAAGCCTATGGGATTTTATATTAGGGGTAGGATAATATCATGAAACAGCACAAAATTTCATATGATTGTTTATATGGCATGAGTTGTCTTCGCGGAATGATATCACGAAGCAGAGCTGAGTGATATCTGTAGCGGAAGACAACGAATGGCATGTAAACAATTATATGAAATTGAGTGATGTTTAGATTTTATCATACCCCGTCACATGTTTTTAACTTCATATGCCACCCGTGGCATATAAATATTTTATGGCATAACTGTGGGATACAGGCCCACCATATTAAGTCTATGGAGATTTATACGAGGGGTAGGATAAAGATTAATGCTCACTTTGCTCTCTCCACCTGACAGATCCTCAGCGTGAAGGGCGGGGAGGCGGGCATCATGCGGACAGCGGGGTCCGACAGTCCCGGCGAGAAGTCCCCGCAGCACACGGTCCGCATGCCCACCAAACACATCATCGCCGTCGAGTCCATCTCCGTGTGCAAGACGCTCGGCATGGGCGAGTTCGGCACCGTGCAGCAGGGCATCTGGACGAACGAGGACGGGGAGCGGGTGCGTACACAGCCCGGGCCCGGCCCGAGCCCAGCATAAACCCAGTCACTGGTTACTTTGATATAGCCAGGGGTTTGTCAGAACTGGTGTAAAATATGTCAGAACTGAAGTCACCAGACTGGTGTTTTCTTTTAAGTTTTTTAAATCTGAATTAAGTAGGTAATTCACACTATAAAAAAACCCAGACTGATTTTTTTTTTCATGGTTGGTGTTTTTCATAAGCTGAGTAAGGTTTATCAGGTCTAAAAAAATCTTTGAAATGAAAATTTTAAAAAGAGATCTTTTATACATATGACCAGCGGAATGTATTTCTAATTTGTTCATATGTTACTAAATGATGCACCTAGAGAAATGTACTCTCTAAGTGAAGGTAAATTAGGTGACTATGGAAAATGACCTGATTACATCTACCCCCCTTCATCATGACTAATTAAACTGTCCTAATTCTAAACAATTCAAAAAGAAAAGGCAGACTGAATTAATACCATAGTATAATTATATCTGTAACAGCAGTGTACAACTTATTGACCACACTAAGTAAAATTAGATACTCATGTCCTACCGGTCGATCAACTGAACTATAAATGTGTAACCTAGCTACTAAATCGAAGCAACTACATGTACATGTACATCGCTTTGAACAAACATCTACAAATATCAGATGGGGCTGGCCATACGTTAAACCACTTCTTATCACGCCGAGTATTTCCAGAAGAAATCAAAGTTTTATTCCTTTTTTTTCAATAATAATTCACGGTAAATCGCTGATTCTGAAAGCACTCAAACCTGATGTGTTCTCCCTCCGCAGGTACAAGTAGCCATTAAGAAGCTGAGTAAGGAGAAGATGCAGGCGGGGACACCAGACTTCCTCAAGGAAGCCACCATCATGCACTCCATCGACCAGGAGCACATTGTCCGCCTTTATGGCGTTGTGCTCGACAGTGACGCTCTCATGTTGGTAAGATGAATTCATTGAAAACGTTTCTGTTGTACTGTGATATATTTATGAGAGTAAATTTAAGAAGGCCGTGATAATATTGTCAGGGATGCAAGTTTGCCGATAAATGACGGAATTGGGTATTTCCTACACACCGGCAGCAGCTTCAATGTTAGAGTGGCATTTCCTGTATAGTTTCAATTTATCTCCTCAAAAAAGTTACAGTGTAATCAAGAGAAATAAGAATATATATATCGATTCTGATTGTGATGTGGCGTGATACTGGTGAATGCTTACATGAGTTGTCCCACCTGATACAGGTGAATGCTTACATGAAGTGTCCCGCGTGATACTGGTGAATGCTTACATGATATGTCCCGCGTGATACTGGTGAATAATTATGTCGCATCCCACGCAATACTGGTGAATACTTACATGGCGTGTCCCACATGATACTGGTACATGTTTACATGCCGTGTCTCTGCCATAGCTGGCACTGCTCTGCTCGCTGCTAGAGTGTCTCAAGGAGCCGGCCATGACATATCCCACCTGATACTGGTGAATGCTTACATGAGTTGTCCCACCTGATACTGGTGAATGCTTACATGATGTGTCCCACATGATACTGGTTAACCCTTTAAGGACGGCTGCCTGGGGTCCAGGTACTTCCATAAGGACGGGTACTGGGGGCAGTGTGTCTGGCTACAGGACGGCCACATAATAGTTAAAACTGATATCCAAGTTTGTAATCATGCAGTATGATACATAATCATAAATATTTTATTTCTTATTAATAGAAATACTAAATATGATATCATATCTACATTTTCTGAAGATTTTTATGAATATTGCTCTATTATTTCTTTGTTAAAACATTTTTCTTAATATTGGGACAATGATGCCTCAAGGCATCATGCGTCTTTAGTGCGGTGATGCCTCCAGGCATCATGCGTCTTTAGCGTGGTGATGCCTCCAGGCATCATGCGTCCTTAAAGGGTTAATGCTTATATGACGTGTCCCACCTGATACTGGTAAATGCTTACATGAAGTTCTCTGTGTGATACTGATGAATGCTTACATGACATGTCCCACATGATACTGGTGAATGTTTACATGCCGTGTCTCTGCCAGGTGATGGAGCTGGTAGAGTGTCTCAAGGAGCTGGCCATGACATGTCCCACGTGATACTAGTGAATGCTTACATGACGTATCCCGAGTGATACTAGTGAATGCTTACATGACATGTCCCACGTGATACTGGTGAATGTTTACATGACGTGTCCCACATGATACTAGTAAATGCTTACATGACGTGTCCCACATGATACTAGTAAATGCTTACATGACGTGTCCCACATGATACTGGTAAATGCCTACATGACATGTCCTGCGTGATACTGGTAAATGCCTACATGACATGTCCCACGTGATACTGGTGAAAACTTACATGACCTGTCTCTATCAGGTGACGGAGCTGGCGCCGCTCCGCTCGCTGCTCGAGTGTCTCAAGGAGCCGGCCATGCGCGGCTCGTTCGGCGTGTGTGTGCTGTGCGACTTCGCGGGGCAGATCGCCGACGGCATGGCCTACCTGGAGAACAAGCGCCTCATCCACCGCGACCTGGCCGCCAGGAACATCCTCGTCTTCACCAAAGACAAGGTGTGTCAATCTGTGCCCCCCGCATCCCGCCAGTGTTAAAACCCCACCCTCCATGTTCCCTCCTCTCCATGCACGCTTGCAATGGACCTAATTTATAAATAGCCGAAATCATATTTCTTTGTATTTTCTTTGTTTCAAATTTTGATATGTTGTCGTGAATCTAATGTTCATTGAATATTTTCTTTGCTCTTCCCCTTGAGCATTTTTGATAATCAAATACGGTGATTTCATGTCTACGTGAATGAAGTTTTCTCCCTTTTACTAAATAAATGAATAAATAAGTATGAGATGTCTGTTAGCCGTGACTAAGTGGTTTGCAGATTGTCTCTTTTTGCTGTTAGGAGAAGCTTGTAGTTGTACATTGTTAATGTTTGCTTTATTTATCCTTTTTTCCTGACTTTATACATTGATAAATGTTTCCTAATGAAATATTTGAAGCGATCGAGTAATTGGTTTCTGATTCCTTCAGGGAATTTGTAAACCATAACTTTGAAGGATCACTGCAATAAGTTTGTATAATTGTTGTTTCAACTCTCTTTGGACAGGATGTAAACTATCCTAAAAAATGGGTATGTGTCCTCGCAAAGCTATAGTAATATCAAATTACTGCATGTAGATATTGTAAGACTTCTTTACTGTTATCAAATGATTTCCTTTGGCGTATATTGGGTTGAAGAGCGATGCACATTGCCAGGTTAAGGTCGACCTTGTTTTTCATATATTGTAAGTAGGCTATGTGGGCTACGCTGTGCATGATGGCTTCTCTACGGCAGATCAGTGTGTGAGTAGTGTCACTTAAGCATTGGTTTCTCGACATTTATAATAATTCAGTTTATTTCCACAATAGGTGAAAATTAGCGACTTCGGTTTGTCGCGAGCGTTGGGCGTCGGAAAAGATTACTACCAGACGAATTTCAGTGTCAACCTCAAACTCCCCATAGCATGGTAAGCAAATGCTAACTTAAATGCATATCCTACAATTCACGATGGCGCTACCTGGTGATTTAAAAAATAAATGTGATATCAGTCAAAATTGGATCCTTGTGATTCATTTCCATGCCAAACTAGAAGATTAAAATTGGTGAAATAAACCAATAAACGTATCCCTGAATTACATAATAAAGGTACTGAAAAATACGGTTTTCTTCAATTTTCTCAGAAACAAGTATGGTGATTTATACCTCTTAGTATTTGAAAGTGAAGTACTGCACATTTATTAAATTCCTTGAAAGTTTGAAGAAACTGACATGGGTTTTACTATGTGAATACACTTATTAGGATTTCTATGTATTCTGATATGATATCATCATGATATTGATCTCTTAATAAGAATTATAAATTAGAAATGTGTTCTACACTTTGACACCATCATATTTAATTTCCAAGATTTTGACATAGGTTTTGAGTTTCAAGGTATATTGTCCGATATGCCTTTGAAAAGCGGACTGAAATTTACAGAATAATACCGTGATAAAATAATATTGGCTGCTCGTATTGTCGTAGAAAACCATGAAAGTGCACCAGTATTTCAATGTATGTCTGTAAGGAAATATAAGATACAGTTAGAATAATATTTTCAGGGAAACAAACCTCAGAAAGGATTTAGCCAAAGTATATATCAATGTAATATGAATCGACACTAATTCCAGTGTTATGTATATTATCGAAATAGGTCTAACATCAGCTAGATACTAATTTCAATGTTATCAAATCGTCACTGGGAATACTGTTGGTGATATGTATGGTGTTTATTTACTCATGAACAATGTTTCAGTCGTACATAACGTATTTCCTAATTATGATTATAACCTACAAGTAATGAACGTTCTTTAGCGTTGAGTCATACACACATAGTTGTAATTAACGGATGCGCACCGTCTGGTTTTTGATATATTGTTGATGTCCATATTAGATCTTGTAGTGGTAAGCATCTTTCAAGAATGATGTTTGAGTGTGGTATCTTTGGCATTTGATGTCCAGGTGTTCACCAGAAAGCATCAACTACTTGAAGTTCACGACGGCGAGTGACGTGTGGGCGTACGGCGTGACGTTGTGGGAAATGTTCACCTACGGCTTCCAGCCGTGGGCAGCGTTTACTGGACAACAGGTACCCGCCGCCTCCTTTATTCTCATACAGCTCTCTTATGTTCACCTTGGTTCTGTTCTACCAATTCCAACCTAGTCCCCAATCCAGTCTAGTATGTTTACTGTTTATTTTTTCTCTTTAAAATGGTTAATTAATTACGCCCAGTTTGATTACACCTCAAGATAATCTCTAGGTTGGTTTGATTTATCAATAACATGATATTTGGTCCTGTTTGTTTTCTTTCCTCAGCTAATATTAGGTTTAATTGCGTTGCTTAATTACGACTAATTCTAAGATTAGGAGCAGTTAGTTGGTGCATATATCTGGGGTAGGGTTATTGTGAAGATAATGGGTTTCATTGGTAATTAAACCCAATTAAATACACGGATGGCGTAGGCGGATCTGTTGTGTGGAACGAGGTGAGTAACAGTTATCAGTTAAATGACGGCCAAGACGACAGGATGTAGGTGTAGATCACTTCACCACGGGCCACGGGCATCACTCACACTAGACACACCTTTCTCGTTGGGTGCACCAAGTAGTATCAATATAGCTGAAATCGTTCACTAAAAACAACAACCAATATATTCAAATAGACGAGAATCGCCTACGGGATGGTTTCATTATTTGTTTATTTTCCCATTGCGAAAGATAAATGTCATGTGAGAGTCATCAGTTAAGGATTTGTGTACCACGTATGTTGCATCGTACGCAGTGCTATTATGCCCCTTGTAATGTTGTAGCTGTTTCAAGTGTGTATGGATCTGTGAATTTGTAAATGAATGAATTTGAATGTTTTTTTCTCTCTTCATTATTAGTATACTCATTATTTTCTTTAATATAGGACATTTGTATTTCCTTTGAGACATCGAATGTTTGTTGTTTCTAATATTTGTTTTTTTATTTTAAAAGTAGTCCGTATCAAGTTTTGGTAGCACAGTTCAGTGCGGTACCGTAGTTAATGTACACCAAGGATAATAAATCACCAGTAACATTACAACCAACACTTTGAATTGATGTAGATCTAGGGTTAATGACAACGTGCCACCATCCCATACAAAAGTATTCTCTAAAAAATGCTATGGAGAGTTCTTCAGGAATATTTTAACAACAATTTCTTTTCGCGCAGGCACTCTTGACATACGAATGAACTTATGTTTTTTAGAATGATAAATCGGAGGAAAACACTTTAGATACATGGCAGATTGGTCAAAAGGTAACCATGGTAACCAGTCAGTGGGGTATGCTGCCCAAAACACGCATGCCCACGTCAACTTTCCTTCCTCATTAGCATTTCCACCACTTGAGTTGATCTATATATTGTTATCGGGCTATACCCTAGAGGTAGCAAGTGTAAGCTTTTAAGTGTGTCTGCATGTCATATGTGTGTCACCCCCTCTCACCCCTACATCGCTGATACCGCTTATCTCAGCAGATCTCTGGAACGAAAACTAGTGCAGCTTCAATAGTTCAGTCGATGCGAATCAAACTACACATCAGCAATATGAAATAGGAGTAAAGTACATGTGACCAGTCCTAGGTGCGAAATATGTACTTGCCCGTCAGTTTGTACATATTGAACAGCTTCCGTAGGATTACTGATAAATTGGCAGTATGAGTGTGGAAATTGCATATTCACGTTTACGTATGTGTTTGTGCCAATCAGCAAATGATATTTCCTACTTGTATAAGTTGTACACGATGTGTATTTACCAGAGCACGGATCATGTTATTTCACGCTAAATACAAATCGACTTATTAATTCTTTATTCATATTAACGAACACCTTTTGAGGAAACTCTCCTTGTATATTTAATTCATTATTGCACTTCGCGTGTGCTATTTCCTTCGTTCGTGCACACTTTATTGTTCAAAGTCATTGGCCACCCTTTCCACGTGTCTTGTAAGAATTTATGTTACGTTTACACACGGACTTGGATGACTTTCTACAGGTCCATGGCTCACACAACCTTTGCTCGATCAATGTGTTTGTCTTTCACCGGTGGTGGGTAGTTCCTCCTTCTCTCAACAGGGGGCAGCATCGGCTTGGCCTGCCAGTTTCAGATAATTCCGCGGCTTCTGTTCACATGGTCCTCAATCAGATACTGACCATGATTCCTTCAACTGGGCTCAGTCAATCACAGAGAAGAGAAAAATACGTACAGCGATAAGATGGTACTCCAGGATAGTCTTAGACCCCCGCGTACAATTGAACGTTATAGTTGCTGAGAATGGGACGTATGACACGGAGTAAAAGTATATGTTCACGAACTCTAGAGGGGAGGGGGAGGGGGAGGGGGAATCAGATAATTAACAAAGCATAACGCTTGCATGCCCCAATTGAGTTGAAATTGATTTCGCAGCCCAGTTTAGCGTTACATTGCATCAGCTTCCACCCAACAATCAGTCAGAAAATACTTCGTGAGATCTAAATCAAATGATATTTTTGCCTAAAACCATATTGCCTTTTCTATGTGCATGGTCGGGTTTTCAAGGTTTCATACCTACTTTCTTCTACGAGCATCACGTTAGATATTGATGAATACAAGATATGGACGTTTCACAACGAAAAATCCTAATTGTTATATTTTTACAAAGAAATCTGGAGTTTTCTTTGTTGGCTTAATTGAACACATAAATCAGACAGTAAAAAGCGAGAATTATTGTTTATACTTTACTGAAAGTGTCATGATGGTTGGAGGAATAAACATCTATCCCTCTTTTCATCAGCATATTTTACTTGATAAATCAAACCCCATTGGTCATAGGTTATTGTCCCGGACCAAGAGTATAAGGATTAAGACATGCACGATATCAAGTATGTTCATTAAAAAAAAAAAGATTCATCACCTAATACCATTGTATATTGTTTGGAAGATCGCCAAATAGGTGAATACTTTATGTCAATAAACATTTTAAATAAAACAAATATATGTATCACTGCTGCATGAATTATAAGTATCTCTCATGTGTCGTCAGATCCTGGAGGCCATTGACGAGCCGAACCTGCAGCGGTTAGAGCAGCCGGACTGCTGCCCGCGCGAACACTACGCCGTCATGACCAAGTGCTGGGAGCACGACCCCAAACGACGCCCCACCTTCGCCGACATCCACCGAATGCTACCACAGGTAGGTGGCAGCTGGGACTACTCTGTCAACATCATGTATTACAGTAAAACCACGCTTCTGGGACACCCTGTGTAAAGGGATATATTGTTTTGTGTGTGGGATGTATGTGTGCCTATAGCAGTATTAAGACGCTACATTCGGGAGGATGGCATATCGTTTCTTCAAATCTATTGTATTTATGTATTTAAGACAAATTGATTGTACTAGAATGTATTAGAAGTAAAAAAAATAAAATGTCGAAATTCATACTTCTACCAAGGTAAGTAATGGGATAATTACATTTTTTATTGCAAAGTTACCTTGGAGTGAATAGACATAACGTTGTTCTAGTGTCATACAGAGTCTCTAGACTTTGGATGTAACTCAGGGTCATCTTCTACACAAATCTACAGCAACGATTATAAACCATCAAATCCTATGATTCTAAAAAGGTTTCTCATTTAAGCAAAATAGACCACATTACAAATCCCCTAACAGTCATCTATGAGTGTTGTTTTTAATTTCATTCGTGTATTGATTCAGTTCAGAATACGAGATGCCATTTGATAATGGAAATGGAAATAATCTCACGATGTTTCGGTTTCAGATTAAGCCGGAACAAGTACAGGTGACGTCAGAATCATGTCAGGGCGCACGCGCAGACTTCCTCCTCTACAAGGCTAGTGACGTCATCACAGTCTTAGACAAAAGGTCAGTGAGCGCTCTGCTAGTAATGGAAATGCACCTAGAGCTCCAACAGATGCTGATTTGAAAGACACTGTTTAAACCATACACTTCGCATTGAGGGCTAGTAACCCACGTAGCTTGGCATGGTATGATGTAGTATGAAGAGGTCACTTTGTATCTAGGAACTAGCAGTACATAATTCTTGAATGGAATATCACGAAGGACATGGTAGCGGATGACACCCCGAAATAGTAATAAAAGAGCAATTAACGCCGATAAAACCCATTTCTGTGAACAGAAAAAGGAGTGTGGCTCTCGATAGTCAATATGTTCTTCCACCTCAATCCAGGCTTTAACTTAAATCTACTCTTTTCTACATTTAAATTAGTTTGTTGATCGAGTCAAAACTGTATTGTTACTCTCCACTTGAAATACATGGCACGGAAGTTTCTTATATTCTATTCGGTAGAGTCATTGCATTACGTTATGACTCTTGTCCATTACAAGACCTAATCTGACTATTTAAACTTGTATATTCTGTTTTATTCACAATGCAGTAATTTCTATTAACTTCTAGTTCCTATTTATTCGTTTGCCTTCACTTAATCTAACTTGACAGTTTGCTGTATAGATATTGTAATCAGTAAATACCACGCTGACCATCATACCCACATGGCTCCACACAAACACAAACTACCCGATGTGTGAGTCTGTCTGTTAACCGTGTCCTTGTCAGGCCCGAGGGAGCGCCCAGCTCGAGCGTGTGGAAAGGCGTTCTGGACAACGGTAAGGTGGGTCTGTTCGACTCTGCCGACAGCACGCCTTACATCGAGATCAAGGCCGCCAGTCCACTGCGATCACGGATCAAAATGAGCCGCCGAGGTAAGTCACTGCGCCTGGCGCCACAGTCACTGCCACGGGGCTGTGATAACGTTACGGAAAGTTTGATAAGCACAGATAAGAAGTGTGGGACTGACGTAGAGTGTTCACTACTAATGGAGTTTTGTTTTCGTGTTCTCTCTCAATTAACAACTGAATTTAGACTGTAATGGTATTTATTAAACACGCCTGTTTTGAATTGCATTGAACTTACTGTACTCATTGAGTTGCAAGTGTTTCCACTTCACGCATAGCGTAATGAATCAAGCTCGTTCCACAAGGCAAGCATAGCCTGGTGAAGATCTCTAACTTACCACATGTTGCCTTTGTTAACTTTTATTTTCTGCTGTCTGTTTTGGCTTCTCCACCAACTGTGTGTTACTTTTGTCTCGCCTCTAGAATCCGTACGCCAGTCACTGATCGCCTTTGCAGGTCAGGTTCAAGAGTCACCCAAACCCTCCTAGCCTAACACAAAGTAGAACCAGTTGAATTTCACGGACAACGTTGGCCATAAAGCCCGACCACAGCAAACGAAAGCTACAGTTGGGTGGTAGGGTTCACCCTGTCAGCATGCTTCTGGATCTGAGAGAATTGATGAGGATGACATCAGAAATTTATATATTGGAAGTACATTATGATCCAAAGCTTTAGAGATTCGAAACATGAAGCTTTGATATGACCTTTTCATATTTGGAGAAATTGCCTTGTAAGAAAATCAATATGAACATGGCTAGTGGCATTTATACTTCTAGGCATACCAGATGATTCATCTTGAAAAATAAAACCGATCTCAATTTCCGGAAAATTGAATACGATGATCTCCAAATCTTATGGGACACATAGCTTTTTTTTTTTTTTGATTTGTAAAGGTCTTTATTGAATTTCTATTGTTACAATAGTTCTTCCAATCAATTTCGACAACAGTGAACATGAACATGAGAAAAATTGGTATGGTCTTTAGCTAATTTGAATATGGGGGTCACCGTGCTTACTTTTGATCTAGAGATTGATCCGATGATAATATCAAAGAATATGGAGAAATTCTAAGAAGACATTTTTCACAAAGTAAAACTCATGCCATTTTCTCGAACTACGCAAGACGTTATGTTAGGCTCATTCGGCATTATGATTAATCACATAGAAACCGTTCGCACTGAATATAATCAATATTTGAAAATCAACAGGTGGCGCCATTGTGAATTGTAGGATATGCCTTTAAGCAGAACGAAAATGATATGATTTATAGACTTATTGAATGATCATCGCCCAATATCGACACAGGTGATCCCTCATCAAACCCGTGTAGCCAAGTTTGCTGTGTATTAAAACAGTGTCAAAGTGACTGGTAGAAAATCCATGTGATTGTGCGTTTAGGAGTCCCCGTATGTATTTATTTATCATAGGAATATATAGAAACAATGATTATACTAGTCTTAGAGTGTCCCTTCTTGACATTGTCCGTGGAATGAATACACTATTTACATCCAGTCTTCATAGGATAAAGTCGATGAAGCACATGCATGCCAGTCTCGGAGAAGAATGGTTTTGTGATGATTGGTTAATTTGTGTACTGTCCCATCATTCTTTAGACAAAAATACAATAAAAGGTGAGAAGTCTGTGATACAATCTGACTTTTCGGTGGAAGTACTAATAATGGTCGCGGAATTAATGTCGAACATAAGGGGAAAAGATAACTTAAGAATTAATTACATATAAGACCTAAATCACTCACATCATTTATATAACTTTATACATAAATGTGAATATCAGTCTCATTTCTGTTTACTACAGTAAATGTATTTAATTCTCTAGCGATTGATAATGATATAATACAGGTTTGAGGTGTTTCATCATTTAACAATTTACTCGCTGCCAATAATACTCTAAATACATGAGATTTAGAAGGTGTAAATAGCATATTTTAATGCCATATTATTCTCTATATATCTACTTTTTAAATATGTAGGGTGTTTATTCGAAATCTCCTAATAAGTTTGACTAGACCATTGCAAAAAGATGCAATTGATTATTAATCAAATTGAAGATTTAGAACCAAAACAAATTAAAGATTTAGAACCAAAGTAGCGTACCATAGTGTCACTATCAAGTTTCTTAGTGACAGAAATGTCGTCTGCTCAGTAGGTTATATGAGGTGATTCTATAAGCGTTGAAGGAAGGGATTGGTGATAAATATAGAGTGTGATTACTGTTGTTTTATGTTGCTATCACCTGTTTATTCAGGGTTTCAAGACCTACGAGATGGTATGGATAGATACCTTTAGCCATGCGGGATACTGCTAAGGCCTTTAGACCTAGTTTGTGTAGGATTCCTTTAAGAATAGATTATTACCTAAACCATACTCCACACAACGCTTCCGATTTGAAATTTTGAAGGTGATACAACGAAATAACTAACTAAAGTAAGCTGTAGGACAGATTTTGTTGAATCATACTTAATCTTCTGCTACAAAAATCAATGTCAACAGTTTGAGTATCGTACCATAGTTATAACCCTACTGTATTCCATATAGATTGATGTAGTAAAACTAAGTAAGAGTTTAGATCGAGGATTTATCATATTACCCCTCCTTTTTGGGTGTTTCTCTGCAAATCCATCTTCATGAAATGGAGATAGAGGGAATATAGTATTGAAGTCACTTGTTTATGTAAAATTTATTTTACATTTACATAATTTTTTATTTGTGGAAAAGCTAGAACTAGAAAAATTCAAAAGAATTTAATTCTTTGAAAATAATGGAGTGGACTACCAACAGGTTTACTTATTACGTTCTATGACACTAGTAGGTAAATAATATATGAAGGGGATTTGACCACAAACCAGATGTTAATTATATATCTACTCAGTTTTGTGATTTATGTTTATGGCATTGCTCTTTAACTTTTATTTGACATTGTTTCCTTTTTTTTCTTCGCATTACTTGTGTATATAGAGGCAGGATTAACTCTCACTTTCATCGTGATTTTTGTCATTTTGCTCCAGTTTGCTTTTCATAGATATCATATGTAGAGAAATGTTTTCCTTTCGGAATTGTTGTATTTATATTCAATGCACTATTTGTTATAAATAGTTTATTCATTCGTTCATCACATGATTTGACTTCGGTAGATATATTATACTTTCATTCCTTTAATTCATGCAAATAATGTCTATGATTTATATCCAATGCATAATTATTCTTCTTCTATGATGAATTATTCTTATTTTCCCGCTTAGATATGCTGCATTATTTCCATTTTCTTAACAAGCACTGCTTAGGCTTGGATATCTCAGTAGTATACTGCCATATCCACCGACATATATATCATATCAGTTAATATCATTAAGTTTGTTTTTACAGATGGCACGAATGTCGTATACACTAATATACTGTTATCATGTACTGAATATTGATAATTACTCTTGATACTTTTAGATTCATCACGCAAGTCCATGAAGTCAGCGCGCAAGCTTCGTGCTGACATGATTAGTCGTCCGCAAAATGATCTACGTCATACAGGGCACATCGGTTACGACGGTGCCATGTTTGGTGACGTAGCCTTTATTGGGAACAACTATGACAAGTTACCTGTGAAAGTGGTTTCGCCTTGTGAGTAATTTAAATTCCTATCTAAATTCACTGTGTTGTAAGTCGTCGATTAGAAATTATAAAATCCTGTTTGGGAACAGATGTCAGATTTATCGTGGATTGAAGTGAGTAGGAGTACTTTTCCTGCTGAAGTAAATTTGTTGTGTCCTTTTCTAAAGTGACTGTCAAATACTACATTGCAGATTTTTTTACAGTAACATGACCCTCTTTCTTGCTGCTAATGCTCCCTGAAAAATAATCGCCACAATTGTTCCAATTGAAACTGCCCATCACCATTTCATTGCATTATGCTCAGTTAAGATATGATTAGAAATATATTTCCTGTAGTATAACTTAAAAAGCATTTCTAATCTAATAAGTGTGCGCTGTATATTATGTCTATATCATTCATGTATACTTGTGTGTAGCCTCCATGGGAATCTTATTTTATCTTGAATGCGAAACTAAAATAACATACCTAAAACCTCCAGTTGATGCACGATCTTATTGACACTAAACGATCCCATTTATGACGTCACAGATAAGCCACAGGATGACGTCGTGGCGTCCACGTCGACGGCCAATCAGCAGCTTGACGACGTCGACAAGTCGAAGGTTGCCGACTTTGACGTCATCTCCACGACGAGCACAATGACTGCCACGACGTCGTCCATGGGCCCAGGTTACAGCCAGCTTAGCTTGGCCAGCTCTCAGGCGTAAGTCTAGGCCAATACATCACTCTTCATGCGTCCTTAGATTCTTTTGTTTTTAATCAAGTTGGTTTCCAAATCCACAAAAAAAAACCAGACAAGCTGATTTGGGTATGAATATTGTATCAGTTAGTCATCGAGATGGGGAGGGGGGAGAGTCAATATTATTGTGGAACGTTTCGTCCCACTTTATGGGACTTCTTCAAGCAATTAGGTTGATCTGTCTTGTTTTTTATTAAATCTGTTATCGCCGTCTTCCAAGCATTAGTATCTACAGTTTAATTCGACCAAGGAACCAACATGATTCTAAGAGATCCAGCTTTGTATTGACATCATATAGATCCTTCCAAACCAATCAGTTTCTACAATAAAAAAAAAAGATACGTAAATAATAATCGATGGTTTTATGGACAGACGTGTATTACTACGTCAACCACAAAGGCACTATTTTACGGATACAATGGCTTTGATGCTGTATATCACGTACATGTATTTGAATCTGTAAGAGTGGATATTTGAAAATGACTCAAACACTAAAAGTTTATTATCCCTGAACCTCGTGTATTGTTTTAGTCTTTAGGTAATATTTTTGAAAAGTGTTTAATTATAATAGTTAAGCTCCTATATTGATTATACCAATTATCCCGTCTTATTAAATATGATGTGAATAGATTGGTTTTATAGGTCTTACATTGAATTTTATAAACACTATAGAATCGTTATTGCCGGTACAGTTACTGTAGGTACAGTTTGTTAGTAATTACTGAGGGAATGATTCCTGACACTGGTTTTTGGTTGACACAGGAACAGCGACACGTTTACCGATGTAAGTAGTTACCAGGGAGACGCCGACAGCTTATACCGGACAAACGGCCGCGCCTCGGGTGGCTACGAAGAGGTGGCTGATGATTTGGATGACTTCAAGATGCCGGATATCGGCGTAAGTAACTCAGTGTGCTCCCTACACTCACTACTACCAAGACACTGCGCCTCGTGGTGGTACCACCAAGTTAGTTCGGGGCTTTCTCATTGCAACATGAGACAGCAACTGTTGTAACGAGATGGAGGGCTGCTTAAAAATAAATCCAACATAAAGTCATTTTCTTAAACAATATTGACTTTCCTCTGTGTGAAAAATGGTCTTGATTTTCTACCGCTGCGATGAAGGGCTGATTCCACCAGGACGATCCATTGTGCCTGGCAAGGTCGGACTGTGTCTTGTAGCATCTTGCTACATTGTGATAAATCTTTTAAGATCTGGTTGTGCTCTTACCCCTGCAGGTGTAGCCCCTATTATTGCTCAAAGGGAGCTATCCCACTGCAGCAATTCAACCAGACATGCTCACACAATTCATCCTGACCTTGTTCGTCAACCGGCATTTATCATACGTCCTGGTGGAATCACCCCTTATTGGGGGTGACATGGTCCCGTGCAGTCGTCATAGACTTTGTTTCACTCCTCTTTGTTATTAGTAATCAACTGGTCTGTGACAATCATTTTGGAATTTGCTCATATTATAAAACTTTATCCCTCTTAAGGCTGTACTTGAAAATGATGCATCTAACCGAGTTACATCTCCTTCATTAACTGAAAGATATTTCTAGTTAGTCTTTGAAAAATTTAATTCGCCATAATTTGATCATCTAATTTTGTAAATGTTTGAAGGTGATCAGATAATCTTAATTCTTATGAATATATGTTCTGAATTTGAAAAAAAAACCATTAATGATTTTCAAATCTCAGTAATGTAAAAACATCAGTAGATAAAAGATAAACAATAACATCGTAAAACTATCTTACAAGGTAAACCAACAAAGATATGATCCATTACTTGTGTACATTAGATATATCACTACACATTATTTTGCTTACAATTGTAAGGGTCTTGATATATTTGTTCGTCATTTTGTTTTCAGTTTTCATTTGAAGAACTGATTTTGGATCCATTCTTGACCTTATGACTCGTGGTAATAATATTTGCGCATGCTTTCCTTTTGTATCTAAACGCAATGGCCGAATTTCGAAAATATCTCTAAATCAAGCCTTTTGTAGGTGAGAGAAAAAATCAGAGAAAATCACTAATGCTCCCCTGATCTTTCACATTTCTGGATGATATATGCTTCATAGTGATAGGGGTGATAGTTGGGTTTATAAAAGCATAGGATCGCCCAGGTAAGAAATTATCACTTTTACTTTTAGAGGCTTACTTAAGAAATAATGCTTGCATGCACAGGAATATTTTTCTCCTCCTTGGGCAGGTTCTCATGATCATATCTTTGTTGGATTACCTATTAGATATATTCCAATATATACATTAGTGTGATGATTCCCACTCCCTTGTGTTCCTTGTATGCCATATGAATATAATTCTAACTGATTTAAATGGAATTAAGCGAATCTTCGTTTTTTCATCATTGATGGTTTTTGACACACTTTGAAACCATTTCGCGTGCAGGGTTCGTTTTCCCTTGATATTGGAACCTCCTTTATGGATGAAGTCATGAAAGCCTTCAGTGACGTCTCCACTGATAAGGATAAGGATAGAGATAAGACTCCGACCGAGGAGCGCCGACCTCTGCCGGACACCGTGGACCACTCGTCATTCATCCGTGACGAGCCCGTCTACGACAAGACGAACGGCTCCTCGTACGACACTTACGGGCTCTCCGGGAAGGCGGAGTATTACGGGGAGTACGAGCAGGAGAACGGCTACCACCACCAGGACCAGGAGGAGGTGGAGAACGTGGAGAACGCGGCGCTGGACTCGTCACGGTCCTCCGAGCTGGCCTGCTCCTCCAGGTCCTCCTCCAGCGTCACGCTCGGCTCGGGCTCAGACGACACGCCAACCCACCACGAGAAGAAGAAGTCCAAACCCAAACTAAGAATCGTAAGTGAAAACAGCCATCGTTTTAACAACTGTAGGGAAGAACGTGTGCGGCAAACTAGATATATTGTAGGTAAAGCTGAAGATTGAGGGATACTTATACTTATCGCACGGAGATCAAGTCCAAGTTTGACATTTGATTTTCCAGGGATTTCAGAAGCATGAATTAGAACTTTTGAAGGTCAGAATCAAGTTTTATTTTATAAAATCGCACACGGCACAAACTGCACCGCTAAGACAAATGATGTAATATGATGTATGATATAATGTTTACACCTAACAACCTCTCCACTCTGTTAAATAAGTGAAATCAAACATTTTCCTATTAACTTCAAATGTGTATTTTAATCAAGAACAATGAGGAAACCTGGGAATCCTCTCCTGTTTCTTAAGTAATATCTGGGCTAGACCCTCTCACGAGATTTTTATGGGATACATAATTTGTATATAAGAGTGCCATTATAGCGGAGTTGTCACCATTTTCCTCTGTCACTGGTTGGTATGGGGACCCGAAGTGAATCAACTGAAAGAGCAGACACCAGTTCACAGAACAGTGCTTCTAGAGCCAACTGAAAACATGCTCAGGCTGTGTGGTGTTTGAGGCTAACTTTTATTTTGAGGGAACCACTAGTACTGAAGTGAACTATATCCGTATCGTATCTGAATAGGCATGAAAATAAATGACTTTGGCGGTATTAGTAATATGCATTCAAAAGATGAGGATCTTCGAACCACACATTGTGATAGTCAACGCCTGAGCACCTGATTCTGTTTGTGAATGGGCGTCTGCCGTTTCAGCTGGATCACTTTGGCTCCCCGTGTGATATCATCACTCACTTCATGAGGGACTATTGCCGGAGACTTCACTTTATTACCCACCTAGTACAAAGTGTGCAAAGTAAACCTATAGGAATTCTGTATGGACATACCCGGCGCATACGGATTTATGCTGTATGCTCCGGGCTGCAAAAACCGGCGCATACGGAAAAATACTACGTATGAAAAAATATAGTGCATAACTTAAGTGAACTAAAAGCGACACGCCACCAGTTGGATAAAGGTGGATAATAAATACATTATAGACAGGTTTAAGATATAAGCGGCTGTATGCTCCTTGGAGTTTACCCTACACAATATCCTCGAATGCACTCGGATATTACTACGCGTCACCTCCTCGGAGCTTACGGCCGCCTGTATCTGAAACCAGTCAATATTGTGTATGTACATACCAGTAGAACTAGCACGATTTTAAGTTGTACCCTCTCTCTGTCCTTCCTCGCTGCCTGTAGGATGATGACGATGAGGTAAGCGTCCAGGCTTGAGGTTTCAAGCACAGTAAACACTAGCAACCAGTGCACCATATAGTCTCCAATCAGTAGAAATGAGTCAGCCCCATTTATTTATCAATTCTTGAATGAACTCAGAATAAGCACTATAGTTCAACGTTTTAGGGATCAATGTGGATATTTTTGGGGTATTTTCCTTTTCATTATTTCTCTTATTGTTTCTTAACTTATAGAATTTATATTGGAAAGGGTGCCCGCTTCCTATATCCTTTCTTTTTATTATGAATGACTTTCCTTCATCTTTATTATCTTCTTTTTGATATCTGATTGGAGACTTTATCGTAAAACGTCTTATTTATAACTGCACATAACATAATAAACCTGTCCAGCTTACTACTCTCAGTCAACATACCCTAACATGTTGTCGTCTAACTAACTTATACTACAACGCATACACAAAGCCAATTCTCTAGAAAGCATTTAAAACAGCTTGAAGTAAAGTAGACCAACATATGGTAGTGCGCCCCATCCAGTCTACCCTGTATTTGTATGTGGCGGCAGCAGCGCGTCCCACTAACCGTTCTCTCCACGCATCTTTGGAACATCTCTCATATCAAATTCATTAAGTAATTTTTTATTTGATCATCTGCTGGACCGTATCCTTCATCTACTGCACGAAATGTGTCACAGGATTACAATAACTGTAAAATGAAACTTCCAGATTCCTATCGATATTTCCTTATCGAGTTTAGAATTTTCCAAATAGGAGATACACAAAAATTAAATGCCACATTAATTTTTTTTCTCACAAAACTGCACTCATAGAATGGGAAATTATCATGCATCCATATATTCAGTTCAATGAGTGCAGTATTTCAAGAATTCATCACGCTCATTGGAAATGTAAGGAATTATTAAGTGATATAATTTCGGTGTGTACGCCTGTCATTAAACAGGGTAAAACCCTGTACTATACCTGTGTGGACAGAACCAATAAACGCGTAGTTGCTGTAGTAGTGAACTGAACGTTAGCTTCACTCCCACATTAACAACTGGCTGTGTGGAGAACACGCTTAGTAAATCAGTTATTCGACTACCTTAGTATTGCATTTTTATATCCCCTGTTCTTAGGTATGTGAGTCCCCCTTAACCCCATACAGTGACGTCATAAGCCGTTGTAGTTTCGTCAGTGTTACGTTTGTCCTCTAGAGATTCCTCCTTGATACTACAACAATAATTCGGTTTCTCTAAGCTGAAAATTAAGGGATCTTAATGTTAGACAGAACTGGTCTCTTTGTGGACCATTCATAACTAATAGAGAACTTGCATACTTTTAGTAAGGTCATGTGTAATAAAGAACGATTAAAATAAGTTCGGAAAGAACAGAGAGAAGTGATTCTGCTAATCCTGTTACGTGCATACCTACAGACAAACTTGACGCACAAAAAAACCGCACATACACTTAAACTATCTTTAGACGTGATGGTTGAGAAAGACTCCGTTATCCTACTGTGAACCTTGTTGCACTGTGATACAGATGTACTTGATAATGCTGATGAGATTTGATGAAGAGATTCCGTTGTAATGGCTGACAGGTGATTGCTCTGTAGGGAAGTGTCGGGGTGAGTACAAAGAACAACGGCGCCGCATGGTGGTATAGCGCTACGCAACGCAAGGTCAATGAGTGTAGCACTCTGAATGAAACATTTCTTTTTCCTTTCATTATATCATCATTCTAGAAAAAAAGATGTCCATGTTTTGCTGGTCAAATTTATCATACACAAAACTTCAGTTAGGATTTGACTTTCCAGATCTCAGAAAGGGCTCTGATGATATTTGTATATACATTTTCAAGGCTGTGAGTTTACTGTTAAACCTGCTCTTTTAAATACTTTTTTTTGTCATATCATATGAATTGATGCAAATAAGTTTTCTTTTGTTTTGTCTCACGAATACAAAATTTTCAAACAAGTCCTCAGAAATGTTATCGATCCACTCCCGGATTCCAAAGGAAAAAGAAATGAGGGTTCAAGCTTCTTCTAAAACAGTTTAAAGTTTGACCACTTTGCTAAATAATTTTAGAAACTAGTTATGGTCTACCTCCTTTCACTAGTTTTGCATTGTTTCTTTTGTTGAGAAACATTAACTTTTTACAGAGTTTGCGATTTCACATTATATTTATTTCGCTGTAAAATAATGTCAGAGATATTTCCCCATAATTTATGCTTATAGCTATTAAATGGTAGTGGAAGGGTGGCTGCTGCTAAGGGACTATTCGAGGATGGGAAAAGAGTTGATGGTACGGTTTTAAATGACTTGTTAAATGAGTCCTGTGCTTCATTAGTGGAGTAAGTAAGACTGACTACTGTATTGGACCAACGTTCGCTTCGCCTTTTTTTAAAATTCATTCATAATATTTGCAATAACCATGCAGCTTTATTTTTTCCAAAAACTCAAGCTTAGTTTAAGTACATATTTACTTTGATAAGCTTTGATTAAGTCTAGTTAGATTGTATTGTTTTTGTGTCAGTCCGACTTGAACAGCAGAACATGGACATTGAGTCAGAACAATTAATCAAAATCATGCACAAAAACCCTGATGATATTATTTTGTGGTACTGTGTTTCAGCTTGAGTTGAGCGCCAGCTGTGTCAATGCGTCTAGTTCATCGTTGATTTTTTTTTTACCCCTTACCCTACTCAGTATTTAAAATTAAATCACAAATTTCATGATATCTTTTCCCTGTGTACATTTTTGCACCATAACTTCAAAGGAATTGTATTTTCAATAATATTCATTTTGAAGCGTCTATGGTTTGCTGAGATATTTGAGAGGTAGTTGAGGTAAGGTTCCGTTCCATTGACACACCGTGGTTAACTCAGGGTTGTGTCTCATGTGGAGAGTGATTCGGCTGAACAGTCCCCGCACAGGCAGGCTCATTGACTCTTGCATGCTCAGGCACACTAGACCCAATACTACCCCAGCCATACTGCTTACAGTGAGCTTCAGTTGGTCAACGTGTCTATAGGTATGAACCCTCAGGAGAGAGCAGACTTTAACACCCGAAACTTAGCACACTAATGCAGGGATGCCAGTTCTCAGGGGATACCATGGGGTTTTTTTTAAATGATTTATAATATCAAAAGAACTATACTCAGCATAATTTTTAAGTAGTACTGATATGCAACAAAGATTTTTAAAAAACGAGACGAAAAAACTTCTGTACCCAACCAAAAAAAACAACAACAAAAACAAACTGATGTGCTACGAATTGCACGGACAGCTTTGTTAATCTTGATCAACAGGTTCGAATTTCGTTATTGTTTAATATTTTAATTTTAATTTTATTATATTTCTATATTTGGACCAGCATTGATGTAAGATGAGTAAAAAGAAGGCGCAAATATTTAGTTGCTGGAATTAACCAGAGAGGGACCCACCTTAGTGTGAAGGTGGCGCCGTCTGGTAGGTCTTAAACTTTTTTTTACCGCCAACCACTTGACACTCCCACACCCCACTGGGAAAGCGGGGACTGTCGAGACGAGCAGAAAAAGTTTTTTATCCACAGATCTTAAAGTATTCCCTTTTTTTCTTGAACCTGACTGGTATCTCTACTCATGTAACAGCAGTAATTCTAATAATGAGATAATAGATAGTCCACATCCACCTCCCAACGGTAGCGTCCAGATAAGGCCGAATCACCCTGAGCGAAAAGGGTCTCGGGAAGCAAGTGTTGATGCTACTAGAACTTACAGTAATATCTTACTGGGATGGTTTTAATATCATTTTGCATCCTTTTTTTACCTCATTTTCTTACATCTCACAAATTAAAACGGAATCACGGCGGGTATATATAATCACCAAAATAATAATATGATGCTCAAACGCCATTAAAACATTTAATAACCAGCTGCACTAGTAGGGCACAATATAAGATAAGTAGATAAATATCAGCAGATTTTAAATTGATAAAATTTGGTTATTGGCTATGACGATTAAGACAGGCTGATGCCATAAATTAGATCAAACAATAAAAAAAACATACGACAAATGGGACTCTCCAAAGAAAATTCCTTTATTTTCAACACCAGTGATTGTCACAACTTGCAGGGAATAAGGCCTTAAACATGCACATAGTATCAGACTAGTTAAGAATCTGAAAAATGAGATATTTACAATGTTTCCTAAAAGCTGTCCGACTTCGAGGATTATTATGATGAAAATTACCTCGACCACTGCTGACATCGACACGTGAGTTGCCCTACCACCACACTAGGCAGGTCCTAGATCAGCTGAGAAATGCTTTTGTTGTAACTTTCCTTCAGTTTTTCTCAATGTTTTCCTTTTGTGTTCACGGCAGGTAGGTGAAAGGAAAACTTGACTCTGTATTCATACTCAATTAACACATGCTGAAAGGAAAAAACAAAACTTCCTCAATGTGAATAACTGTACTACCTATCTGGAAACATTAGTAACTAGTTGGCGGGAAACTGTAAGGCGGACATGGACACATGGAATGATCGCCTCAGTTGACGTATGATTGTGGATTTGCTGCTATATTTGATCCGAGTCACTGTTTAAAATTGGACGTTGAGTCACAAGAAGTAAGTGTCTTTGCCCGTTTTGGTTTTCCAGTTACGAAGGAGAGTGCTGCTTCAGAAATCGCACTCTTTGGTAAACGTTTTCACTCGCTCGATTGAAAGTACTCATTGCCAGTGAACAAACTTACCAAACCAAACTCTCCTATTGCCATTGCTTCTCTATCTGGGGATCTTGGACAAACCATACCGATTCCTGGTACAGATTGATTTGTTGACAAGACATTTTCCTCCCCTTGGCTAAAATAGGTTTCAATTTGTGTGGCAAAAGCAAGTTTTCTCACTCCGCCGTATGCCATGGCCTTTAGCACTTCAATCTTTTACCTTCCTTTCTTACCACTTCAACAATTCTCTTGTACTCAACAGCAAAACAAAAACATGCAAATGCTAGGTTATCGCCAGCACCAGTTTACATATGGCGGTTCATTCGCTATTAGCAGTCTATATTTTCATGTAAAATATAGGACCATCCAATATGATCAAGAGGGCTGACCCTGCTATTGCTTCCAGTGAAGAATGAAAGAAACCAACATTTCAGTTCTTCCTCATAAGTTCTATTCTTTGTGCAATAATCTCAGGATTCGTTTGCTTGACTGTACATTATATGCTTAAAAAAGAAGCTTAACCACAATGTCTTCATTTATCTTTGAAAAATAAAGGTCTGGGTTTTATGTTAAACACATCACACACGAAAGAAACTTGACTACAGTAGGTTTTCAACCTAAAATCCGGTATAAATACTAATATAGATAACAACTCAATGTCCATACTGTGATTATTTTGTAAAGGGTTTCTAAAACAACCAATGACCAGAACGTGGGGCGGGATATTCTCTTTGAAAGCAGCGTCCGATTTCTGTTTGTGTTTGTTTTAAGTATAGTCAGTGTTGTCTGCGTGTTTAGAACTACCTCATAGTGACGTCTATATCGTATTTGTGTCTTCCCCCATATCTCCTTAGTCGTAGTTCTCAGCGCTAAGGCTCTTAACCATGTCAGTATTTTTTTAAATGTTATATCTTGCAAATCACACAGATGTTACTACAATGTAGCAAGCAAACAGAATACATATATAATTGCGTTGTTCATAAAAACATCATACATCTCAATACAACACAGTTATAATCAGTCGGAATGCTTTTCAGTGTTAGATGTTCTTTGTTCGTATATGTTGTGCGTTTGCTATGTCTGTATATATACGTGTATGTTTTTGTTTTTAAAAATGCCTCTTTTTGTCAACAAACCCTACATTGGTATTTCCGCGATATCGGTATTGAACCCAAATATTTCAGTTGTATTCTCCAGTAACTTTTCGCCGTACAATGTATTATGTAGTTTGAAATGTAATATCATTGGATCAGACAAGCATGTGATGCACATGACCTAGCATGAGATGTACATTTTATTCTCCCCTTTATTCGTACAAGTTTATTGCACACAAACAACTGCACAACATTTTCATCAAACCCCAATATATACTGTTGGAATGCTATTAGAAAACCAGTTGAGCAAAATTACGTTTGATGTTATATGTAGATGTAAATGTAGATTATTCCATTACTAACATAATTTGATATTTTCTTGTGCAAAACCGGTGGTTGATTAGTAGGCCACTCTTTTGTCACAACAGAATATTTTTTTGCGTAGGTGTAGTTACTTATCCTTAGCAGATTCCATTTTTTCCAATCCTATATTCCTATTCTTTCCTATAAAATCTCATTCGAAATAAATGTGAATTGCGGGTAAATTGTTCTTCTTAGAGATTATCGCTGTAACAGGACATAAATATTGTGTAAATAGATTTCAGTGTGCTCAATTGAGGATATTCGATTTTACATCAGGTGAAAGTGATCAATAATGGTTATTTTACTTAACTATTACCTTTTTTCAATCTTTTCTAGTCTATTCCTCCCTGGGACCACACAAAACAGGAAGGAGTAAGACCCTTATCAGCCAAGGATGAAAGAACAATAGATGAAGCTATTGCAGTAGCGTCCGAATTTGTAAATTTAAGCAGTTCTGGGCAGATCACACCTAAGACGCCCAAAACCCCCAAAACCCCTAAAGACAAACAGCCTCAGACCTCAGAGACTTCCCCGAACGAAGGCAAGAAGTCTCGAGGTTCTGAGGCGGCTGAGAAGCCAGAGACACTTTCCGGACTGAAGGCCGTGTTCGGCTTGAAGAAGCGCAGTCCCCGAAATGAAGGCCGTGTGTTTTCTGAAGAATTTTCCAAATCTAGCAGCGCTAGCCGGGAGGACTTATCGCCCGAGGCGCAGGAGGTTTACAACGTTCTTGTGGGACAGGGACTTCAGCGGGAACGCGCCGAGGACGCGGGCGCCGGCGTCGAGCACCGCCGCCACGTGCGGGACCGACGCGTGCGCCGCTCCCTGGAGCACCAGCGGCACAGCGGCGAGTTATCGTCGTCGCCGCTCGACGTGGAGGCCGCCAAGGAGCGCAACCAGAACCTGCGGGCGCCGCAGGGCATCCCCGGGCGGCGGGCGGGCCCGCGGGACACGGCCGCCGGCGACATGGACGTCAACCCGCTGAGGAGACTGCGTGAGAGCAACACGTTCACGCCGCGCTCCGCCAGGCCTAGCGACAGCTCGGAGAAGCTGCCCAACGGCCACGGCTCCTCGAACCTGCCCCCGCGTAGCACCAGCCTCGACCACATCCGCCGGCCCAATATTGCGCCGGCGCAGTCGCAGTTCCTGTCACGGATGAAGGACGCTGAGTCGGAGTTGATGGATTCACCGCGCTCCCATAAAACGTCGCACAGTGCCGACGAGCTGGCCACCGTGGCCTCCCGTGACGGGGACCTCCCCCACCACCACCACCACCTCCCCCACCACCACCACCAGCCGCCGGTCCCGCCGCGGAAGCCGCTCATGGCTTCCAGCATCAACAGCCGGCCGCGGGAGAGGCGCTACCCGCTGGACGTGAACGGAGGAGGAGGTCAGGAGGAGTCGGCGGGCTCCGACCACAGCTCCGACCAGGACGCCCACACCAGACCCGCCACGCTCGACCTGCGAGACCAGCCCCAGTACCCACAGTCCCCGCGGGTCAACGGCGGCGGCGGCGGCGGCGGCGATCCCGGCGGCTCGGCGGCGCCCCAACCACCGCCCCAACCACCCCGCAAGTCCTATGCCCACCTGCCTCCATTCGCTGTGAAGACTGTGACTTGTTCGGCGGCGGAGATGGGCATTGGCAACGCTGCTGATACTTTCTGGTCAAAGCCAGTGGACTTTGAGGCGTTGAGTGAGGTAGACAGTATCAATGCACCCCCTCAAGAAGGTGGACTCATCCCTATCCGTTATAAGTCGCCGGACAACGTAAGTTACGAGGACCTCATGGAGTTCGCCCTGGACGGGTACGTAGTGCTTTATCCTCCGTAGACGTTAGTAAAGTAGACCCTTCACTCTCCATAGTGGTTTGATTTGGCCTACTGGGAAACACCAACCACAGTAGAGCTACGGAATCTCATTGATATAGAAATAGTTGACCACAAGTATTGCATGGTTTGGTCTAGGTGGAAGGAGTCTCACTGTATGTCATGGGAAATAACACAATACATGTCTGGTAATTAAGAGGGAGCATCGTGTATATAAGGTATCATTTAAGATGCAGAGTTGTTATGATATGATAGTATCTAAAGATTGAGATTGGCGAAAAACGGCTGATAAGCCTGAGTCTTCTGTAACTGCTTTGATTATTAGCACTAAACTAGGACAAGTATATTTTATTTCCATTGGAAATTATGAAATACGATCAAAAGGTACATATGTGTTGTGTCTTGCGATCGACGTGATATCGTCTTGGACATACAACTCTAGAGATACACTGTCCATGGTATTGTGTATATGTATATGTGTACACATATAACAAGCGATATGCAAGAGAATAGTTATACATGAATTAACTGTCGTGATGTCTCGTGGGAGCAAAAGTTAACTGGTACCTTACAATAGTTCTCCAGAACAGGAAGAGATGACTGAGAACGGAGAACAGGAGGACATCTGGTGGTAGGATAGAGTACTAGCGAATGCCTTAGCACAACGTAGACAAGTAGAAAATTGAAGGCTGGATAAAAAAGAGCATGTGTTGTCAAATGTAAACTGTTCGGAATCCAAAGATGGCTATGAATTCACTATTCCAAATTCAAATACCACTAGGAATAATCTCTGGTCTCATAGTTATATTTCCATCCAATGGTCTTCAGAAAAAAACATTTATAAATGTATCGTCATCATTCATATGACAAATGTTTTATCTTAAAGATCCATATTATCTAAAAAAAAATAGCATTGTTTGACAACACTCTCTTTAGAATGGTCTGGATGGGTGAATGTCTAAATACATTATTATCAACATTATTATCCTTTAGAATGTGGTTGCATATTGAATCTATGCACTAAGAATTGACATGCGTGAGACATACCCCTAGAGATACTGGCCCTGAAGTGATGAACTACTGTGACATCTCATTAATCTAGCTCCCCTAAGTGAAACGCATGTACAGAGTTGACCATTATCCAGGTTCACTCTACATTACCAGACCTCGGTGTAGGAAATGACTTTCACTCTAGCGCAGAATACACGTGCATTAGTCACTACTCGTTAGCTTTTGATTGTGTCACCAATAAGCCGCGACTGTTCACCCCACTCCTCAACAGAGCTGCAAGCGCTTTATCTAAGGTCTGAACGGTATAAAACGTCTTTGGAAATAACTAATCTATTATGTCGTTAATAAAAAAATACATCAAATTTGTTTAGATAGTTGGCTCTCTGTTGCTGGAACTCTTACTTTATAGCCAACAATTGCGTACGAGGCAGAGCATAACACTGTGCATGTCATTTCAGACTCTGTTTGGATTGCGACATAGATTAGTTATTGCCAGTGACTTCATGCTAAGGCAGCGGAATATGGACCCTCCAGTTCTCCCCCAAAAGCTCACGGTGTAACCATACCTAGTTTTCGTAGATACCGTGCTGCCATCTATCGCTCACTGTATGAAAGTCATTTCTTGCTTGTGTAAGTGCTAAGCGGCCCTACACGACACACACTTCTCGCCTTGAACATGCTGCATGCTTGACGAGTATAACAGTTCAATTTGTAGCCTGGAAATTCAACTGCAGTTCTTTGATCCAGGGGGAAATTCGAAAGTATGAGTCAATCAAGATGTAGCTACTCCACTCATTTCTGTCCACGCAGGGATGCAAGTCTTCCGATAAATTACAGATTACCGAAGTCTCTATATTTTAACTTGAAAATACAATAAATCGGTAATTCAAGGCAATATCCAAACGGTCCCAGTGGATTTGCATCAACCACTGCTTCATTCGCCAAAGAGTTTTGGTATTATAGATCAGTGCAGACAAGACTATGCACATTTCATGCATATGGCACCAAGCAGCCTACATAATATGTTATGTAATTTCTAGGAACCCCACTCGAATTTCATCTCTGTCAATGAAATTAAGGGATTATACTGGGAACACACTCAAAGATAGTTAAAAAAGTATATCTTCTAAAGTTCTTATTGCTGAGAAGAGCAGGATTTGGACGAATTTGAACAGACAACAAGGCAGACTTCTTGGTGCAGCTTAAAATTATTTTTTTTCTAAATCAAAAGGTGGAGAAGAAACATCCGATGACAAATCAGTGCTTGTAGCATGATACACAGAGGATGTATACCCAGCTGATATCTCTAATGTCATGTCTTTTTTTCTGCACCGTTTGAAACTTTTACAGGAGGAGCAAGAGAAAGTAATGTATCTCAGTAGCATCTTAGCTTCCTTTGTTATGTTTAAGATGTTTCGCACTGTTGCTCCCAAATGCTTGCCAAAGGCAAACGTCTAACAATTGATGTACCTAATGTACTTATTTTTGTTTTTGGGAGGGGGCTTATCCTTAATTTAAAGAATATATACATGCTGAGATGTGGAGATCTTCGCAAGGTGTCTATTCACGTAGAGAATAAATTATTTCAGTTTCTATTTCTGTAGAGACATAACGGTCAAGATGTTTCACTGATTCCGAAATTTTAGATTTCTCTCAATGGTAAACTGAAGTTGGCCCTGTTCATAACTTGACATAAAAAAACTATGAAAAAGAAAAAAATAGAATATATGATAAGTTTAATATGAAAGGAAGATACTGACAGAAAGGATATTATATATCCTTTGCAATATAGATATCAAATACCTTGCAAGGTGTCTACACGCATTCTTTAGATTGTATCCTGTGTTTGATAGTCGACGTATCGGGGTCACTATATATATATGTGGTGTCCTTGTGATTAGAGAAACTAGTCATACTCTCACGACGAGGTCTGTTATGTTTCCCCCAAGTTTAAAAGACTACCTTTTTGGGATCTCATGATAGCTAGTTTCAATAGATGGATTATATAGATGCACATTGATTACTTTAAGTATTCTTTCGCATTTAATTCAAATTCAGTAGCCATCTACGTTCTTTTATGTTTAATTGGTACTTACATGTTTCCTGCATGGCAATTTGAACTACTATATAATTGACCTTTAATGAACCTTAACTTCCATTGTTAATAGTTTTCTACCATGATAATTTGAAATATAATATCGAGCAAAACTAAAACTAGAGCATGGTATCTAAGCAATGATTAAATATAGGAACAATAAAGTTAAGACTAAACTGTGATTCTCTCTTCCGCGTGTACCCCTAAACTGCTTGTATTAAGTGTATTAGGATCTTTCCTCCATTGTATTTTAACCATCCCAACCACAATATTTTAAGATTCATCAAACGTCATTTAATTGTGTGAAACACTACGTTTATTTGTTCCGTGTATACTGTCATATCTTTTCTATTTGTATCAAATTATGATGGGCTGTTGTAAGTGTAACTTTTTTTTATAATGTAGAGACCTGTCAAATCTATCAAATATTCGTATGTGATTATCTTAACTAAATGGTGATTTCATCTGGTTTTACAGGTCTGGAGAGCAGAATGTTTGTGATGAAATAAGATTGATGCGCAAAGTTCTTTCAAGAGATGTAAGTATGAAAGAGGAAATGAAAACCGATGAAGTCATTAGAACGTAATTTAAAAATTCAAAATTATATTTTCTTTCAGCTCTGTTGATAATGAAGAATTATCCATTTTTGTCGATTTTTCGCCATATTCAGAGGATTCCAATACGAAATAAACTTTCCTCTCTGTTTATTATCCAATTCATCTGATAAAGTCTATGAATATCACTGTGCTTTTTTTTCTAAGGATATCTAAGATTATGCATTAGAAAATGGAATGTTACATAACAGACAGTTCATATATAAACTTTTCTTAAATTGATAATGGAGAATAAACCGCTGAATCTAGAAAAGCCACAGGGATCACCCTTTTGTTTTGCCCAGTGCCCGACTAACTCTTCTCCTGAGATTTAAGAGATGCGCATTTGCTGCATATTTAAGTAAGCGATTGTTCTAAACAAAAGTTCTGCCCTTTCCCTAGCCACCACCAGAACGTCGCAAGTCTAGGTTGTTTTGGTTCCGGAAGTCTTCGGCCAAGTGATTGGGTATCTGAGTTTGTTGTCATGGAGATGCAGAATGCGCCTTCAGCCCCCTAGCGGTGGACTTGAGCATGGTCTTTGTAGATATCTCAGAACTAAAGTAGAGTCTCCACATTTTGTGGTTAAATACATGTACTTGTACACAAAATTTGAATTTCAAACCAACCCTTCAAAGGTTTCTCTTTGGTAGTTTAATTTTACCATTTTGTACTAGGGAAAATAACATTTAAAATCCTAAATATTCCACAATTTTTAAAACATTTTCATGGATACATTATGTATCAGTTAAGGTGTAGTTACCAGTGTAGAAACCCGACTTTTTCAAAGGCGTCTCTCGACCATGTAGTGGGTTGGATCAACTTTTCTGCTGTCTGAGTGCATCTTGGTCAAACTATGCCTAAAGAAATATTGACATGTGTTTTATGAAGAATATCAGGAAATATGATCGTCTACGCGAAAACGTCTTCAAAACTAGTGCATGTGTATCATACTGAGCACTTGTATGTTGATGTCTGCTGTATTTAGACGTCATAGACGGATTACAAATTGGATCAGAATTATTAAGTCAAGTGACCATCCCTCATGGAATCAGTCTTTTACTCTCTGGTATTATATGCGACTTTTCACAGACGTTTTTACATAATTTGAATAAACCGAACGAATATTTTAAAGATATTAATTTTTTTCGTAAACAAAAATATGTATAGATAGATACAAGTGCAAGGTTTTTTGGGTTGTTTTTTTTCAAATGACCACAAAAGAATAATATTCTTATAACAAACAGAAGTCATCAAGAGGAGTCCTAAAGGAACTACCTTTGATTGGTGTGGATTTTGCCTTGGCTACAGATTGGATTAACTTCCGTGTGTTCTATGAGATGCTCAGTTGCTGCTCTATTTATAAATACTCCTTCGTGCTCTGAAACATACACTGAAAAGTCTCAAGACTTGACTTTCCTTTGACACCCTCATTAAAACTTTGCATTTGTTTCTACATGTGGCTTATGAGAAACCCTTCCATTAACAAACCAATACACCACTCCCTCCCTCCTCGAAGCTTATCCTCTTAGAAAAGTTGATTCTTTCAGATAGAAGCCTCATTCTCAAATACATCTCAAAAGTTTGCTGGAATGTTTACAAAATTTAAGCACAAAGAGAAGTATCAGGTGCGATAAATTCACAATACAAGAAACACAAAATGTCACTAATGCAAAATATTCTGTTTCAAATTGTGACAATGCCAATATCAAAAGCTCGTTAGACATGAGGTTATGCCCATTATTACACAATTTGTATAATCAGATTTTTAAAAGAAGAAGAACAAAAAAACACACCATTACCTCTTAATATCAAATTGAATGTTTTTTTCGGCAATTTCCCAATGAGCAATACATTGTGTTCCTTACTTAGTCTTTTACTGAATAGGGACTTCGCTGGGGACCCGTAGGATTTGATAACGTCAGAGACCCACGACAATGATAGAATGATCTCATTAAACATTCTAAAATTTTATATTGCCGATGAACTCCCATAATAACTCAATTTAGATGAAAAGCATTTCAGGATACTTCCCAAATTTTCTGGAGACGTGTTGGTTATTTCTATATCGTATATATTAGAGCTGCGAGGTCACAAAATCAAATTAATTTTACGTTTTTAGTTAGATTATGAGGGAGGGAGTCGGGCTTGTACATGTACGTACAGGCGTATACTTCCTACTAGGCAGTCATCTGGGACCTTTCACACTATCGTCGGATGGGTTGAAATAGTTTCTCTCATCAGATTTGATAAAGAATAAATTACAGCACCTTGAAAATCTGTCAAAAAAGACATAGGAATGAATCTTTTCAAATTGTGTAATATCTATATCATAATAATGTGCATCACTACATGCTTGTATTGTTGTTATAACTTTTTAGACAAATATTGGTATTTTCCATTAAACTGTATTTGTTGATTGATTGATGTCGCTCTCTCGCTGCAGGTCACAGTGGAGGACTGTATGATGTCGCTACATGAAACACAATGGGACGTCCATGCCGCCATCAAATCGCTCAAATTAAAACAACTCATGTCCACCAAGCTGGGTGACATGGACGCCTGTAAGGCTGCTCTCGTTCGTTTCTCTTGGTGTGTCCCAGAAGCGGCCGACTGGATGCTGGCTAACCCCCCAGACCAGAATAGTCCCGACATCGTCGAACTCTGAGTGTCGTCGTAACAACCCGTTGCCCGAAGACAAAAACCCATTCTTCTTCTTCTTGATGGCATTTAATTTATTCCATATTTTTTTCATGTGGATAACAACGATATCACCCACAACATATTTTTCTGCATTGATTTTTCTGGATTTCGCGAGAATGTTGAAAGATGTTGTTGAACGTCATCACAATTGACACCACAATATGACAGTGCGACTGCCTTTAAGATGCTGCTTCCCCTTGGAGTGATTTACAAAGACAAACATGTTACCGGTGTTGGGACATGTCTGCTGAGCAGTCCGGTGTCGAGACTTTACGAAAGTATCAGCAGTTTCACGTTGCTATGTATCCTCAACCATTGCCTGTGGTCATTGCCTGCTATACCCACGAACCAGGAGTATACACCCACTGTGTGTGGATGGAGTAGGTCCAGTAGAATGGTGCTAATAATCACTGCACAGCTGCTTCCGAGTACACCCCTTACACGACTTCCAGCGTCATCGCCAGCCAATGGTGCTTTCCCGTGTGTGCACTCATCAACCAGCCAACACCCCTCATGGAGATTATTACCGTGCACCTCAATTTCTGGTCAACCCGACTTGGCACTCGCTCTGATTTCTCGCCGCCAGGTTTGTTGATAAATCTTTGTGGTCACATGTGATGTCCTTCCGTCATGTGGTCGCCGAGTCTCGATAGATGGCTTTTTCCTATTATCTATATGCGTGCATGTGAGGATATATGTACGTAGTGGTAGTCAAATAGTTCCTCAGTGAGTCGACCATGGAGCGTCTACACTACCGCCGTCTAGTATCAAGGTCACAAACTATCTCTGAACGGTGGTGCCATCTAGGGAGTTCCGATGTGTGTCACAAGCTGGTGGTGTGAGGGAACGCCACCGGTGTTACTGATCGTAACAGTGAACAAGAATGTCAGAGTGAAACAAGAATCGTATGCGAAGAGAGGATTACTCCATATCAGCATATATTATGCCAGGAATACGTCCCATTGACAATACGGCACGAAGGCACAGGGCATAATCGTTGACAGAACGGGCATTTATTGAAAGCATTTAGAAATAATGGAAAAAAAATTGTTATCATCACTCCGTCATATTGCTTTCAAGTAGTGGTTCGTAAAAGTAAAAGCAATATTATAAGTCGGACTACGTGAAGGGCCCGTGCTAAAATAGTTTAATCTCAGGTTTTATTTCATGGTATATATATATAAATCAACAATGCATCTAGGTAGAAGGGACTTGCATTATGATATGTATATTGTGTGTCCTTTTTTGTAGTTGCTCATTGACTATGTAAATGGCGACATAGCTACAACTGACCTGTGGTAACACTCACTGAATACCCTAAGGACTTACCATAATACAGCAGCAATTCCTTGACTACTTTCCCAAGGAGCTGGCTACCCAACCTCCACACTTCTGAAACCAATCACATCTCTTGATCACTACTTTGGAGGCTGGCAGTAAATGGGAAAGCAAAACACATTGTACGTTTAGCATAGTCACAGAAGTAATTGCACCTTCAAAAATGCCTTTACTTTGTGGAGGGTTATAAAATTGGTACTTCATTATTCGTGATTTCTCATTTATACGTACGGAGTCAATTGACATGGGATGGTCTCCCGGACAATTTCATGTACTATTATCATCATCGTAATTGAAGGTCCTAGACTAGATGAACATATTGTGAGCACCATTCGGAGAAGTCAGAATGCTTGTATACTGTACTTGTGGAGGAATGGCTTAAAAAACAAGTCATGACTCTTCAGTACTACAGGACATAATGACACTTAGTGTTTCTAAGTAAGCATACGCAACAAATTACCCAGAATTTGCAGCTAAACAGTATCACTCTTTTCAGAGCGGTTTACAGTCAAAGACTTCCATGTTAGCAAAAAATCGCGCGATTTCATCATTCCGGACTTGTTTTTGTATAATGTAAAACCAGTTTGGTGTCAGACGAAGGCAATAGGAGCATTAATTACCATTTTCTAATGTAGACAAAGTAGATTCCGGATGTTCAATATCCTGACTTTGCATTATGACAAAGGGTGAAAATAATTTATAACGTTTAATTTGACAAGTGGGACATATATGAGCGCATGTGTCTGGGTGCCCATCTGGGTTGTTGCCACCAGCTCAAGGATGCCTCACACCTCACTCCCATACACATTATACAGACACGTCAAAGTATACCCTACACTGTGTAGTTCCTCTCCTGGGTAGACGACTTTGAGTGTAGCTCTTCTTTGAAGTGAGACGTCAAAGTTCCAGAAACCTCACCCAGTCAAATATTGACTGTTAAGGAATGTTTGTATGATATGGCCACTGAGTGTGTTGGCAGCAAGAGATTCGGACTTACTGACATGATATGAATGCAATGAAGGCGTAGAGACAGTGTCGAGTGCAGATATTGGTCTCTTGGTTTAGTGGGATCTTCTTTTATTTTTAATACAGACAGGAAACTAGATTATTTATTTTGGTCAAGTTCTCTTTGTGTCATTGCCTCTAGCTGCAGTTGGTATGATACTTTTCTATGTATATTACCTCCCATTAACAAGTATGAAATGGTTCTCTACTAGATGTATTTGTAAATTGTCCATGTGTAATGTCCACCAAATAAGTGGTATGGGATGCCAAATCCATTTGTAATTAATCCCATTTGTTTGAATTTGTTCTGAACTACCGGTACATCTAATTTTGAAGTCTGTGGTACAGTTTGTCCCAGTTGAATGAAGTGATATACTTGTTTTTGTTTGTTTGTTCCTGAGTATTTCTAAGTGCATTTTTGATTACGTTATGGTAAACAAAATGAATGTTTTCATTTGATATGCATATTTTTCAAAGCAAAGTTAAAAGATTATTGGTGCTTTATGATTTCATAAAACCATAGCAGTAACCCCTGCAGTATTTTCAAGTTATTCCGCAGTATGCAGGAAAAGGGTGAGACTGCTCGGTGGGTATGCATATCGTTGTGGGATAGTATTTTGTTCAATCAACTGTACAAATCAACCGTAGAATGCTGTTTGTGCAATCCTAACTGTTCAGAGATTTTGAAATAACTATACTTTTGGTATAATTCTCGGTATATCTGTGTGTAATATGTAAGTCCGGCCGTGTCTCTTTTCATCTGATTTCTTTTTCCCGTGTACAGTTCTGTCTATTCTTTCAAAAGAGGAAGGAATGAGGCATAAGTGAAAGTAATACTCGAATGTTGGTCGTAGATATTAAACTTTGTATCGATGTTGGACAATGATCATATTGTTCGTCTTTAGAAAGATTTCTCTCAACAACAGAAAAAAGACATATCCAGTCCAAACTTTCAAAGTATTAACCTTGTACGTTTAAGGTACACACATTCATAACGATTACACTTGATAAATGAAGTGGCTGATAAAGGATTATCAATCAACAAATGGGTTCATGGCCTTCGTTTACAGTGGTTACCTCTGGTGAAATAAAGGGGAAGAGTTGTACATGATGTATGTTTGTACTATCGAGTAGCTGTCTTTTAGGTTTTAAATCTTCTCTGGCCTAAATCACAAAGAGGATAGGATCCCCAATTAAGTCTGAGAATATCAATTGTAAATGTCACAAATAAAACAAAAAGATAACCTTTTATGTATATGTATACATTAAGAATTATCTTGGTATTCTCGTAAACAATAGGCTATATATACTTGTTTTACTGACTTCTAATATGATTGCCCTGTACAAATTCAGCTTTTTGCTTGTCATATAATAAACACTTCATAGCTTTACAGCCCTTCTGTGTTTGCCTGTGAATAATTTCGGAACATTACATTGGTACTTGGTGGATAAAATTAAATTTGTAGTAGACTCATTCACGTGATAAAATCAGTGATGGCAGTTTTCCTTTTTATAATTCCTTTTTCATGTGTAAAACAAAGTAATAATAAATTGGGCCTCATTCACACCAATAAACTGGTTCAAACCTCCCCTTTCACCCAAGCCCATTCCGTGACCCTAAAGTGTTTCCCATGTTTTCTCAGTCTCTGAGGCAGTAAATTTGATATGAAAATTATTTCCTCTTTTTATCTTAACACCCCTGTAAAATTAGAAAAGACAACCAGCAATATAATTTTGATGATAGACAAGATCGGTCATGTGTGCCTCCTCTTCAAATAATTTTGACTTAAATACATTAGTTTTCCAGACCAAAGCATAGAAATATTTCTAAACCCTGAAAGGCACACATATAAATATATATGATAACATCGATGACTAAAATCTTGTATACCCCCTTTTAAAGTTACATGTGAGGTTGTTTTTTTTTAATCCTGGAAGCAAATCAACATGTCTATTAAACCGCCGGTTATTGCAGGGTACCGTACGCGTTCTTGGTGAGCTTGCTCAGGGAAAATATGCTACCTGTATAGAACAACAGATGGCGCCCTAGTAGGTTACCATCTAAAAATTGAATTCTTTCTGACCTATATCATTAAGCGTCCTGTGTAAACCATATACAAAATAAAGTGATAACATACATGTATTCATTTTGTTTTCGGGCTTACCACGGCAACAGCGCCCACTTAGATGGATAGAGAAATATATCGAGTATATTAGCCACATCTAAACGGCGAGGAGCGACTTCTGCCTGTTGTCCTCGATTAAAATATAGGTCATACTATTACAAAGCTGATACAAAGACGTAGACATACGATTAAATGAAACTATCAATACAACGAACGTAATAATCTGACAATGTGCTGTGTACGGCTTAAACTAAAACCATTTTACTTAAGTAAAGCTTTTCAAAAAAGCAGTCAGTTACAGCAACAAGAACAAACATATTCATTAGACCCTACGACGCCTCGACGGCCATTCAAATTTTCAAGAAATTGATACCCATAGCATTACAATAAGAGTGTTCTACAATCTATGTCCTCAGTTTAACGGTAGAATAAATCCAGTGATTTGTCGCCAGCATACATTTAGTGGTCATAATATGGAGGATTTCTGACAATCAAAAACTGAAAAAGTAATGTGCAGCATATTTCCTCTTATTTGCATACATCCACAGCGATCGTTAGAAGCAGTGCCTTTCTTTGTCCGGTGATATTTACATACACCAGACAACCATATTATATATCGTCGGACTTGTTCCGGGCAACAAATTTCGCCATTTATACACTGCATTAAATTCAGCCTGCGCGAATGACCGGCCTTCCTCAACCACACAAGAATTGATATATTCCTATTTATAATGTCAAATATGCGCAATCTTAGAGGCCTTTTCATAGACAGCCCTAGTCTTCATATCATATTAATCCTTTACAGATCATGTGAGCACAAAGTACACTGCATTTGTCGTGAAAAATCCACATCCATCGGTCGTCCTATTTGCGTCTCTCCAGGAATCGCCCGTCCGCCATCTTGAAATCAACCTGACAAGGAGAGAATCTAGGCCAAAAACGAAAAATTTATTCTTGTTAATCCACGTCACATGGCGCAGTAAACTCCACAACTATTTACCAAAATAAACCATTATCAATCGTATATCCATTTTCAAATAGCCACTGAAGTGAGCCCCACCGCCAGTGTCTAAATTTGATCCTGTGTTCAACACTACTTCAGGGCTAGGCTCATAGCAAAACCAGGCGGATGGACGGCATGGCGTCCTGCCTGGAAATGACGTGAACCTAAGAGCGCATTTAGTTTGGATGGTTAGCTTTATATTTTTAGTACTCCACGGACACTGTTGACTCGTACATTATATTCCCATATATTCCTATCCTTCACGGTAATATAGGATCACGATGTTGGCAAAACAGCAAAGCTGGGATACTTCAGAACAATGGGCATACCACATCACTTTGGTGCACTTCGATTATGAAAGCGCGATGTGGCCCCTATTTAGGTGCGCAGTGGCGGTCCGCTTTGGGATAGTTTGCGCAGGTGACGTCACGGAGCTAGCCCAAAGCTCAGTGTGTGTACTACAACCATGATGCCAACGTGAATGGACTTTACAGGAATACTATGCTAAACCAAGAGCTATGTGCGAAAATAAGATAGCTCCTACATCATGGTACGGGAGACCAGATATCTTTGGGTCGGAAATCTGCCGGAGAAGATCACAGAAGAGAGGGTTATTGAACATTTTGAGCGGTAAGTTAGCGTTGGATTTGGCGGTCGTGCGCCATGTTCATCGGCCGTAGGAATTGGCTTCCCATCTGACCTCCCTCTTGCCTGAAAAAAATTCACTGCAAACCAGGTTAAATTACACTATGTATTTATTTCACTAGTACCATTTAATGCCCATATATGTCTTTTATAATGTGGTAGATACGGCAATGACTAAAATCGTGTGTTATTCGAATAATCACGTAATTTGTTCAAGCATATCCCATCGGACTTGCACGTTTCGAGTTCGGTGGTGCAGGCCCCAGGTCGGGCCTGCTACAGTGCACTGCTTTCCGGATCGACAAGCGCCAGGGACAATTTCCTATCCAATATTTTATGTTGTCACTTGTAATACTTAAACGATTCCATAGCGAATCGAAGTCTGCGTTTACTGGCAGCAAGTATCATAATGGTTTATCGATAATTGTCACGTGTAAAGCACATTATTTCGTCCCAGCGTAGCAGGTTACTTTGCATCGGCGGTCAAGGAATACGTTTGGTTTGTGGCTGAGACGGGGGAATCTAGGCCAAGCCAGTCTGTGTTGTTTGGATGTCGCTGGCGTTGTGCGCCAACCTTTTGCAGGGGTTTCTTCGGTTATTCGAACAAGGCCCATATCCACATATGCTTGTATGCTATGATTGGCATTAGTCTATCAAATACCGGTTCTGCTAAATTATACTTCTAGCAATGCCTATGTAGATCTATTTAACTAGCCTACTGGTACTAGCAGATGTACAGTAGTGTTGAACTTGTGAATTAGTTAATGTACAATCTACGAGTGGGTCGAATATAGAAGTCGCACCTATAGGTTGATTTATAAAAAAAAACACCCAAAAAACACTAGGGTATGCTGGTTATAAGGACTTAAGGTGTCGTAAGTCATTCAATTCTCTCTAGATTCATTCCTTTAGAGCTAACCTGATTACTGCTAGGATATTGAAATAAGCTTCACGAGCCGTTGGGCAGATTACATATTTGCACGGTCAGTGAAGGTTTCCAAGTGTGCAATCAGTCATTAGCAAAGTACATGAACTTTTGTATAGCTAGTTCACCCAAACTCTCCTGCCAAATGTATTAGAGATATGGGCGCATGATTCGTTATGTACACTAATTCGTTATAAAGTTTAGGCATTAGTAGTGGAATAAATATGATATTATTGATAAATGGCTAATTGATTATATTAAAGTTTAAGCATATTAATATCTGCTCAAACTTCAAATAAGATAAGTGAATATGTAATGATTAGTCAGATAGAAGGTCATTGTCTCACAAGACATCCAGTCTTAACGGATTTTTATTGTGAGCAACGATGGAGCTTTCCACTTTTCCATGGAAATCCAAGTTCTTTTTTTTCTCTACAAAAAATTCGTTTTCCGTGTATTACGCAAATCGAACCTCATTCACACCAATAAAACAGTGGTGCGAACCTCTCCCCCACAGACCCTGAGTCGATACCAACTGCAACATATGTTTCACTTTTTTCGTTCTCTCTGAGGCAGCACCTTCTACATGATAAATATTCCCCTGTCTTAGACTTTTCGTGTTAATTGTATCACAGACTTTATATATCAAAAGTTGAATCTTCTCAGCGTTGTACTTACAAAATCATCTCATTCACCATAGCAATCGGTATTGTAGAATCGGTCGTCTATAAAAACATGTTAATACTTATTAGTGTATTAAGTGACATTCTAACTACCTTCAGTTCGACATAGTTTATCTCCATTAGTTTTTGAATATAATTACAGTCGCTAAATCACCATAATCTAACCACAGCTGTCTCTTCCCGGGTCAGGAAAAAAACACCCAGCAAAATCCTAGATAGTATAAAAGATGCCTTCCATGATTATATAAAAGTGTATATAAATGTATCATGATTTAGTTAGGACTACATCATTCACTGAGCCTCTTTTTCCCTCGTTGAGTAATTACATATTAAGCCATTGTTAATCATTTAGTACTAGCACCATTCTTCCCTTGCCATTGAAATGATGAGTATACCAGGGGCATATATAGCCTTGAATACGCCCCTATACACGTTGGACATACATTCGAGAAACTACTGCGTCCAACCGTCTGCTATGCTGGATGCCCGTATTACTTGGACCATGCCCGCGTTAGGCATAGCTAGGCCACACTACGGCCTAAGTGGTTGTCCAGCTCGCACACCTGCGGCCAAAGGCAAACACGGGGCGGGCCAGCTGTTTGTGAATGCTGGGCTACGGCTTCCAAAGTTCTGTTTAAACACGAGAGGAATTAGGGCTAGATCAACCACACTAACATGGACATCCAATATTGTATGCCCATTGATAGTTAATATCGGTCCATGGTGGTAGAAAGGGACATACCTCAGTGTGTGAAGTTAATGAACGTTTGCCGTATACACATTACCTCTAAGCAAACTCAAATACATTTTTAAAATATACATTTCATATACATATTTCCAATACTAGCCCCATATTGTGGACAATGTGCAACCTAGATGTGATAGAGAAACATAAGAATAAATGCATTCAAGAAAATATTCAAGGGACCTTCATATGTTAACTAGACTGTGTTGTTTAGCCTTAATATACCTATTCATTTAAACCTAAACTATCCACAAATAGAATCTTCACCAAGTCTGCTCTTTACATTGAATACCTACAAGCATAGGAAAATATGGAATGGCGACAATAGGAAAATCTAAGTAGTAGTAATAAAGTATTTATCTTGCAGAGTAATGTTTGTTCATTCTCAGATGCAGAAAGGAACATACAAAATATTAGCCCATGGTTTCAGTGTTGGGAATCAACAATGTAAATCTTAGAATGGTGTAAGTCTAGCTGTGAAGGTAGGAGCTTGTAGTCAGAACATAGGGTCTATGTTGAAGGCACGTTTTAACTAAGGAGAGGGGATATATATATTTTTTAGATACGGCGCCTCAGATAAACATTTCATCTGCTGATAATTAGAAAGCAGTTACAATAGTACAACATACCCTGTCCGTTTCAACTTAACCTTATTGAAGCATGCCTTCCTGAAGACCCATAACTGACACTCAAGTTGTATGGGAAACCCTTCCACCACAGTGGTTTTAATTTATGGAAATATCAAATATAGAAATGTATGCTATGTCTGTGCGTAATGCTAGGGCAGAAACGCGTGAAATAAGGTATTATTTGATACCAGTGCTCAACAAAAGAAACATGCTATCTCATCGTGATCATGTGAGAGTTTGGTATGAGTTCTACAGTATACTGGAACATGAGAGCTGAAGTAGCAGTATGTGAGGCGTCTATGGTGTTTGGTGTACAAGGTCGAGTGATGGGAACCACGGACCCAGAACCTAAACCAAGTGCATCCATGGGTCACACCGCAGAAAGGTGGTATTTATGATCCGGGTCAGTAATCATATTTGTATGGCGTAGTAAACCGGCCGTTTGGAGAACAGGCAACCCCGGGGCAAGGAGGAGGGAGAGGGGCTGGGATAGAACAGGGAGGGGATGGGGGTATAGAACACTGCAGACACCGGTACCCGTCACGCATCGCTTCACCTTGATCCCCAACCAACTGCGTAGTTTGTGGAGCTGTCCAATTTGACAGACTCGCACCCCCCGTGTCCGTCTGTTTAACGTATGCAGGAACGGACTCCAGCTCAATGGTTTACATGGGAGTGATACCTAGTACCTATTTCGTGTGGGGATATTATACAAGCCTTAGGGGACTATTCAAACGCCGCAGTTGAAGACATTGTTTGGGTTATATGTGCGTGTACTTTAATTAAGTATACTCTCTAGACGTGTCATGCTGGCCTCTATATTAGGCCGTATATTGTCTGCATATCTGCCGATAATAGCAGTGATCATTCAGATGTCAGAGGTAATTCATACTCAGTCTGGCATGGTTTACACATGTTTTATATCGCTTTAACATGGGACTAGAGGAGTACTGTGGTACCTTATACAAGCCAGACACTTGTCTGTGCTTGTTTTTTAGCTTACGTGTCTGTGTGTGGTGCAATCGAGATATGTCAGTGTGCATGCATCTAGCCGTGTGTGCGCGTCGGTGAAGTTGGCAGCTGGGACGTACGAATGTTGTGGTCCTATATCTCCATATCTGCTCCATATGCTAGGACCTGTCCGTTACGACACACGCAGACAAGCCTCACTAACACATCCTTCCCCGGTTAGAACCACCGACAACCCCTCGACCTTTCATCGGGAGGCTAGTTTTGTTTGAGCATTTTTTATTTTTCATTTTAATTCTACGGCCTTTGGGAATAGAGAGAGAAAAAAAAGATGTTTGGCGGACTTTGATAGCGGTGACGACTCTCAATGGCCGTTTTTTTGTCGGGCACACTCTTCTGTGCAATTGGTATCGCCTGTGGCCGCCCCTTTGCTTGTTTTGTAGGAGCCTATAGTTTGGCGAGACAGAACTCGGTCAGTCTCCACTACGTCGTATTATTGCCACACATAAGCCGAAAGGGGGGATGACTAATATAGTCCCAACATTGCACTGCGACTGCATTGTTGGGAGTTCCTACCTGGTTCTTCCTTATAGTCGCATTTGCCCAAATACCGAGACTCTGGCATAAGCACAGCATAATTATCTGATTAAAGGGCATCTGTTTAAGTTAAGAATAGGCATCTATTTTAAACAAAACATGTCAGGTCTTTCTGATGCTAAGAAGATTTACTGTTGCGGCATTCCGAAGTGAATTATATTAATGTCGGTACCGATGGTTTATGTTTGTATAGATAAATATACAATAATGGAATACTTTGATTAATCTTGACATCTTAGGAAACAACTACATAAAAAAGGAGAGAAGATTTTATCTTTTTTATCATATTACAGGTTGAATATTCTGCTTTCCATCATATGTAGCTATATTTATTTCTGCAAATACAGTCATAAAATAATTGACACGACAAGGTTCTTGACAGAAAATGAATCTCTCTGATATGTACAGGTAGCATTATTGAAAGAACCTTCTGTTTTTTGCCCGCTTCAGATATGGAAAGATACAGAGTGTTAAGCTGTCGTCAAAGGACGCGGAACGGCCGTGCGCCATCGTGGCCTTCATGGACATTAAGTCGGCGTCCAAGGCGCATCACACATCCAATGAAGTGGGGGGTGTGCCAGTGCTGACGGAGTACAGCGAACCTCCTGGCAGCGCGCTCAGCATCACGCGCACGCTCGACGCCTCCAACGACGGCAACGCCTCCCAGCGGGGCGGGGGCTATCCGCAGGGCCTCGGGAAGGCACAGCACGGGCGGCACGCAAGTCGCAGTACTGACGGGTAAGTGTCTCCCTAAACGGAAATACCGCCAAGAAAACGGAATTGTCTGAATATAGTGTATGCGTCTCTTCGGGGGGAAAAAGGCAATGAAATAAAAGGAGAAAGTGTTTTGAGATGGGTGCCACCAGGGGAATTTATAGGGTGGTTGTATGGGGGAAGATCCGTCATCACATGTTGTTGACTTGTTGCCATGGTTACACACTGAGATGAGTGGTTGACTAATGTTTTTTTTATGGTTATGATAGTGTATTTTTGTCATTGTTGCTTTGTGTTATTGAAGTCGGCAAGACAACGGATTGCTAACGGTATCCTGTTAAACACTTATTTTGTGAGTCTACTTGTTCTTATCATTTTAGTAAAGCCTTTCTGAAATGTTGCTACTTTAAAATCTAAACATGCTTCGTCTGCAAAAAATATAGAAAACGAACAATTCGTACCAAACAAATGAAAGGGTTCACACAGCTGCCTGATTTCGGGCACCCCCTTGGAGTGATGTGATCTGTACATATGTCAGACCTATGTACCTTTCCCACAAACGTCCTTTATTTGATCTTTTTTTATTTAGAAACTCACCAAAAGACGAAGAAATGATCGTACTTTCGTTTTATTGGTTGGATTACGCCTCAGATACTCCTCCACTGGTGCCTTGGGTGTGTTCTGTGTTGTGTAGTGGCAGTATGTCTATTGCCTAGTCACCTTGTTATATTGTGCTGTATAAATATATTTATAGCTATATATGTATATATGCATACATATACATATCTCGTGGATCCTAAGTCTGCTCCGAAGAGTCACGTTCCCTACCAGGGGTGTGTCCTCTTACTTCGCCTGATTTCCATTGGATTACCTTCCTCTGTTCACCGTCACTGGTTCTCGTGGATTACGGTGTCCTGGAGTATCTTAAGTTTATCACCACCGCCAGAAGTTACAATAAAGGCCACAGAGCCCTTTCCCTGATCTTCACCCTCGGAGTGAGTTATTTCCTTTCGTATGTTGTTTCCCGCGCCGAGCCCAATGGATGAATGTACGCTGGATTAAAATGTTGGATCGCGCTTGAACTATCCACAAGGTCGCTGCTGTAAGGATTAAGCACGGGCCTTCTTTCTGCAAAAGGGGGGCGGGCTACTGGATTACTACGTCCGCCTACGTTTGATGTCAACGTCGACGTTTGTCTGACAAACGTCTGTCCTCGCCGTGTGGCGCAGGCCACCGACTGGATTACCAGATTGCGAGCCTCCCCGCGGTCTGGATTTACCCTTCTTCTGGATTATGCCATCGGCTGCTGTCCGTTACGGATTAATCCCTCAAGTTGCACCAAGACAGCCCCAGCGCAGATCACACAGAATCACTATAAGCAGAAGTCGGGGAGTACTTTCACGCTATCTCACCTGGGCCGGGTGCGGGACAGGGCGCGTCCTCCTGTCCTGCCCACTCCTCCTGTCCACTTCACCTGTCCGCTACACCTGTCCACTACACGTCGTCGTCGAGGTCTCGTTACCTTGACGACGGCAGTCCTCGTTGCCCTTGGAAACGTGGCAACTCCAGGGTGACCATGGTTACCTCACGACAGGAGTACGTTACGGCCAAGCAGCAGGGTGGTTGGTGATCAATTGATTATTGGTTGTTGCTGATCCCCACCCCGCCCAGCCCCGCCCTCCCCCTCCCTCCCTGGGCCTTATAATGAATATCAATATGAGGTTGATACGATAAAGCAGTCTCCGATAACATATAGCATGCCACATATCCTTTATATATTCTCAACAGTACCACTGATTAACCGCCTATCTAAAATATATGTATTCATCCCCGTAACAAATCTGAAAATTGTAAGCAAAAATGCATGACCAAATTGTTCTGCTGCAGTTCTTCATCTTTCATCCAATTTAAGCACTGAGAAAAACTTAGCTAGCGTGAATTTGGCGTGATTATGTCCCATCCCCCCTCCCCCACCAAGAAAGTTATATGCTTTGTTATGCAAGAGACCTTATTTGCATATCTATAGAGTAGCTAAAAGATATTTACAAATATAGCCCAGCAAGTATCATTTAGTAAGTCTAGTATCCCTCTAACCTCCAGCCCCTTTCAGAGAAGCTTGTTCAATAGGAGAAAATATCTTATCTGTTATGTTTTCCTTATCGTAATTGGTGACAGGAGGTACGTCGCTTTGACGTCATTTTAAGCGTCAGTGTAAGCATGAGTGCTGTGTGAACCCTTTCGTTACCGTAGCAACCGTTGTTTGTCCTATTTTCCAGGTATTTTGTGTCTTGTGTGTTTTGCTGAATATACATATATATGTACAGTAACTGATTTGCTTTCAGGGCACACCCTTCTCTCATCTTTCTGAAGGTGTTAATACAAGAAGACCAAGACTTGTGTTTTGTAGTTTCAGGTTCATTCTCTATCAGTTGTGTTTTGTGTGTAGCCATGGCAATGAGGACATGTATGAGGATGGTTTGGCATGTGGGAATCCAATGGAATCTTGACAATTGTGTTTAATGTTATGTCTAGATAGCTAGAGCTTCCACACCTCCTTTCTCTGCCTATTTGATTGTCGTCTTAGTTAGAAGATAGACGATTGATTTGCTTTTAGTCCAGCTGTAAAGACCACGTTTTGTAGGTAGACATTTTAGGCTAAACACTCTCACAAGCCACTGCAAGCGGACGTCAAATGTCAGGTGCGTGACTCCGCGTGGAGAAGCCACGAAGTTGCCAACTAAGCCAGCAACGGCACTCTCCCCAGTCCACCTTTGGTTTGTGGGCAATTCCCGAGTTATCAGTCTGTATAGTAGAGCCTATAGCATTTTATTATCCATGACATACAAAATACTCATTGCGAATGTAAGGGGACTTAGTAAACCACGACTCATTCTTAAAAGACGTTCAGATACCGTAACCATGGTATACAGATTCAAATCTGTGGTATACGGAATCAAAACCATTTTATATGGATAGCCTTTTTGCGCATCGGATATGGCAATTCCCGAATATGATTTACTCATTAAGCTGAAGACATACAAAAAAAGATGCAAACGCTGACGCTCGTGTATTACTACGCGTCCACTCTCGTGGTTTACGTCTGGCTGTCCACAAAAACATAGATTAGTGTCTATTTCGTATGCGGCGATGTGGTCGGTAAACGGTTTTATAGGCTAAGTACATAACAATAGCAAAAAAAGCATATAACAATATAGAAGAATGATAGGTCGATAATTAAAGGATCTAATAAACATGCAATGCTTTACTTTGCGGCGCGCTACCCAGAAACAAAGCTCTAGTTACGATACATCTACAAAATATCTGTAGTGATAGACAAGCGATCATTAAAAATATCGCACTGCATTTCTTCACAGTAGAGTGTAATGTAGACTCAAGTTCGATTCTGTATCCGGGGAGAAGAGAAACGTAGTAGAAACGTTCCAGAACATAACCACCCCCTCCCCACCCCCAAGGTACCGCCAGCGGGGAAGGTGGCTGGTGGAGAGGTAGGTGGTAGGAGTGGGAGAAGACTCACCCTCACCCTCCTCCACTCTACCATATAATATTGATCCGTCCCGGGAGGCATTGCGTTCTCCAGACGAAATGTCTGTACATGCGCAAAACGCGACTCAGATTTCATCGCTGCCCTAATGGAATTGAACGGGAAATGTAAAAATAAATAATTAATATCCATTCCCCCCGTCACCTGTGTCTCGCCCAATAGAAAAATAAAGACATCACCAAGAAAACTCAAATGAGGCTAAAAGAGGAAGTGGGTGGGCTCTGTTCTTGCAATCCTCCATATTGAGAAACCTCCACAAGGCAGAAAGATGAGGTTCTGGGCGAGGAAATGACTCAGAATATTGGGTGCGCGAGGCCTTGTTGGTTTAATCACGACGCTGATAGTGCACCGGGAACAGGAGAGGGTGGGCGGGCAGATCGATTCTCCAGCAAATAGCACGCAGCGCTTCTTCTACACACTGGTGCTGCCCCGCCCATACCCTCTCCCCCGCCCCCCGGGCCCTCCTCCACGGTCCGGCCGCCCGGTGCCCCCCCACGGGTCGCGCCTGTGAGAGGGTGGGACACGGGAGGCGGGTAATAGCGGCAATATCGGATCCTATACAGTGGAGGTGCGTGATGGCGCGCTGGTCTGTATTAATGAGCGTCATTTCGGTTCCCACGCTCTGGCCGTCACCTCCCACCACTCGACTACCAAAGCCCTCCCATCCATTCTCGCCAGCGAACAACGCTCCAGAACCCCCCTGCCTGGTCGGCAGTACAAAAATAGACCACTGCTGTGGTTCTCTCGTGGTTCCTATATTGGTCGTGTCACGGGACAATTCTCTCAATTTACACATACAATTAGATGGCCTATTCTGTGATTAGATGGTCCTTGAACTAAACGTATGTCTCGGGTGAACACAGACAATACATTATGCACACTTGGTATGCTGCCTGGACATTTCTGAGATTAGTACATATCTATCTATAATGTTCAAGTCGTAGGAGTAACGGCATAGAGGTTTTAGTTGTAAGACAGTTGGGCGATTTAGGGCGAGGCCGCGATACTTGTATCACACACATGCCCTCTGTGTTTTCTACACGGTCATACCGAGCATGGTGCTAAGTTCCGGCACACCCTACGCAGGCCCTTAGCCTGGCAGCTGACGTTCCCAAGATAAATATTTATGTATGCTCCAGCGCACAGGGCCACGCTGTGTCTGGGATGCGCAGGGCCTGAGAGACCGACGAGAGATGACGGGCTGGTCGGAGAGCCCCTCCTCAATCAGCCTGCCAAACGACCTCCGCGTCTGCATACAGTGCACATACACACTCTCCAGTGGACCCCGGATCCCTCACAGGGTCCCTCACCCTCCCACCCACAGGGTCTACTGCACATTCCACCAGCGAGCACCGTGCCAGTGTGCCTCCTGGGGATGTATTCTACTTGACGTGTACAGGATTATAGGGCCGCCGCAATGAACCTAATACACATACAGATAGCTGTTGTCGTGGTCGGTGATCTGTCACCAACAGTAGAGTTTCGTATTTGACCAGTGAACGTTAACGCGTTGGGGTCGTGGTCGTGATTGTGAAAGTAGAATGGGGAGAACTCATTTGGTGAGAGCCCTTGTGTGTGATTTTGGCTCGATGTCGTTGTATTACTGGCCTTGGCGGTGAACCAAGCCACCATCTTGTGAGTGCTTGTTTTGTAAGGGTCTTAGCTGGAGAACTTGTTGTACGGCAGTCCAATCTGGCTCATGGCGGCCTGCCTGCAAACAACAACAGGCCTGCTTCGTGCGAGATCTAGAAGATTCTAAGGTTGTAGATACTCTTTCAAATATCAGTGAATAGATAAGTGAAATAGTACCCATATCTAGATGTATGACTTGCAATTCAACACTTTATTTGTAATATAAAAATCAGAGCTGTAATTGTGATGTGTAACGTTTCTGGTATGAGAGAGAGGCGGGTAGATTTTATTTAACTAATCTCGATGGATAGCCCAAGGTCCTCTGTACAGTAAAACTCCTCTTCCATAACAGCCCGCTTATGGTCATTGCAGTATCTCTATGCCATAGTATCACCTGTATAAAGGTATTATATACAGCATAGCCCGCATAAGGAGACACTGTGGGGTTTTACTGCATTTGAATGACTGAACAATAAGAGCCTTATGTATACGCTGATGGCTGCAGCGGCGCCATTTTGATGCTCCACTCCACCCAAACCACCATCGTCATCATGGTCATAGAAAGCAATATTCCCCCCTAGATCAGACGGCCACAAGACCAGCACCGTATTAGGACGTCGGAGCCAAGCCGCTTTTCTATTCAATCGTGCCGTCATACAGCTCAGACCGACAACGTACGAGTGGGCGTAGCGTGTTCGCCTCGTCCCACGGTGAAGCCCCTGCTGCAGCATGGTGGGGAGGATGGGGAGGGGAGGGGTAATGGAAATAGGCACGTGACCGTTCAATATATCAAGCTCAATACGGCAGGTAGGCAACGGCAGGGCGCGGTGCTGATCCGGCCGTGTGCAGCCCGCCGTCGGCGCGCCCCTCCCGCCTCGCCGCCCCTCGCCGCCCCTCGCCCCGCCTCGCTTCACCTCGCCCCGCCTCGTGTGGCCCGGGGATTATTTCATACGGCTCGACCGGTTGAGGCCGCCCCCATGCCTGGCACCAGAGGGGGCTGTGTGTTCAGACGGGAAAAGAATCCTGCAGCTTGTGGTGGTTGGTGAAAAGAGACCGGATTGGCGTACTAACCACAGAGAGCTATCGTGTCGCTAAATCAAACACATCAGTTAAAAGACATCGCTGTCCTTTTTCTGTGCCTCGTGAGTTGGGGTGAAAAGATATGATATACTCGGCGACAGTTAAGTACACATCCCCGGCCTGAAATGCGGACTTAATATGTAAAGGAATGATCATGAGCTATCATGTGAATATGGAGTCTGTGCTCTATGGGTTGCCTGCAACAGAGAGCACTTTGATACCGCCACTTTCGATTACCTTTCTCAATGTGCAGTGAGCTGATAATATCTGAAAACAGGTCGTTCAAATAGCAGAGTGAATTGATGGTATATCAGCCCGTAATGCCCATTTATGCGGTATAATCCAATTACGAACCCTTTATTGGTTCGTAAAATGCGTTAGACTGGATTAATTCAGATTCTTTCTAAGTGTCTTATTTCCTCCTCTCCTATGCTATTCTCTCTAACCCATCCAATTTCCAACCTAGGTTACTGGCTAGCTCACTCGACACAATGGAGGTTGTCATTTACTATGGGTCCACATTTCGTATTTGTTCAATACGCTGTCGCTACTGTATGCTGTAGTGTTCCGTAGGGGCTCACCGTGTGTTGTTTTAAACGTCATAGGCCTGTCAGTGTGCCCGTAGTCATGCACAGACATGCACCGCTTTCCGCCAGCCCCGCCATAATGCGTCTATTCAGAGAACAGCACAATGGCACAGCCAGAAGTGGTCACGGCTGGCTTGGTACACCACGTGAAGCGTGACCAGGCTTGTCTAAATGTGGGACCCGGGCCGACACCTTCAACTAAAGAAAGCTCTACCGCAGTCTGTAGTACGTGGATGGCGTTTGGGGGTGGGAGGGGGGCTGGGTGCTTCTTTTATACACCAACCAACCTGGGCTAAAAATGAAACCAGACCGAATCTGTATGACAGTGGTCCCTTGTAAATGCAAATGAGAGGTGGGCGACCTGCTAGGAGATTGCAGTCACTTGTAAGAGATCTACCGACTTCACAAAGTTCTCAATACGTTTCGAGCTGACCCATATTGTAACATCAGAAATTGATAGAATTTGTGGTGTATATTACATACATGGACTTGCATTTAGCCATAATTAAAAACTAAGTGAATCAATACACATTCCCTGCCATACAAACAACGCGTTCGGTATAAATAATCGCGTCGTTCTGCCAAGAGGAAATACCCGCGACGAACCGGGTCATGGCAGGGAGGTGTTTGCGCCGGGCATTCTCGGTCTGAAATTGGATGTTGTTGCTAGTGAGGGAGATATTTATGTGTATGGCGGTGGTTATCATGGCGGCTCGTACTGGAGGTCGGGCCAACTCGTCTAGCTCGTAGACAGACCGGTGGGGTGGGCGCGCAGCCCGTTAGACGTGGTGGTGGTGGGCGTGCGGGGAAAAGGTCGACGTCTATTCCTGTCTGCGCCGGACTGGTTTTCGTGGCGTGAGCTGCGTTCACGTTGGAGATTCCTAGTCGTTGTTGGATTTCCTCGTCATTATGTCCCTAGGTTGATACCGACACCACAGCCTCTAAGAGTGCCCACTGGGCTCGACTTGATCGTCAAGCACACGGTTGTAATCAGTTGGCTGTTTCCCTGTGGACGGATGATGCACGCTGTAAAGCGTGGTGCGGCACTGTGGCTGAGCAGACAAGGAGAACAGGTCTGACATGGGCCAGCCCCTCCACCCTACCTGCCCACTGTGGTCCATTAGTGGATTGGCTAAACAGGCGGCTGACCTACATGATCCAGACAGCTGTCAAACGTGTCCTTTTTTTCGCCCCACACTGCCCTGGCCAGTGAAATACTTGTCTATTTGTCAGACTAAATTAATCTGTCTAAAGATTATTCTTATATAAACATGAGCATCGCTCCTCTTCATTTAAGATTTTTTAAAATCTATTATGGAGAAAAAGGCAATTCTGACGAATTGTTAAATCTCTAGTTAAGTGTGCTTTGATTTTTTTTGGTATGATTTAGTCGGAATCTCCGAAGTGATATATGAATATTAAAGGAAATTTCATAACTGCAAAAATGAACGTTTCGTGTCATAAATACCGATTTGGAAGAACTCCATTCCATTACTGTCGATGTCAGAACTAATATTAGAGTAGAAAAGTAGCGTAGCTTAAGCTCGTGTTTATTGAGTAAAACGAGAACGATGGTAAGCTGAGACACTACACCGACCTTTGCAGTAAGAATGGACGATGAGTAATCTCATATTGGATCAACACACCAAAAGAAAAAGAGGAAATTGCTTGCAAACCAACCATATTAGAAAAGATAAGTGTGCTAACACAAGGATCCCTGAGGCTGGTGATCGGGGAAGCCATGTCAGTGATTGAAGCCACGTACACGTAGCATTGAAGCCACATTATTCAAAACCTTGTGATGTGTTAATCCCCCTTCCGGCGAGGATGCAGGACATCGAGGACGGTTCCAAATGAACCACCTTCTCTTTTTGTCCTGACCAACTCTGAGAGGAATGTATTTCAATTCTGGAGAAAGAACGATGGAATTACTATTTCCTAAAAATTATATAGCGTACTTCTTGTGAATTACCTGAGATATTGGGGACGGGGGCTTATTTGATGGCAATACAAGAATATCCTCAATGTTTGGCCTGTGAATAGAGGTGCATTTAGGCCATAAATAAAGCGCGTACGCACTGGAGGGAGGGTTGGGGGGTCAAATATTTTGGAAATTTTGCGTGTGCTTCTTTGTTCTATTGCATACAAGATTGGTAGGGGATGGGAGTGTACGAAATTTCAGAAATTCTGTGTACAATGGATGGCCCCATATTACATGCAGGTTAGGCGCATCCCTGTGCACCCCTGGCCGTCCGTACCCACCCCGAACCCCCACCCCCTGACGTGAGGCCAGGGCAGGGTGACTCATCCTCGGTGCTGGGGGCTCCCGAGTCGTCAGACGGCAGCCTGAACCGGGTCAGCTGAGGAGAGCAGGCCCGCCTGCTTCACCCAAGCATCAGCATTATTCATGTCCTCCTGGCATAATTCACCTAGATCACCAGGTTCCTTCACCTGCCTCCGCTGCGACGACGAGCCAGACACCGCACATCACCGGGCTACAGGGTAGGGGGGTGGGGTAACTAGGAGGATAGGCAGAGGTTGGGTTTTCCCTTATCTGTGTGGCTTTGTTTTGGCTTTATTTGTCCAAAATTGAGGGTTAGCTCTGACATCCCATCTCCCCTGTGTTAGTATCTGAATCACCCTGAAGTACAGAATGCCCCTCTAGTATCTGACTGCATCAGACAGGAATCCCGAGGTGCGTTATCCTATACTGCCTGAAGTAGTTTTTTGAACTGAGGTTTGCGTTTGAGTTCCATGCCTGGCCACCCTCAATTTCTCAGTGTTATCAACGAGTATAGAGCTACTCGTTGGCGTAATCGACAATGTGAGAGTGAGTCAGTGAAAGCTTGTTACCATACCGGTGCTTCTTACTAGGTTTTCACAGACACAGCCGAAGAGGATCGATAAGGCAGTGGAGAGTCGTGAATGGATGGGTGATGGCGGTCTTTGAATAAGTAGAATGTACCTGTGGTCAGTGTTAATTGATGCAGTCCTGTCCCTGTCATTTCAATTGTATACTGGAGATGTCACCCCGAAACGAAGTGGCCCTGAATTCTTGTCTTACTAGGGGGTGGGTGGTTTGCAGCAGTGCTCCAAATTTGGTCTTCTCTGGGGAAGAACATCTGAAAACCCTACCTTGACCCTTTCCCTTACCGTATTTGCCAAATCCATGTATTAATCTTAAAGTTAATTAGTCGAACCTTTCCTTTCTTATCATCTTGGGGGGGGGGGGGGGGGGTTCTCCTGTAACATACAGGAGCGAGTTCTCCAGCGACCTCTAATCTAGCCGCCGTTCGTAGAAATCTCCATGTGTTTGTTAAGGAGGATGGGTGGAGGGAGGAGGGGGGTGGATGCCACAGAAGGAGGTGCTGGTAGGCAGGCAGCGGCCAGGTACCAGCAGCCACCAGGTGAGGTGTCATCCTGCGGTCACCTGCTGATGAAAGTGTTGTCATGGCAACGGGGGGGTCCGCCCTCCCCCTCCTGCCATTCCAGATGCCACGCCATGGCGCGCCTACAGGTGTGACTTCATGTTTATCACCTGCTCGCAGATCGCGTCATGTAGCTGCCCCCTCCCATGCCCAGCTCAGTTTGCACGCGTTTATTCTCGTTCTGCAATATCTAAAAATGCTAGAAGTCATTGCCTGGGAATTTTTTCTCTGCTTATTTTAATATATTTATTCCCCAATAGTGTGAACGAGACGATGAAGGTTCTGACAAGTAAGGGCCGAACCAACTGCGATTATGACAGTTGGATGATCGAATCGAAACGTCATCAATTCTCTTTGCCCTTGTGTAATCTCATATTGAACTTCCATCAGAGTTGTTGATGGTTGATATGAGACTTGCTATGATATTAAAACAGAACATAAAATTGTGTTCTTAGGCCTAGGCATAGTCAACATAAAGTAGATTCGACATTCTACCTTCTCAATACCCTTTATAAAGAAAAAGCTGTACTGACATTGTCATGAACCAATTATGGGTTTGTCAGGTAATGGATAGATTTAAGTTTGATTGAGCTGAAGTTTTTAACAAAGAATGTAATATACATTTGTATCCGCTGTTTGCCCAACGATCGTCCTAGTTTTCACCGCAGTGCTTAAGAACTCCGTCAGCTAACTATCTGCTATTCTCATGACAGGTGTTAAAAGCGTGGAGCTGAAAACGTATATGTTATAACGAAACAGGTGAGACAGGATAGGCATTGTCAATGGGCCTTGAACAAGACAGGTGAACGAGTGTAATTAGGCTCATCCTGAAACCAGAAGCTAGAAGCCAAGCATTTCATGAAACTTGAAGACCAAAACGCAGACAAATCTACCTGTAAGCCCTCTAGCTGTGTGAATGTCGGGTATAATGCTGATACTCCCCCACCCTCCAGGTGCGACCACATAGAGCCCCCTCCCCCTTCATGTCCAGGTACATACAGCAGGTGTGAGAGCGTCTGCCTTCTCTATCGTCCAATATTAAACTCGAAATGGAGTGTGGTAAATCCACCGTTTAAGAGCAAACTGAATGACAGCTGGTCTTCTAGACGGAGTATAACCTGAATGCACCTTTATCACACTGGAACCGGCTTTAGGAACATGTCCCAACTTAGTGGGTACTCGATTGTGACTGAAGATGTTAGATTTCGAGCTCTCCAGGTTTTGGAGGTACGTAGAGCACGCTGTCCATATGGGCTTGATAGTCGGACTACACCTGCCGCTGTGGGTGTTTAGGGTGGCAGCTGCCTTGTAGTGGCACGGTTATTGCCGTCAATTACAATGGGATTATTTTCCTTTTTTGACAGAGACACCCTAATTCTGGTGAGATGCACGCAGTCCCTCAAACCCTTTTTCATCGTTGGCCTGATTGAAGGAACAATTTGATGCAATCTTATTCAATTGCACCTATCATTCCTATTAATGCTGAATAGGATGTACATATACACCGGAAATTATAGAACCAGTGTGTGCGAAATAAAGAAGAATGCAGGGTGGTAAAACAAATGTTGTGGCTGTGTTGATGACTGTATTTGGAAGCTGAGTCACGTTCCTTTCGTATTGCTTCTTGTTGAGTAATCCCTCGCAGCCACTGCTCATCGCTTCCTAATCGAGATTTTCCACTTAAAATCTGTCTCTATATGGCGTCAGTTCGTTGAGTTATTCTTAACAAAAATAGAACATGCGCACAGATGGCCAGATGGACATTTATCAATTTCTTTATGTCCACCATTCATATTTCCCAGTCGTTCTCATTCGTCGGGCCTCTACCTACCTGGTACTCCCCACAGATAAATGCAATTCAGGTTTGGTGTCTTTTACTGTGCGCCAGTACAGTGAGAAAGTGTCTTAAATTCCACAGGGGTGATTTCAAATGCTGGACGGTTTATCATGCAATTCTAGAAAGTAGCATGCTTGAGTAGCAGTCTGCAGATACTGTGAAAGTTGTATCCATAATGGTACAGATGACACATCAAGCTGAACGATCTGTTGACTTGTTGTGAAAGCACCACCACCACTGATATTAATTCGATAATTTCACGTGTCCATCCATAACACAGATACTTTCAATATATTAACTATCAATACCACTAAAAACGCATGCATGACATTAGACTTGTCTTAATGGTATACTGAGGCTATACTCATGTGGTGCATACGCAGTATGTTTGATGTTCTAGTTGGTATGATATTGAGCACGATATCATGTTGCCCATGCCTATTGGAGATTAATGCCTCACCGCACCCTAAAGCTGAGATCAAAGATCCAACGTAAGCTGCCTGGTCTTGTGGATCCCTATCTAGTGTCACTCATCCCATCCCCTCCTCCATTGCTTTGAGATACCGACTAGCATCGAGAATACGTCTACCCTCTTTAGGACTAGGCAATATTGAAGTCAGATCTTCCCCGCCAGTCTAATATCCCAAGAGAAATACACGTTCGTTTCATAAAGCGGAATAGGCTCTATTTTTAAGGTAGATTATCACTACCTCCCGGCTCAGGGTAGGCTTAGGGAGAATTGATTGGAGTGGCTTTAATGTGATTTAATTAATGAAACGGGAGGTTTGTGATGAATTGCCGCGCGCTCTAGTGCAGTTCTCCCAAGTATTATTATTGAGTGGCATACATGCATGGTGGGGAATCGCATTTTATAACCATTAATCTGATTTGACAAATGGAGCTCTACACCTGCATTCAATTGACCGATCGATACGCGCTAATGTTGCAGCGGGCATAGCGCTGATATTAATTGCCGTAAATACCGATATAGCTGCGTTGGGTGGGCAGTATATTTACATTCTGCGTCGTGCTAAATTTGGGAACAGGCCGAGGTTTGCAGTCATAGCAGTGAGTGGTTTAGTTTAGAATACTTATTAGTATGGCGTACAGCCTGTTGGTTCTACTCTTGTGGTTGATGCTGCCCCCGCGTAGCGCCCAAACCACAAGGTGGCCTGCAGCTTCAATCAGCGCTCAGTGAATCCCCGTAGGCCGAACCTACACTGATGTAAAAAGAAAATAAATATACAGAAAAGCTTTCATAATAACTGGGACCATGGCTGCAAGAATCCTTCTCTACTGAAAAAAAACCCACGGAAAAGTAATGATATCCAAACACAGAATGCTGCACTCCATTTAGCAGATTAATTCCCTTCTACCCTGATTATGTTTGGACATAAGAAGAGGGGACTGGCAATAGCCGGGTGTGCACGCACTATGCGCCGATGGGCTGGGTAGGTAGTTGTAGGCCACCCGAACACTGTTTGTGTGGGAGGATCAGGGCAGAGTGATTTGCGGCGGTGCGGCAGCCGCCGTTGCTCGCCAGCTGTGTGACAGGCGCGCAGACTAATATCAGCTGCTGATACCCAGCCTCTCCACTTTCCCCCAACTGCTCAGCGCTCCCGCTCGCCGAGCGCTACTAAACTAGCTCCCATTCCCGTTGCCTAGCAACGTCCTAAGAACCGCTTGGAAATTGCATTAGCTGATGGCGTTCGGTGGCCACGGAAGCGGAATGAGTGTGCCCTGCCGCTAGGAGAAATGAGGCTAGGCGAAAGCCAGCGTCTCGAGCCCCTGGCTCCTGTTCCTCCTGCTCCTCCTCCTGCTCCTGCTGCTCCCCCTGGTGATGGCCTTCTCGCTCCTCGCCGCCGGCACCGCCGTCCTGAGGTCCAACAGGGCGGTCGTAACCTACGTGTACTCTCAGACATTTATTATGGTGTTTTCAGGGCTGGCATCAACACTGCAGGTGTATTGCAACCATATACGGCGCTATCAAGGCACTGCCCTCACCAGTCTGATTTTCCCGACCGCCTTCTATCCTGATGTCATTTGTTGGTTTCTCCATCCTGTGTCTTCCTTGTGTACCTCTTGCCACCCCGTCTCTCGCTCTCCCTCCGTCCTTCCCTCCATCTCTACCTGCCACCATCCTAGGGACCGCGTGTCTTGGTGCTTGTCGCATACACATATCATTGCTGGCTGTGACTCGTACAAGCAGTGTGTCCATTTTCACTAAGGGCATTGTAGGGGTGGAGAGGCGTAGTGAGTGGTGTAGGGTGCTTGCATGGACACCTGTGAGGGTACGTCTTAATGATAGGTGTAATACGTCGTCAGCAGCACCATAATGGTAGTAATTTGGGGAGTGCGCTGATAGAGTTTGCTCTGAACCTAGATATCCTCCCTGGAGGTCACTCCCAGTGTGTACAGAAAGGCCTGAGCTTGGTGCAGCCTGCCATCCCCCCCTGACATGCCAACACGCTGTACTACTCCTCTCGTCTTCTCCACATCGTGCTAGTCTAACCATGCTACGCTGTGGTTGTCATTGTGGACTTTATCCTTGTGACTCACCGATCCCTGGCCAGGTTGTATTTGCACCAGGGATGGGGTGGGGGTGTGAATCAGGGTGTGTGTCCACACTCTAAGCACGTTACCATAGGGACGACCTGAGGTGACCTTCTATTGCTCCCTAGCCCTTTGAGGCACATATTGACGCCGTTATCCTGAGGACAAGTCATCCTTGCTTTACAGATTGGATTGCTGCCCTTGGCCCAGAAGTGAAAACTCTCCCTCAACCCACACGGGTATTTTTAAAGACATTTCTAACGGGCCTGTCTGTCATCCTTTGTTTTCAGTATACAGAACCATTATCATAGCTATGGACAAAATATCTTTACACAAGGTGCAAATGGACTTTCCTTGAATCAAATGTATCATTTATACTGATCCTTGAATTGTCATTATGATACATGTATGACAGAAAGAACCATCACCTCGGTAAATGTGTAGGGGTGGGATTTGTACCTAAATTCGTCTCATTGATTCAATCACCACCAGTGTGGTCTCAAGCTGATGAGGAAGGCCTAACTTTATGCAGGTCCACTGGACGTAGAATCAAACAGACGAATGGGCTCGGGTGCAGTAGCTGGCACAGACTAAATATAGTTGTCAATGAAAAAGTTGAGTTGATAACGTTTGATCAGCCATGAATGATGCCATCACAGTGGAAGATCAACATCTTGCAGAACAGTTGGGTTTTGTTGAATGGAAAAAATAGAACAAATGTCTATGTCTGTATCCTCTCATGGTGGTGTGTGGGTCTGTGTGGATGGGGGTCGGAATACGAGTGGTGTGATGAGTTTACCACCATCATCTCTCTGCTGTCTTAAATCAGCCCACATCCGGGGTCGGCCTCTCGTTCTCTCCCATACTCTTCCTTGACTGAATCTGGTGAGAAGGATGTCAGTGACCTGGTTAGGAGGGACCTTTGCTGCGGGTCCGGACCTCCTCGGCTGGGGGTGGCCGGGCAGCTGGGGGCTGTAGGCGAACTACCAAAACACAGATATCACCCGTCATAATATTTGAGGCATATCGTGGGCTGGTTGTGGGTGACGGCCCAGGTCTTACCCGTGGGAGAGAAGAGACAGCGGGAAGTGAAAGTTTAGACAGGTGTGATGTGACTCCCCGTATCCGCGGCGTATTTTTAACGTACCTTTGACTCACACTGACTTGAATGTGAAACAGAGTTGGCCCTGTTTTCGGAACCTGCGTCACATACTAAACCTCCATGGCATGCGACATCACACCACTCTATTCTATATCGTGGTGGAAATACTATGCTAGCAGAATCAGCCGAAACTCGATTCTCTTTCCCCGCCCACGAATCCACCACACCTCTAATGTTTCTATTACATTTCTTCTATTGAATATACCTTCCTGATACTTTGATGGCGTGAATTATAGACTTGATCTAGCCGGGGTGCTAGATGAATGTTCTAGAAATAAAGAGTTCATGTGTCACTGTCAGATGAAAGCGGGAAGTTACTGTGCAGTGGAGAAGCACCCCACTTTCATACAGTGTCAACAACATCAAAAGGGGACCAGAAATTTCATCAGCTGTGGCGTCGGTCGTTCGCGGTCCTAATTAGTCCGGTAATTATCTAAGCCTAATTGGAATGTGCTACCACTGCACCGATCCTCTCTAGTTGTGCCACATTGCTTGCACATAGAGCTGTGTGAATGTGGAGCAGGTTTGTCCATGAAGTATTTCAGCTCCCAGATACTGACGATACCTGTAATTAGAGACGCGTATACCTGCGGTGTTTCGCATGAAGAAAGAACTGGGCCATAGCTATCACTATATGTAGTAATTTCCCAATACCGCTTATAACATTCGTTGTGGTTGGCTGAGATATAATGCCGAGGCAATGTACTAGGAGAAAGGTAAATCCTCCTGAGCCTTTACTTTGGATTTTTTCTGTATATGCATCCCGACTATATTTGACATAGCTCGGTGTAGATAATCTCAAGATGTTGAGGATCTCACTATTGGTCAGCAGATGGTCTTTTCAGAGACACGGTGTTCTTGTATACACGTGAGTCAAGCATTCTAAAGTTCACCTCCTTGTGGTGCGAGCCAGACCTGACTTTTGTTTACTATCTCGTGTTTGGTTATCCAGAAATATCGCAACATGCCCTTTGATCTTTGAAAGTATCACATACAGTAATTATGAGACCATGTTCTGACCACTTTATTGTATCGACTCTACTCCTATGCTATCCAATGGCTTTTACAGGGTCTATGTATGGTGAACGTATAACCAGCTCAAGCCGATTTCTGTCAGCTCGGCCCCAAAACAAAATCTAAGAAATGGACCAGGAAGGATCTGGGAATAGTGCGGAGTGCCAAGTCAGACCCCGGGGTTAAATATAGCCGGTCCGCCGACCAGCCTCGTGCCAAACTTAGCGGCAGGCCGGTGACCAGCGGCCGCCGAGAACACACGGGATTTGCCGTAAAGGTCATTGACGTGATAGGTCAAAACCAAAATGGCGGCTTCTTGGAGGCTGACTTGGTGGTTACCTATAGCAAGAAGCAAGCTATTGCGCAGGGAACTCAAAAGTCACGTGTATGCCGGTTTGGGAATGAAATGAGAGAGAGTGCAGGCTTCTGACTGGTCAAGTAGTTTAGACACAACACTGAAAGATTTCCAGACATTAATCATCCTCTTCATACCACTGATAAGACCGTCCCGCAGCAATGTACGTGTAATGGGCCCGACGATGGCGTTTGGAGAGATAGTGATGGAGGAGTTCCTGGGGCAAGTCATTCTAGTAAAACAGACCCTCAAACCCAAACAAGCTTCATGTATTCAGAGATAGCAGCTTTCCACTTTTCCCCACTGCCCCATTACGTGGCTGACACCATGTTTTCATGGCCTCTATGAGGAAGCAAATTCCACATGAAACATATTTTCAGCCTTTTCCCTGACCCGAACGGACATCCCTGTGTATTCTTTGTGGTCATAAATAAAGGGAGAAACCCCTTATGACAAAGCCTGTATTTAGGTCGCATTCTACAGCTGCAGTGAGCTTGTGGGGTCGAAAACACCGCTAGCCACAGGGGATTTCCTCTACTGGTAATCTTCCATTTGCCACATCATCATATCCATCTTGTAACCCGTCATAGCGAGATCTTACTTCTGACACATTCGCTCGGCTCCCATGTTAAACACCAGGACTAAAGCGTGGCAAAAGCAAGCCTGATGTGTAGACCCAGCCTTATTTATTGGCCGACCCACTTACGTCGACCGCCTTGCCAACTTCGCCATCTTATGTTTACAGCTACAGGAGCATTCTTGAGCACTAGGAGGTAACTCTCGCCACCCCACCACGCCCCACCGCCTATCAGTCCGCTCCACGACTCGAGGCAGAGCCCTACCTCCAGGGTGTTCCTCCTCCAGTTCCCCAGTGAGAACTGTCTAACTGTTTTGGAGGGATTTCAAATTTGGTTTGAACCCAAAGATTTGACTGGAGACTGTCGTACCCCAACTCGGATAGTCATATGTCTCCTATTGGTACAGGTGTGAATGTATCAGTTATATTGCTTCTGTTGAATTTAGTAGATTTACACGTTCTATAGCTCGTAACCGCCTGTTATATATTTGTGTGGAAACTACCACCTATTCCGTGGGCAGAGGTTTCTATGCTCAGACCTCTATTCTACAGAGAGCGTGCTATTTAGTGCACTGGGCTGTATCAGGCGCGCTGATCTAATCACCAGCCCTCTTCATACACGTTAATCACGCTAGTCCTACTAATCTAGTTAGCAAGCCATTGTTATTTAGTTTGACAACGCGAATAAATCGCTCGATATAAAGGTCACTGCAGTGGTATCACATTTGCTTGGAAGTAGAATTAGTGAATAGAATTAGTACGGTTTGTAGGTCTTGTTACTGTAGATAACCAGGAAATGGTATTATCGTTGGAGTTGCCTGCCCAGCCTGGCCGCGTCACGGTGCAGCTGGCCGCCCGTGTGAACCGTACACATGGGATCTACTGCTACGATAAGAAGATCTATCAGACGAATGATGAAGCAGAAGTGATGCTCTAAATTTCATTAAGTTCCATAATTAGTCGTGTGCCTTACTCCATTCCAAGTTCTAGTGATGTGGAAGTTCTTGGCATAGCGATAATCCTATTTTTATTGAACTGAACCATTATTGGTTCTTTCAGCTGGTTCCTTGTCTCCCAGGAATAACAGCAATTTCCAAAGGAATACTGTTTTGATAGGTGCCCTGAAATATCTCGAGTTGTACACATGAACAGTGTTAACTAATAGAGATGCTAGGGGTGAAGGAGAAGAGAGGGTTCGAGTCCCCTTCACCCCCAGCTGTGGTAGGTTTACTGCTATATCAATAACCAATCGTTCTCATACCATATGTCTGTGTGGTGATGGAACCAAAAGAACGGTCACCTCGGTAAATGTGTAGGGGTGAGATTTCTACCTGAAATTCATCTCATAGATTCAATCACCATCAACACCAAAGTAAGTCTAATAGAACATAGTGGATGTTAAACTACCCAACCAAACAAATAGAGATATATTAAAGGTCAATCTAAATAATTTAGATTTAATGGTCCCCATCTTCCTCTATCAAGAAATTTATAAAATGTGGCCCTTGATAGGCCTCCACGTCGCCAGTGTAAGGCAGGCGACTTGACCATCACACTCTTTAGAAACTCCCACTGATGACCTCCCAGATAGCCCAGATATGGGCTGATAAGGAGTAGAATAAACTACGCAGGCCGTTCATCCATCGACTGCAAGGGGAGTGTCTTTATTATCCATGGTGATCGAAGAACTCATTGAGAATCTATGGAGGCTCAGTAAACCACTACCTATTGATAACGAACCGTCAGATACCCTAACCATGGTATAAACCGATTAGAATCTGTTGTATACGGCCTCAAAACCATGGTATATGATCACTTTGTCCTATCAACGAGTATAGAGAAATACAACATAGTATTTATACTCGTTTGTCCTCTATAGCTATACCCTTTTATTTTCAATTCCTGGGGTTAATTCATTGATGAAGATGAATAATAAATACAACAAACTATGGATGCTCGTGTATTTGCACGTAGCAGACAAGATTACCTCTGAGTCTGATGTAATTTGGGTTTATAATTGTATAAATAGGCTCTTGATTGAAGGTAATTTCCAAATGAGTGACACCTCTATCTGATAACCCAAATTAGATGCAGTGTTGTACGGCTCTAAATTTGCCAGCTGTGGTGCTATCAGCTGTACCATGACGTGTACGAGACACATGGGGGTGATCCCCGATACGAGAATCTAAAGACCCCGTGAAAAACTGAAATAGATATTAACCATGGGACCACGTCCCACCGCACCCGACTATTAATAAATAAAGTTATGTCCGAATGTCGCTCGCACTGCAAACTGATTTCGCGTGAGGCATCGAGTATTTCTAACGGAGTAGTGTTCTGGCGGATTGGGGACGGGTAATCGATGTAGGGATGGTTATCGTGAGTGTTGTGTGATAGGCGTGTTATGTTAGTGGATATGTATATAGGGTGGTGACCAAACAAACATGTCGCCGTGAGAGGCCGTCTGAACTGTGATCTGTCAACAAAGACGTGGTCGTTGCATGTCCCTGGATAATGTGCTACAGTGCAGGCAGAGCCAACGCAAACCCCTACACAACCAGTCCCATTCTAAAAGCCTCTCCGTTATGTTGAAAATGGGCCAACATAATAAATAACCAGTTGGGGTTGGGGGTGGGGGGGGGGGGGGGGGGGGGCTCCGCGTTTAACAAGAACGCGTGTTTATGGATTCTGATGGTGTGCTGTTGCCTTGACAACCAGGGTTGGAATGGATGATGATGATTGTGGGGTATAGGTCAATACCCCAAGGGGGGGGGGGGGGGGGGGGTTGCGATGCGGGTTATTTCAAGCCTTGGTTGACGGCCAGCGGGTGGGGTGTTGTTTTGTAGGGTTTAAAGGCTAGGGACGAGGTGGGGTTGAGGTCTGGTGCGGGGAGGGGTGGGGTTGATATCCTCAACGAGAATAGGCATTTGTATCTTCTCTTTGATATCAGTGACTGTTTTAGGGCAGTGGCGTCAGAATGCGGATACGACTAGGTCTATGCCACTTAAAGAAACCACCCCCTGACGTTAAGAACAGAGTCGTCCCAGTCAGAATTCAGCATTTAATGACCCGTTACCACAATATGGGGTATGGCCGCCACAAACCTCTCAGGAGTGAGGAAGAGGGGGGAGGGGGGTGTTACATAACCAGTGCATCGTGCCACTAACGCGGGCTTTCATTTAGACTCACTAGACACTGCTCATTAGACACCCTGCAGGATGCAAGCCCCCATATGGTGATGCATATTACACCCTCTTACGTCACATGCAAACTGACCCAGAACGGAGGCAGTCTGAAGATGTGACATCACAACAATGATAATTTCCCAAATGCGCATTAGTTTATCAATTCTCTCAGGTAGATGTGGCCCCGGGTTGCACTCGGTATTTATACGAGACCCTTGCCCATTGGGTTTATTGTGAGGTGTGCGGTGCGGCCCTCTCGTGCGGGTGATTAATTAAGGGAATGGCGTACTATGGACTTGTAATTACACGCGAGACTTAATGATTGATGGAGACCGGTCTACATCCGCCGGGGCCCGATCCCTAATGGTGTCCATGGTGACGAGGTGAGTCGTGATCGCTCGTCGACTGGTGTCCTACCTGACTACCCTCCCTGATGTCTCCAAGCTGACGTTGGCACCTCCATCTTAAACACTGGAAAAATTGATCGTACCTCGTTATAATGACGATACCTTTATGTGGAATCGTTTTGTTATTTGAGATGGATAGTGTTTTTTCTGTTATTTTCCCCCCAGTTTATAGTATAGTGCATTCTTTGAGAACAAATACAAATGTAATTAACACGAAGAATTGTTCATTGTGCAGGGTTTGAGGGTCGGTCCTGTATTATAATGGCCACAGGCGTGAATGCACGTTTTAATGACATACCCCCGTCCTGCCTCCCCTTCTCTTAACGACGTAGAATGGCCCTGCCTTAATGACGTCCGCCATTACGTGTACACCTGGAGTGAGGGCGGTGTAGGGGGGGGGCACTTAGTCCTGGAGGTGGGTGGAAGATGATGGTTGTCAGCCGAGCCGGCTTGGCACTGCCAAGGCACCGGCTGGAGTCGAGTGGAAGGCAGGAGGCTATGTCAGTGGGAAGGCTGATTGGGTGGAGGGAATTGGTAGGGCAGGTGGGCTGGAAAATGAAGTAGGTACTCGGATGAAGGTCTTCCGCTGGGTATCAGTCGCCAGTTCCTAGTAAATGAGCAGAGAACATCGCCACCTAAATGAGCCTGACCTGTTCAGTAGACGTTGTTTAGCACCGATTCAGGTTCTGGGCCTGCTGCCATTACAACAGGCATGAGGGGTATGCCTACTGCCTCATTAGGAGTGAACAGGTAAAAAGCACAGGTGCGTCGACAGGTGAAGCAGAAGGTAACGGAAATAATGCCAGAGATGTATAAATAAAGATACATTATGAAGTAGGCTTGGAATACAAAAGCATCGACGAGAGGGAAAACCAAGTTATAGGAGTGAAATGTTCGGGTTTGTTTTCCTGGAAAGCTTAATTCAGCATCAGATTAAAAGTCGCCAGGTTGTGCTCAGAAGCGGTTTCCTCTCACACAGGTCGGAGTTTGTGTCTTTTGATGTCGGGTACTCTGAGACGAGAGTGGCGGTCAGACTGAAGCTCCTCATACGATGCCTGGTGCAGTGGGCGTTTGAAGCTAACCTTGAGATGGATTCTCGAGGCTGCGTCGACTAGAGGTGCTTCACGGTTGCTCATTCAGTGCATCCAACACTTGTGCTTTGATCTCTCCAGCTGTACTTAGGTACTGAGGAAGTCCTCAGGATACTTGGTAGTTTACATGTACTACTTTTGTAAAACGTTCAAATCTGCGAGCAATTCACTACTGTCGCATCTCTCAGATGCCACAGTGGGGAATACGTTTATGATAATATCTGCGTTTTAAATGGAATTACAGTATTCTTGGAAGCACCCACGTTATCTGTCATTTTGTTTGTGTTTATCTCGGAGGGGGTTATATTTGGTCATATCTGCACCTGGAGAAGAGGAGACTTAACACTGCTAGAAACGCCTGGAGGGTCTGGAGACGCCTGGAGGGTCTGCGGCGCTGGCATAGCTCCAGGGTCCTTGTACCTGGTCTAACAACAAACACTACAGGGAGAATCTAAACTCCTCTCCTGTAGCACGGCTTGGAGCCGAGCTGCTCACCCCACCCCAACCCATCCCACTCCAGGCCCTCGCCCTCTATATCTCCAGTTTGTCTCGTTCTTTTTTTTATTTTCAAATTTTTTAAAAATCATTTCCCACCTTGGACATTTTTGCTAATTACCCTAATACTTGTTGTAATGGAGAAGCCCCAATACTTGGCAACTCAGTGGCGTATCACTTGAGACACAGATGGTCACCAGGCTGACATGATGCCCGCCATGCCGTCCCTCCTCCTGGTAGCTGTGTGTGATGAGACTTATGATGTTGACCCTGGTACGCTATTTGTAGAGTACACGATCTGTGGCCAGAACAGTTGTGTTGTGACTGTCTACCTGACTGGGAACATGTCACGCCCGCTAGGTGGCGTCTGGCCCTGCCCGCTGGCGTTACGGGCCCGTCTCCTCCTGGCACGCCCGGATCATAGTCTGGCCCTCTATTGGCGCTCTATTCACGGGCGTAGTGCCGCTCTCTGGGTGATGAATGGATCCCCTAGGCGAGCCCTAGGTGACAGTAGATCTGGCAGCTGTCAGCGCCAGTCGCCTGGGGACCAGCGTGATCGCCTATGGGATGTATAGGCTGATTGGGCTGGCTGGGTGCCGGCGGGCGCACGTTTGGTTGTAGGTAAGACAGAACGTGACAGGCTTGGTCGTGCTACACGTACGTGCGCTGCACGTAGATGTCTGGAGAGTGCGGCTGACTGATATGTGTGTGCGGAGGTCAGGGGTGGTATGCCACCCGTCTATGAGCATCCATGTTATACAGCTATCAGTGTTAACCACAAGCTCCTCGACATACTCCTTTCAGCAGTTGTAGATCTACTTCCATATCAAAGAGTGTAGACCAAAGGCTATTCCTTCGCACGTCTATGTGGCGTGGGAAGTAAAACTAATTCTCAACTCGGTAAGATGTTAGGGGTTTAATATCTGCTTGAGTTCATCTTCTACATTTTATCACCACCCCTGTAAAACAAGCGAGAAAAGCTGAATATTGAGGAAGTATGTAAGGGACCTCTAATGGTCGACTGGACAGAAATCTAAAAGACACACATAGACACAAAGACGCGTGGACCCTGGATGGAGTATCCATCATAGATACATACGTGTATATCATGCACCGTGGGTTTTTATTTGGCACGGTACCATACGTCATAAGTCTGTTTGACTCTACTGCTACTATTCACTACTATTCTGTAATGTGTGTTTCAATAATGAGGTAAGGTTGCTGACTGATGTTTGGCACACTGTCAATAAATATCAGCTATCGTAAAGAACGTATAGGGAAGGGCTTTAGATAGCAGCCTATAAATCGGACAAGAAAAGATTTCTCATTTATATTGTTACTGTCCCTTCGCATACCACTAACGTTGTGCAAAAAAAATTCGTATTTTTAAAATCTCCCCTCGGCTATGTACGTTACAATGTATTTATAAGGACTGGAAGCCAAACGATTTATTTGATATCTTAAAATAGACCCCTTCAAAGTCATTGTACCGTATCGCGGTAGTTTAGAGATGATCGTATAACATCTAGTGCGAATTCGTTGTGTTCACTGACGTATATCGAGTAGACATTTTATCCCGGCTAATTTCATGTAGCCATGTCAGCTCTGTGAGATACAGTTATAACACAGCTGTGTGTGCTAAATTGGCAATAAGTAATGATATTAAGTAAAACCACACAACTATCCTGTATAGAGGTATTGAACCCCGCTGAAAGTGCTCATCCTTCAAGGATGAGGCAGATGTTTGTTCCGTCAACACTGCCCGGCCGTGGTGTCTAGGTCCTAAGTGTGTGGTGTGTGGTGGGGGTAGGATCCAGATCCAGGCACGCTTGCATGCTGTTGCTGTCGTCGAAGCTACGTTTGTGTAATTTGGGAGGGGCTGGGGGTTGAGGAAGTTAGTCACAGGCAAGGGGGTGGGGTGGGGTGGAGTGTTCCAGAGTACAGGAAGCCTACTTCCTATCGCCCCTGGAGTGATGCACCAGGGCGATGTGGAAGTCTCGAAAGGTCTGTCGTGAGGTTCCTAACGTTTACAAGACTGCCCCACTTTCGTGGATTTAATTGGTGAGGAGAAATTGAGAACCACAAAACCGTTATTGGGTGGGAAGTTAGTCTCCTGTGGTGTATACTGTTGGGTAAAACTGACCGCTGGAAACTTACCGGGGGGAACGCAGCGCGAATTCAATCAATATGATTAATTCTGGAATGACGAGTATTGTGGGTTTTACGGTATCCGGGTACAGGGTGTGTGCGGATGGATGAGGGGCATGAAAGAGGGCAGACATTCTGTGTTTTATCTCTTCACCAGGCCCAGCCCGGGTATTACTCAGACATCTGTAATGGAGGCCATGCTTACTTGTGACGGAAGCTTCCTTAGTCACCTCCACTTCCACATATGCATTCAACTCATGCATATTTTAATTAATCGCCAGCGAATGTCAACAGCAAATGTGGCCAATCTTAGGGAATTAACAATTGATAACAATGTTACAAATATTTACACACACACTGCCATAGCCTGCGAAACATGTACGAAATTTTGATGATCCATCTGGTTGACATGTGGGCTTCTCAGTAACGCCTCCCTGTTACAAAGTACCAACGAAGTAATCTCCGCCTCCAACAGTCTGACCATGTGGAGATGATGCCTCCACAGGTATATGACAGCTATTTCTGCGTAGAACTCAGGTAAAAACGCGAATACACCTGGAGGTACAAGTGGGTCGATAAGTGGCGTGCGGCTTTACTTAACATCACCTCACCTGAGTGGAAAAATCCCGGCAACAGATAAAACTGTGCAGTTAAGGATGGGGCACAGAGTGCACCGGTATCACCGAGTAGCTGCTATCTAGAGTGCGTTGGATCTGCAGTATTGGAGTGACTGGTACAACAGTGTAATCTGCCTTGACTTGGGGATTCAGTTTGAAGTAGCAGTGTAGTAGTAATTGGCTGCAAAAAGGTCTATTCAGAGCGGAAGGGAAGGTAGTGTTGGTGTTGGGTATTGTGGTGCAGGGGCACGCACAAAGGGCGCGTAAACAGCACGCGCCATGCACGTGGCTCGCAGACAGTCCATTGTGGCGGCCGACCAATAGGCAATACACTCCCCCCCCCCCCTTTCTTTTCCTCCATCACATCTCGTATTAGTCGAGACGTGCTGTTTCATAGTGACACATTTGTCTCCATCCTGAACAACACGGGCGCGGGCCATCCTCTGACCTGCCTCTCATTTGTCTGCGCTCCTCATTGACAACGGGAGGGGTAAGAAATATGCATAATTTATTTAAAGAATTAAAAATTAAAAAAACAAAAAACGTATCAATTGTATCCATGAGCAGACTTTGGCATCCCAGCAGTGATTCATCTGCTCAGTGCCATTCCCGTTGTTCTGTCGGTCTGCTTTCATTTGTTTTCCAGCGGGAGGGAGACAGAGCAACTCCATTCAGTCGCATACCAAAGCTGATAGATATCAGCTGGCGATGGGTCATCCAGGTGTAGTGTATTACTAGATTACTTGAGTTTCCAATATACAGCTATACCTGTCAGGTGCTGTCCTGAGCACACACCACTCGGTGTGACCATACCACGGCAGTAACCTGTGGAACTGACAGGGCTGTGCAGGATGTGGAAGGTATAGGAAGAATTTAGGCAAATTGTTGTCCCATACCCTTTGGGAACCCATGAATCTACGCTGCCACCACGTTTTCGTACCGACCTTAGGCCTCCAGTCATTCGTGACTAACGTGGTCACGTGACACGCCCAGGGAGAACGTGTGACAGCCGCTCGTGACAGTACAGCCACATCCAGAAGTTGTGTTCCTCGCCAAAAAGACTACTAATAGTATACCAAGGTTGAATTGTATAATCCACATAAATACACCACAAGGGAACCTCGATATGCAGCCATGCTTAATCCCGTGTCCCCTAATCCGTAATAATGAATGGTCAAGCCCGGTATAACATGTAACCCACACTTCATCATTGTATTGTTCTCTAGTGGTGTCACATCTGAGCTATACTCCTGATGGAGTACACAGGACTGTGTCACCCTTTCATCCAATGGCCCTTCGTCATTGTCCTGCCAGACAAGGTCGCCTGCTGACTTCAACCTCTGAAGGGCACTGTAGGTAGGCGGCTGTAGCGCGGCATGATGGGAGGGAGGGCCTGTACAGACAACAATACCTCGTGTGCAGATGTTACACGGTGATGGATGGCGGGGCTCGGGAGGCAGCGCCCATCCCTCCCCAGCACACACTCACACACACTCACACACGGCTGTCATTCACCGAGAGGGCACTTAGAACAAAGCAACTAGGTTTTAGACAGAAAAAAACATGAAGGAGAGAATCCAGGCCTATGAACAAGCTGTGGAATGGTGGATCTGAGGTCCCATTCGGAAACGGAGTGCATGTGTGGGTGCCGTGTGTTTTTTAAGAACGTGGCTGCAGTGGTGACACGTGGTGATGAAGTATACGAAGGGGCCGCACGCAAGCCCTCTACGACCAAACATTGTTTTATCTCCTCCAATACTCGTCCATCATTCCCACCCGACTAAACAGGCAGCCAGCTTGTGTAGAAAGCTGGTCCCGACTTGACACACTTACTCCTAAGCCTTCTAGTCCCAGATAACGCCGGGAACCAGTCCGACCAGGATGTCCGGCCGATTGTCGTCTGATACATTTTTTGGCGGGAAACACTGTACCGGTCTTTGTGGGAGTGTGACGTGGTAGCCGGCGGCGAACTGTTTCCCTTTGTCTAGGTGTCCTTTTGCCTCTCCAGCCCCCGTCAAGTTCTTTGTCACGAGGCTACAATCATACCGATTGTTGGTAACCTACTAAACGCTTTACCACGCCAGCAAAAAGCCAGGCTCACTTACAAGGTTCCATGCTACTTAACCTCCCTCTGCTATCATAATGATGTGCGGCCTTTGAAACCGTTGTATGATTATATGTATTTATGTCGTTGGAAAGAAATAAACCCTGTAGCAGCGAGACAACAGGGATTTTAAGTTAGACAACGCATGAACCCCACTCAGGACTGACTGTTTGTCAGAAACTCACCGGCCCCCTGTAACAAGCAGACACGATATAACCATGCGCTGGAGGTTTCCATGGCAACCTTTGGATCTTTTCTCAAGGGCAGTTCTCTCTTAACTTAGATGACGGTTCGACTATTTCCTGTGCTTGTTGGTGAGCGATGGCCATCTTCAAGTAGCCGCACACAGTATATCAACAGGCCTGCTACCCACAGCTCTCAGGTGAAAGCAGATAACATGGGTTCAGATTTCGTGTCATCTTGGGGATAGATTTGAGTGGGTGTCAACATTTGAGGTATCCTTTCACAGAAAAAAGGAAGTTCGGTGATAGGTGAATAAGAGACGACTACCGTACCCTATTTAAACATCTCCAGCACTACAAATAATGGCAAGTCCACTTGTGAAAGTGTCACCATTACAAACAATAACGAAGGAGCCCACTTATGATCGTGTATCAGTAGGTTAAGTCGAACTGCGCCAGTTATTTTGACCTCCAGAGTTCGTGGAGGAGCAGGTTTTTCGCTTTGGGTGTTGCTGCGCCGTCCATGACTGGGAACCGAGGGAACGCCATGGTGAACTGGCCGTGCAGCCCCAAGCCAACCTGGCGGGACGCGGCACAGCAGGCTGACCCCGGGCCACACCGCGTCCTCTGACGGCTCGGTCGTTTGGTGGGTTGCCAAGGTTACTCGCAGCCCCTGGGGGACGTGGGCAGGGGGACTGGTTGGAGGGGAGGGGGTGTGAGGTGGGCAGGAGGGAAAGTTGTTGTTCCCTCCTTCGGCTTGAGAGACTGCGGCTGGCCAGGGCTTCCCCCAGGCCGGTGTGCGCGGGGAAGGCAGTGCGATGCAGGGTTCTCCCCACGCTCACCACCAGCGGGCCGCCCAGCGCGCCACCGCCGGGAGAGTGACGCCGTGTGGCGGAGGACGCGGCCGGCGACGCGCGGAGGGCCAGGCGTGGCCAGCTTGGTTTCTCCACGTTGTGTAATCCACTTGGGTCGTCCTTCAGATAGTGTGCAGTTTGTGCTGCTTCTAGGTCTGGGAAAGTGTACGTAGCTGGGGAACTAGAGAATGAGCACTAGAGACCGCGCCGCAACCGCAAATTAATGTTCGCTTTGGTGAAAATAACTCCCTCCCCCCTCCCCGCTTTCCTCACTAGTATATTTGCTCCCACCCTTCTTTGAACCAATTGGTCGTTGCTTGATCTAAACCTTCATACACGTAAGTGGAGAGTTGGGTCGCAGTCAGACGGACGCACTCTGATATACAAAATAACACTGACGCGTGATAAATGTAGCTTAGATAAGTGGTCGCACCCTACTCGAGGCGGCCTTACACTGAAAACTCGTCCTCTGGAAACACGTTGTATTCAAGAGGAGGAAGAAGAAAAAAAACCGCTCGAGTCTCTAATCTGGCGATGATATGTCAGCATCGTCATGCTGGAAATACTTAGCAGTTGGGTCATTTCCCAGCCTGAGGCTCGTGGGTACCACAGTAGGGCGTACCCACGTGGGGATGCAGGGGTGCCTGGTTTACTTTGTTACCCACCCCACTGCGCAAAACCCGCGTGCACTAGGTCACCCTCCCTATGCAGGGGTGTTTGTGAGAGGTGAAGGCGGCAGGGGGTGTGGGGGTAGGGTGTCAGGGGTGGTGGGGAAGGGTGCGAGTGGAGAGCCCTGCACTGTACACTGAGTACATAAGCTCACAGTGGTGTGAGTTGTGTGCTTTCTGTATGTGCCAAGGTCCCATACATTAGCTCGACGCCATAATGGTGCGTCGTGTCACTGCAGTTACCCCCAACAACGCTGCGTCGTCTACCTGGCTTATGCGTTGGACCTGTTCGCACCTGCCCGGCCTCGCCACATTGGGGCTGGTCTCACTGTCCCAGTATGGAATGAGGGCCAAGATGTGGGCCTAAATCGTACTTCTGACGAGACTCCACCCATGTTCGACAAGGATTTAGGAGCTGGTGCATTTTATAGGTGCCTCGCCGCCCAACATAATCTCATTTGATCCTTTTCAGAATCGGATGTTGATTAATATCAAGCGCCAACTGGCTTTAGTTAATATAGCCCGTTTACAAGCTGGAGGTAGTGGACGTTAAGGACTGGCTAGGCACGGAGCTGTTATAAGACGTCTATGTAAGAGGTATTACGGGTGGTTACTAAGTGAGGATTAAAAAAAAGGAAATTAGCCCAGAGAAAGCGTCGATGACTAATGTAAGGCCCCAAGGCAGCGTGCCAACTAACCCAACGACCTTTAGAACAGAATATTATTGATGTCATTTGTGCTATGCTCTGAAAGTAGGACATACCTTAAGGAGTCCAAATTTGCAGTGAATAACATCCACTCCAATAGAATGATAGAATGAGAAAGCCTTAGCTAGATAAAGTAATCTTTACCCGTTGGTCCAGTTATGTTCGTTTATTTTCGTACCCTTTGTCGACCAGGTCCTTCATTGGGAGGTTGTTACTTTGAACAGCAAACTGAATGATGATAATAGTGGGTAGGAGGGTATGAACACGAGATTTAGAGTATTTTGAATTTGAACTTGTCCTGGAAGTTCTCTTTGTGTGCTGAGGTAGACAGTTGGTGGGTGCAAATCTCACTGGGGGATTGTGACCACACCAGTGCTCTGACGACGAAGCGCAGTGAGGGTGAAACTGGTAGCCACAAAGTATGGCTGCACACAACATGCGGTCCAGAGCAGCATTGGCCGACCCAGCAACCACAGCCACAGACTTCGTACCCAGAATGAGTGTTTTTTTTAGTGTCTTTTTTTCTGTTGGAGGGAAAAAAACCTGCAGACACGTCGGTTTGCATTTGAAACTTAGTCGCGGTGAACCTTTGGCCGTGGTTATTCACGTGACCCTCTTGATCCGTTTTAAAGTGGCCGCCCAGTGTGTTAGTCAACATTACTGTAATAGGGGAGCTTTTCTATTGTAATTTAGTCGACGTTGCTCTGGATCATACTGTACGAGCATATTATATGCCATATTATATGCTATGTACTATATTATTGTATCACCATTACCTCTGTCTAGAAGGTGTAAGCTCTATTTTCAAGAGATATTTGCGGCTTATCAAATACATATAACATTATTAAAGTTAGTAGAAATATTACTAAGAATGAATAAATGAATTCTTTACTTGTTGACCTCTAGTTATCAGGTTACAGAAGGTTACAGATACTTTTCAATCGCCTTGTCTGTTATCGGTGACAAAAACAAATGACGTCTGGCTGGATACGGTTGCATATTGGCAATTTCTTAGGATGATAATGGAAAGAAAATGTCTGACACTGTAAAGGAGATGGTTCACGTAGACCCTGTTCTCGTGCACACCAGCCAGATAGGACTACCCACCACCCAGGTAGCACACATAATCCAGACATCCCAGTCAATGCGGACCTGCTTGTGTCTGGTCGAGGAAAAAATGCTAAAACGAGGACAAAAACACCGGGAAAACGTGGTCGACTTTGTGAAATTTGTCCATGGTGCTCTGCGTGTTCTGTGAACATAGCAACAAAGCATTGACGTCAACTCTGGCTGGCGCTGATGTTGGCTGTGTCACAGACGAAGCTGCCTTTTTGTATCTTGTTTACCCGTTTCTCAATCAATCTTTTCCCTTCGCGGGTTTTTTTCTCTCTTTCTGCCCACTGGTTGTGTTTGGTGGGAGGCGGCAGCAGTGAGCTGGTCGGGTGTAGGGACTGGTCAGTGCATGGCGAGGAGTGAGTGCTGATGGATGCAGTGTGTTATACCTCTATATATGACCCCGAGACTCATGTAACCATCTCTCCATGTCCCCTCAACATCATCGCATAGTATTGACATGGACGGCATCTATTATCCATGGTATACAATGTACCCATTGAGAATGTATGGGCACTAGGTAAACCACTACCCTTTGTTTAAAAGCTGTCAGATACCAAATCCATTGTATGGGGACTCAAAGCCATTGTATGCGGGAAAATAGTCCCTTTGTGTTAAAGAGCAAAAAAGATGGTCCCTATTGATATACCTTTTGATATGGCTATTCATAGGATTTTGACGCTCATGTCATACTGCGCGTCAACCACTTGTGGTTTGCAGCCGCCCGCCCACAAAACCATTGAGTATGGTCTATGTAAACCAAGATTCTACATCATGCCTCTGCAGATTCCATTGCTGAAGCTCCAAGAAGTAAAGGATGTCATCGTGGATATTGATGTCGTATTTCATGTAGCCTAGCCTTTTGATGTGGGGACCCTCCTGTTTTCCTAGAATCATGAGAATATGTAAAATTGATAGAAAGGTTGACAAGGTGGCAGTAGGCACACCGGATTGTAAGGAGCCATCAGTATGTGACAAGCATTTGGCATCATACGAAATGTACAATGCTAATACCCAAGAATTTTTGAAAAAACGTGGCGTCGGTGGAGGCGACTACTGAGCGAGTGATCTGTGTGTATGTACGGCCGGCGTTTCGCGGGTCCGGTGCGCGTCACTGTCACTTGAAACCTTTGTTCTAATAGGTTTAAACCCATTTTTAACCCTTGACCTCAACCCTAACTGGTCAGTCACCTCCCTGCTTTGGCGGGAGTCGTGCTGTGACCAATCGGGATCGATTTTACATTGATTTGTTGGGAGAAACATGTCACTTGGGGTGTGCAGGTGCCAGTGGGTATTGCTGCTGCCTCCTAGTGAGTGTTTCTGGGTCTGGGACCCTGTCTCCCTACACTTGCTTAGTAGCAGTGCGTTTCTTGTGGTCAGGTGGGGGTGGTTTCATACTTGGTTGAGATTTATTGTTTATTATATCTTAACCAACGTTCCCGTCATTCTGAGGGGACGTTATACTCAGTAGTTTCGATAGGGATATCTCTTCAGGCCTGTTTTGCCGAGGCTTTCTAGTGTATATTAGGGCGTTGTTTTTTTGCCGTAATATGTGGTGGCGCTTTACTGCAGATCACTCACAGATGTAGTGGACAGGGCCCTCGTGGGAATATTATGGTTCAAATTCTCTCGTCAGCTTTCGCTGTTGGAAAAAATTTTTGACGTGGCATTGTTTCTCGGGTCCTATCCATATCTGCTGTCCATTGTGTTTAGACCTTTTGGAGCCTGACTTTGCAGTCTATGGATCCAGTTGTACTCTATTTTGTCCCTCAATTTCTTTGCCCGGTCACTGTCCGGGTGTTGGAAAATGAAGTCCAAAATGTGTACAGACACATTTTCTTCTCCGCAGTGGTCTGCTTGGTTGAAATGTGTCGGGACATCACTTATTTTTGACCTTTTCCGGATGGATCTCAGGTGTTCTGAGATCCTGTCCTTGACCTATACATCAAGGCCACGGACGAGAACACATACCTTAGGTATGACTCAGCCCACCCCCCCTCGCAGAAACGGAGCATCCCGTATTCCCAACTGCTACGGGTGAAACGAATATGCAGTAGGGACACTGATTACGAGCGCAATGCGACCCGTAAAATTCGGGAGTTTAAAGAACGGGGCTACCCGGACACTCTACTAAAGGAGTGTAAAACCCGAGTTGATGATCTGGATCGTGGAGATATAAGAGCTCCACGGAAAAGGAAAAAAGAGGAACAAGTAGAGGAAAAAATCTTCCTCACCAGTACATACAGACAAGGATGCAATATCCTGCCTGAAGTGATAGAGAAAAATTGGGAGATACTGGGAAAATCCACGACCACCAAAAGCATCTATCAAAGCAAACTAATGAAAGGGTACAAAAGACCCAAGAACATCAGGGACTACCTGATACGGGCCAGAACACAATACGCCCCAGACACCATGAAAAAGACTCGAAAAACAGGGGATACACGCAACAAGTGTAAAAAGATCAACTGCAAACACTGCAGTAGACTGAAGTGCGAAGGAACAGTGAAATCAAAAACAAATCACTCTACCTTCACGACGAAACACAATGTTTCGTGCAACAGCTCGAACGTCATTTACTGCATTGAATGCACTAAATGTGGCCATCAATATGTGGGCCAAACCAAAAGGAAGGTCAAGGACAGGATCTCAGAACACCTGAGATCCATCCGGAAAAGGTCAAAAATAAGTGATGTCCCGACACATTTCAACCAAGCAGACCACTGCGGAGAAGAAAATGTGTCTGTACACATTTTGGACTTCATTTTCCAACACCCGGACAGTGACCGGGCAAAGAAATTGAGGGACAAAATAGAGTACAACTGGATCCATAGACTGCAAAGTCAGGCTCCAAAAGGTCTAAACACAATGGACAGCAGATATGGATAGGACCCGAGAAACACTAATACCCAAGAATGTCTGTTCCATTTTAGGAGGCCTGAATTAGATTTACTGTGGATTCAGAGCATCAAATCAAACTGAGAACGACTAACTGTTGGGTGTGAATGGATGTATGCTTATGATAGGATTTTGTCAGTGGCAAGAAAACTAGAATGTGAGTGATTCTAGTAATTGAGGTTGATGTTGTCTGGTATTGTGATGCTGGGGAGTAATAAAAGTAAGCCGTATAGCCAACACCTAATCCACGTCACTACACAGCCGACTTTCGGCTGGCGATGGGTTAGCAAACTGGTGCGCCGAGTCCTGAGTGCCTTGCTAGCAGCTCTCGAGACCCACCATGAGCAGCTCACAGTTGCCATCTCGGCCTACGAGTGCTCGACGGCAGATATCATTAGGCGGACTAATGAAGGTAATGCGTTGGATCCCCCTGCCCCTCCACCCCTCCCTGACTCTCAGAGCTCCTTAGGCGACTGACACAAAAACGCCGTGCCTGCTGTCGCCTTAATTACGCCGTCCAGGGGCCCGCGGCTGGCACCACTTGGTGCCGTTGTCAACAACACCTCCGTGCTTCTTGGCATGCCTCTTGAGGCTGTAGATTACATGCTACATGTTCGACCAGCCAAGTCTCGAAGCACATACTGAGTCGCAGGGAACGCCTTATTCCACGAGTGATACACGAAATGGCCACTCTTGTAGCATCGAGACGGGAATGTTGACGGAGCATGAGGTTTCATTGCGGTTATTTAGAGAATGACACGTTCTAATGGCATGTCTTTTCTTTCTCTTTTTTAACGATCGCTACTCTAGATATAGAAGTAGAGCTTGCCACACGCTAGTGACATAACGATAGGTGCTAGATGTTTAGGTTAACACGTACATAAGTTCTAAGACATGGCCCTCTTTATCGTTAGGGATTTTTATTTTTTTCGTACATGTATATGTAGGTGAATAACACAGCCTAGGCGCAGACGTGACCCGGGAGAATAGCTTGGTTCTGATGGGGTTATTTGGGTAGTTCGGCCGTGGGGGTACATGTATACACAGGTGGATATTTGCCTGGCCCTGTGCCAGGCTGGCCGAGTCAATGCGCTGTATGATATACCTGCCTTGGGGACTAGATTCTGGAAATCGTCCAAGCGACCGGCCGATTAGCCGTTGCCAGATAGGCGGATAAAATGGACTTATTTGCTGTAATACCTCTACGGGAGATATATTTAAGTTGTCCATACCAAAGAATAGCGAGTCACCTCCGTTGGTTGGTGGGCATGTTTCCAATGGGCGCCTACGTGGTTTATATAACATTTACCAAGTACGCTGAATGTATTGAGTTTGAATTGGCCTGCCACGCCAGCCCACCTGTTGTAGACTTTGGCTGACCCGCGCAACGATTAACGATCTGAACCGTTATCAACGCTAATACGATAGTGTGCCTGAGTGTTATCAGAAATGTATAATCCTAGTGTGTCAGACAAAACCTAAGTAACTACAGTCGTTCATACATATCCACAGCACCATGTACTTGTGTGTACATGGTAAATGTTGAACATGACCACAGCACACCACAGTACGGTATTTCGGCGTTAAATAACACGCTCATGGGTCTCCTTTGTGGCACAGGCTCATTTCAGAGCCGCCTGCCTGGACACTGTCGCTGTCTCCTTCACGGGAGACGCATTTAGAAACACTTACACAAATTCCCTCTCAGCACGCCTTACCAAGGCTGGCGTTTAGGCTTTGTTGCCGGTGCCGTATGATCACTGGGGGAAGCTCACATATTCAGGTGCGTGTGTCGAGCACTGAGAGGACGGGCCAGATGTGCACACGACTCTATCAGCATAGATTATTCTCTTCGGCCACGGCACTAAGTATGGCTACACAGATGTTGGTTCATCGATTATGCAGCGACCCATGTGCAAAGTCCCAGGCCGTGTAGTATAAATTACTGATAAGTATGATATGGGAACACCACACTAACTATATGCGAACACCACAGTGACTACAGTTTCTCGATATTACCGTACTGTATGTAGTTGTCTGTGTTTGTACCAATACATATATGCTCAGTTATATTATGTTGCTTCTACATGTTCACAAAAGAGCCATTTATTTATTACCAACAGAGGAAAATGAAATGTACCAATAACAGAACGTGTGCATAAATGTGCATCGTCACCAATTACGGTTGGATAGAATATGTTGCCTCCTGACACTATTACTAATGGCCATAACCAATATTCTAGTTATATGATACATGGATCATGATACGCATACATGTGCATTGTGAGGGAATTTCAACTATATGGTTAGATCTGGAATGTAGGGGAAATATGAAGTCGATTTTATGTCCCTGCATTGTATCTTTGAGTGGGGATCATGGACACACGCATACAAACGTGTGTGTATATATAGAGGTACCCAGGAAACAGAGACATGGCGAGATATGAGGACCTGTACTGCCAGGAGGGAGGCGGACTGGCGGCGCATGGGCTCACTACTACCACCACCACCACCGCCACCAGACAGCGATCGCAGTAAAAATAGGATGAATAATGAATGCTCGCCCACCCCTCCATCCCTCATACACACTGCCCTCACTGCGCCAGCTGCTAATGCCCTGCTCGATTGTAGTGTAGGGAATACGATTAGAATAATTTGTGGCCGAGCTGCCGCAATAGGATCGCCAGTCCTCGAGGCAAATCAGGCGCCAGTGGTTGTGTAGATACACTGGTCACCCGGCCATGTTAATGAGAAGCCTGCTACAGAGAGCCAAATGCCTCTGTTGCTGGAGCGTCTCACAGTCTGTCATAGACCAGGATGGCCAGTATAGATAAACCCCTTAGTAAGCAAACCCCCACCCCACTGATTAAAATAGACTGCTGATGGAGATTTAATGCGGTCTCACTTCTCTGATATCCATGGCAAACAGTACAATACCAGTCGTTGGTGGTTTGCCCGCATGACGGCATTGAGGTCTGGACAAGTGGCGGCCATAGAGAATTGTGCCGCCTTGGTTCGTTACGTGCCCCGGCAACAAGAAAAGGCCGGATTCCATTAGGACGGCGGTAGGCAGGGGCTGGCGTCGCCGACAGTGGAGGTGGAGGGATGGGGGCAGGCGTGGCAGACGCAGGTCGGTGTCATTGGGATGGGTGGTGGGTGGTGCTTGTGGTGGTGGTGATAGTGGCGGCACTGGAGGAGGTCTGCTGTTCCTGCCTGCTCGCCAGAGGGCATATCGATCGGCCGCCTTGCTCGTCCCCCATCACCCACAAACCCCTCCCGCCATCCCGCCCCACCCCACCCCACCTGAGTTTGTGCTGACTCGGCGTTTTTCTCCGCTTTCTTTCACCCCCAACCCACCTTCACCGCCGTCACACACCTTCTTCTGTCTCTGCCGGCCAAGACCGCTGCAGGAAAATCACTCATGTGCGACGGCTAGGGCTGCATTTATTGAGAGTCACTCGGGTAGGACGGGCGAGCCGGCTGTGTACCAGCTGTTGTTGGGCGCGCCATTGACGTTGACGGCCCTGGCTTCGAGCTGCGTGGAAGCCACAGTGGTCGGGCTGGTGTCTTCGATCATTATTGAACGCTCTCAAGGCGCGCC